>OY288251.1:45081245-45433745 GCA_958450325.1 Agrostemma githago
GGGTTGTGTTCCCCTCGTGGTGAAATTAGCAGGATTCCGACCCCAAATCCTCGGAAGTTGGATGCCCCATCAAAATACAAATCACATGTCTCGGTATCGGTATGGAATATATCTTCATCAGGAAAGGTCCAAGTGTCGGTGTGGTCCTCTTCAGATATCGGGCTATCGGCGAGAAACTCGGCTACTACCCGGCCTTTGATGGCTTTTAATGGTACAAACTTGAGGTCAAACTCAGCTAACATTAAAGTCCTTCTGGACATCCTACCGTTGAGGATGGGCTTCTCGAACAGGTACTTGATAGGATCCATTTTGGATAATACATGTACCTCGTGATTCAGCATGTAATGTCGGAGCTTTTTAGTGGCCCAAACCAGAGCTAGGCACGTCTTTTCGAGCATTGTGTACTTGCATTCATATTTGAGGAACTTTTTACTGATGTAGTAAATAGCCCGTTCTTCTGAATTGACTGTCTGGGCCAGCATAGCCCCCATGGCTGTCTCGGTCGTTGTTAGGTATAACGACAAAGGCAAACCGGGTTGAGGTGGCATTAATACCGGCGGAGCAGACAGTATCTCCTTGATTTTGTCAAAAGCCGTTTGACATTTATCGTCCCACAGTACCCGTTCTCCTATCTTCAGTTTTTTGAAAATGGGCTCGCATACCATGGTTAACTTTGAAATAAATCGGCTGATGTATTGGACTTTCCCGAGAAACCCCCTTATTTCTTTTTCGGTCTTGGGTGGTTGCATCTCGGTGATGGCCTTGATTTTAGCTGGGTCGACCTTGATGCCGCGTTGGCTAACGATATGGCCCAGTAATTTGCCCGATGTTACCCCGAAACTGCATTTTTGAGGGTTTAGCCTCATGTTGTATTTGCGTAGTCGAGTGAAAAATTTTCTTAGGGCCGCAATGTGCCCACTTCGATCTTTGGACTTAACGATCATATCGTCCACATAGACCTCCACTTCTTTATGCATCATGTCATGTAGTAAAGTAGTGGCGGTCCGTTGATAAGTGGCCCCGGCATTGATAAGCCCAAATGGCATAACGGTGTAACAGTAAGTACCCCAAGGTGTAATGAAGGTGGTCTTACTCATATCCTCTTTTGCCATCTTGATTTGATTGTATTCGGCATACCCGTCCATGAATGATAGAAGGGCATGATCGGCCGTGTTATCCACTAGTATGTCGATGTGGGGTAACGGAAAATTGTCTTTTGGGCTGGCCTTGTTAAGGTCCCGGAAGTCCACACACACCCGCACCTTGCCGTCCTTCTTGGGTACCGGCACGATGTTGGCGACCCAGTCTAGATATTCAGACACTTGTATAAAGCTCGCTTTGAATTGTTTGTCTACTTCCTCTTTGACCTTGAGAGACCATTCAGGCTTCATCCTTCGGAGTTTCTGCTTTACCGGTTTGCACCCATCTTTGATGGGTATTCGGTGTTCGGCTATTTCCCGATCTATACCTGGCATGTCCTTGTAGGACCATGCAAAGACGTCCTTGATCTCTTGGAGGAGGTCTGCGATTTGTTTTCTCTCCTATGGATCTAAGGATAGGCCCAACTTAAGCATCTGGGGCTCTAAAGTGGTTCCCACATTGATCGACTCGGTTTCTTCGATTACCGGATCTCAGGACTCCCTTTGTTCGAGCTGCTCGATCAGATGTAGAGGTAGAGGTACCTGTTCGTCGGGCTTCCCAATGTCATTGCATATAAAATTTTTGAAATTGAGAAAATTTTGGAAATAAGATAAGTCGTAAGCAGAACGGTTTTCGTTATTATTATTAATGGTAAATTTTGTGAAAGGCTGAGTGGCCATCTGATCGTTGGTCAGTGGCGGGATAGGGAGAGGTCTTGGGACACGCCCCGAGACCTTAGTGGATAAGGGAAGAGGGGTTACAGACTCGACTTTAGCACCAGACCCTCTAGACTCGGACTTAGACTCCGACTCAGACTCAGACTCAGACTCGGTATCCTGCATGTCTCCCTCGCCGGTGGTCAGCTTGTAGGTCGGTCCTTGACTGTCGGTCCACTTGACGGTCTTCCTCCAGGCCCTTTTTCCCGTATCTGCACCAACTTCGGTGATCAGCTTTGTTGGGTCAAACCGATTGCTGCGGAGGATCAGATTGACCAGATCATCTTTTGTAGCGGGGACAGCCTTGTCTTCTCAAAATAGGAGCCCCAGCACGGGCTCGGCGTTGTTTTCCTCTTCCTTGGACTCGGTTTGAACGAGGGCAAATATGTCATCGGGGATGAAATTGCATTCCCGAGCCGTTTTGGCCTCGGGATATGTGATGGTGGGTTGGTAGAGGCCCACTTGAATGGCTCTGAAGACTGGAGTGACGAAGTAATCAGTTAACTTCTGGCTATAAGGGCCTATGTAAGTACCCTTGAGAATGTTGGTGGCTTTGTAAATACCGGTCCGAACCACGTTTTCCGGGGTTGTAGAATACCCCAACCCGAACTGGAACTCGCCGTCGTTTAGGACCTCGATAATCTTCCCAGCTGGAAGATATGGCCTTGAGGTAGCCCCCGGTAAGTATCCCAAGTTTTGTAGCATCGTGTCGATGCTAGTTGTGAAGTAGGGCCTAAAGAGATACTCTTCTTCGATCACGCCCACGAAATCAAATCCTCGTGGGTCGGCCCGGCCCGTAGCATTGCAGCTTGCTACGGTAATTGGAGTAGCCCTAAGTGTGATGATGCCATCCTGAAGTGGCATCTTGACTTTTTGGTGGAGAGTGGAGGATACGGCCTTGACTGCGTGGACCCAAGGCCTTCCTAATAGTAAGTTAAAAGACGAGGTGACATCAATCACCTGGAACTCCAACTCTTTCTCGATTGGGCTCGTTATTATTGTTAACTTAACGGCCCTGGCCACCGGTTTTGGGCTTCCGTCGAAAGCTTGGATAGTCTGTGCCGTAGGGAGGTAGTCAGCATCGGTGATGCCGAGAGCTTTAGCGTTCCTTAGAGGTACGACATTCATAGCGGACCCATCGTCGATAAGGGTCATTGGGAGGTACTTCCCTCGGCAAATGACCGTAATGTATAGGGCCAGATTATGATTGGGCCCGAACGCTGGCAGATCAGACTCGGAGAAGCTGATGAGTGGGCCTTCTTCCTTGGACTTGCCTTTGAGATAAGGCATAATAGTGGCTACCATTTCAGAAGGGGTAACCTGTGAGTCGACCTTGATCTCATCCAGAGCCTTAGTCAGTGCTTCCCGATGAGCTTGTGAGCTAACTAGTAACTGCCATATGGTTAAGTCAGCTCGAACCCTCTTTAGTTGCTGGACCAGAGCCGTGTCAGTGCTTGATTCTTCGAGGGTAGGTTCCGTCCTGGCGGGTTCAGTGACGGATGCAGGAATAGAACGCCCAGCTGCGGCGAGGTGGTTGGTGGCTAAGGCTTTGGACTTAGCCTTTCGGACCTCTTCAAGGGTGATGGGGACAGCTTCCCCTTTGGTTAGGTATACATCATCCTCGTCATCGAACCATATCCCGTTAATTTGTGGGATATAGGGGGATATGAGGTGAGAACAGTCAATTACCTCACCCGTGAATATTGTGTGGGCACTGAACGGGTTTTCTTTGTTGCTTGGCTTGTCTCCGGGCAACTAGATTTTCCCGCTCTCGATCAGGTCCTGGATTAGATGCTTCATTTTCCAGCACTTTTCAGTATCATGCCCATTACCACGATGGTATTGGCAGTAGGCTTGGGCGTTATAACTTTTGGGCCTCTTCTCCACTGGAAGCTCGGGCATCGGGCCTATTGGTTGGATCAGACCCTTTGAAGATAGCCTTTGTAAGGCATGGGTATAGGTTGTCCCTATATCTGTGAATACCCAATTTGGTATATTCTTTTTGGATGAGGTGTCGAGCAGATTTACCTCATCGAAGATGCTGCGAATTGCAGCTGCGGGTGTGGGCTTGCTCGTAGATGAACTTTCCCCTTGATAGCCTTTGGTAGAGGCCTTAGTCAGGCTCTCTAAGCTTAGGTCGTCCTCTATTCTTGTGCCCATTTCAGTGAGGGCGGCAAAGTTAGGGATGATAGCATACCGGAGATGGACCCGGTAGGATGGGAGGAGGTTCTTGACAAAAGCCTCCACTAGGACCTTCTCACTGGGCTTGTCGACCAGCTTCACACTCTCGGCCCGCCATCTTTGTAGATATTTAGTGAACCCTTCTTTGGGCTCCTGGGCCATTACTTCCAGAGTACGCATTGTAGTCTGGATCTCGGTATTATCAGCGTAATTCCGAGCAAATTCGGTTGCCACGTCATCCCAAGTTTTATATTTCTTGGAATCAAGCCTGTAGTACCAGGCCTTAGGATGCTTCTCGAGGGAGGAAGGGAATAAGTGTGTAAACATAGTGGACTTCACCCCTTTGACAGCCATAAAATCTTTGAAAGCCCGGATATGATGGACCGGGTCTTCGGTACCCTCAAACATTGGAATTCTCGTAAGGTTGAGGTTAGCAGGTAGCTCGTCATTCAACGGCGAATAGGAACAAGCAATTTCAGTGTGGATCGAGTTGTTTGTTGACAGGTGAACTTGTTCCTCGAGCCTACGGACAGCGCTGACTAATTCAGCTATGGGCCCAGTGGTCTCCGATCCAGGAGGAGGAGTTCCCTTCTCCATTGCGCCCACACCAGTGCCGAGTGCCGTTTGATCCTTCTGGATGGCAGTCAATTGGGCTTCGATCTTCTCTAGGGCATCCTTCAATGCGTCCATTTTGCGTTGATATCTGGTTTCGGGTGGCCTGTCTGTAAGAACACCGCGTAATCAGAAACTAGCCCGAATCCCGGAATAGAAAGTACATCCCGAACAAGACTAAAAGGGAAATGACTAGAGAAGAGACACCTAAACGGGTGACTTGTGAAAAGTGGACCTTCCTTAGGATTCGGCGGGTTGGCCTAGTCCTGTTCGAAGGAAGGTTCACGTGAGACATCCCCAGACTTTTGACTCGATTGTGTAAACGGGCCCTCCTTTGTAGGGATTTGTCCTACGTAGGTGGGCCTTGCCTTAGTCTAATAAGGCGGACTGGGATAGGGAAGAAACCCGTGATGTAAGATCGATAGAGTTTCGACGCTAAAGACCTTGACAACTTACGACACGACCCGACAGTGCTAAATACGGGGAGTCCTAAGAGGAAGATTTTGAAAATGGATTGTTTTTGAAGAGAGCCCGAGAGAACTCGGTGGAGGGCCCAATTTTCGAAAGAAAACAAAAAGAGTATTGGGCCACGGGTTTTGAAAGTTTGAAAGTAATTTCAAGTTTTGAATTGGGCAGCATACCGTCTAGAAAATAGGCTAATTTGAGTAAAATCAAAAGTCCTAAATTCGGCATGCGAAACGGGTTTTGAAAATTGAATATCTTGAAAAAGATGCAATTTTTGAAAAGAGTTGACGGTTTTTGAAGACGACACGGAAACCAAATAGCACGTTGTCACACAAGCATTATAACGACGCCATATATGCTTTTCACTAAGTCTCGGTCGGTCTATAGAGGGTCTATACAAGTGCACATAGTATAGACGTTGATCGGGACGGACTTTCTAAGTCGAGATGAGCTTAGAACATGCCGCGAAACCCACTCGAATCGACTATGGACACCTTTTGACATATCCATATTGGAGTACATCAACGGTATAGTGGGACGTCGGTCACCAGTACCGGCCCGGAAAAATATGGGTTATGCATGAACCGTAAAACTAAAACGCGTATTGTACTAGTCAAACGATTTCTATTCGAGTCTCACCCTGAGGATGCCGATGGTAAGTCACGCATCAGTTAATCCCCAGCGGAGTCGCCAAATTGTGGACATGACATAGGTCCACCCCGACGCGGCCACACGGGGGTTTGGGGAGGCGAATGAATCTCCATATGAAACAGATCGAATGGAAATTTAAATCGAAGTGGAGTCGCCACCGAACTTTGTGGGAGTTCGGGCCCGTTCGAACCCACTCTATGTCGTAGTGGGCCGTGTACAAAATACGGCCCATTTCCGTTGTCAGAGTTTATTGGGTTCGTCCCTTAGGATTTGATACCGATACCGACATTATCGGATATCGTGTATTGAATGACTCTCGTGCGCCAACGGTTTCGGGCATCCGGAAACCGAGGTTCTGAGTAAGGGGTGAGGGTACATGTTGGGAAGCCCACTAAGGACACCCAACCCCGCCCGCACTAGCGGCCTCTACTAAGATATCGAAAGACTCTCTAATACGCGCGTTAGTTAAACGGGGAAAATGCTTATGCAAACATTATTTTCCCTAAGCCAGTGAGAGATTATAAAGGGTTTCTACGTCGATTTAATGCAATTAATTATACGTCGAAGTAAAATTTAGCATGTGGGTTCATTTTGGTACGATAAAATAAACAACCAAAATTGACAAAGAAACAACAAACGGTTAGTAACGGTATAACGAAATTAACGGTTTGTGCAAATATTGAATTGTGTAGAATGATGCAAGTGAGTTAATGCATGGTTTTGAAAAGATGTTTCGCGTGATTAATTAGGCACGTGTTGACCTAAGTCACAAAAAATGGTTAACGAGACTCGAATGCTATTGCGGGACTCACGGTTTAACGTGGTAAAGAGGCCACTCGACCGAGTCATTGTGGGACTCGACCGAGTGGACCTCTGAAAAAGGTTTTGTCCAGGTTTTGGGACCCAACTCGATCGAGTTATTGACCAACTCGACCGAGTACGTTGCCACTCGACCGAGTCACTGTGAGACTCGACCGAGTGGAGGTCGAAAAGACATTCTGTCTCGGTTTTGGTGATGTTACTCGATCGAGTGGCATAGGCACTCGGTCGAGTGGCACCTGTACAAACCAGGTTCGCTTGCAATTTTATTATCGATTTCGAAATTGCTTTTGATTTTGATGAATTGAGCATAAATATTATGGAATTTATACTCGATTCTAAATTTGAATGCTCGTCGTATCCCATATTCAATTATTGAATCGATATGGAATACTAGAGTAAAAATAAAAGGAAATTGCTTTGAGTCGTTTTAATTAGCTATCGCGATATGAATAGATTTTCTCCGGGTTTAATAATGTCGTGATTCTAGCGAATCGTATGACTATTATTTTAGTATCAACGAAAAAAAATCGCATTAGTTGATTAAATTGACTAGATCGTTAGATTCGACATCCAATTATGGAATTGTTATCGACTCTAACGGATCGACAATTTGCTTGAATTGAAAGACTTGATTCCCTCGGCTTTTCCGACATCGAAATAAATCCCTATGGATCGTGATGTCGGATCCGCGTCAACGGGTTTCGACCCTTATTCAATAAAATACTTGTTTTGGAAAATCGATGTGAATATGCGATGCGAACGAAAATAAACGAATTATTGTTTAGGTTGACTCGTTTCAATAATCAAGCGATCGGGGTGATGGGATAAGCGACCGGCAACGCTGTGTGCAGTACACTTGTATATTTGATTTTTCTTATCCAACCATCACTCACACTCGACACAAATCCACGAGTATTTTAATGTTTTATAGTACTAGCGATACTAGCGATATTACAGATGCGATAATTAAATAAAAAAACTAAAAAAAGAAGAGACAAATGACGAGAGGAAGAGAAGAAGGGAAGAATAGGGTTTTGCTCCCTCAACCTACATGTTCTTGTCTCGGATAGGACTCGTAGTCGCGGCTTTAACACGGGAGTTTCGAGGTCTATGGAGGTTGAGTTGTGGTGGTTTAGTTTTGCCTCCTTGGTACTCGGGTGTGTTGATTAGGGTAGAATTAGGGTTTTTTGAAGGATGATCAAAGTTTTTGAAATTGTGTGTGCATGGGGTTGCTTATATAGGCAAAGCCAAAGACCCCGGTTAGGGTTACTCGACCGAGTAAGTGGCTGACTCGGTCGAGTGGCCTAGTGCGTCCGCCGTCGGGCTTGGAAAAGGGCCCACTCGATCGAGTGGGTTGGGCACTCGAACGAGTGGCCCAGTTGGGTCGTGCGGGTCAGTTGTTTTGGACCGTGAATTGGGTTTTTGATGGGTTTGTTTTTGACTTGGACTTTTGATGTTAAGAGGGGCTGTTTTGTATGTCTCGGAAATGACTTTGACCGGGGTTGACCCAATTGCTAAAAAGTCGGTTTTATTTTCGGTGTCGGTTTTGACCCAAATTGGTCTCGTTTGACTGAGAACGGTCTGCTGGGCCTGAATTTGAGGTCAGTTTTGTGAGATGTGTACTCCGTAAGTGCTTTAGCCAACAACTAATGGATTTGAGCCCATATCCGAGCGCGTAGAAACACGTTAGCGTCCGATCATCATCGGGTGTTTTTTGGGAAACTACCATAGACACCTGGCATTCAAAATGCGGGTGTCTACATAGAGCATCAATTGAATTGCAAGAGGTAATGAAACGAAAAAAATAAAAAGAACGACAGCAGGTATGCGATACAGGACAGAAGACCGAGGAAGGACAAAAGCATAGAAGAAAGTGGGACGAGAAACAATGAGTTAATCGATACCAAAACCGAGCATAACAGCGACAGGTTGCAGCAGGCCAAAGAAAAGAAAAAAGAAGAAGACCGACAGAGAGACGAAACCGACGAATAAACCGCATACAATAATAGCAGACAGCAGTAGCGAGAGTATTAGCAGCAGAAATTGAGAGAATAAAACAATGTAAGAAGAAGAAAAGAATAAGAAGGAGAAGAATAATAACAGTAACTGTGCGGACAACAATATATCAACAACAACAGCGACGAATGAACATCGGGGCATCACGCAGCAGCGACAACCAAAATCTATAACAATAGGCAACAATAACACCAGAACAGAAAACAACAGCAAACGGAGCACAGCAGCACACAACAGAACAGCAAACGTGACAGCAGCAGCAATAAAAGCAAGAGAAGAAGAAGAAGACGAAGAAGAAGAAGAATATAGGGAGACTACCTAAGACAAAAATCAGGCGGGAAAAAAGTCAGCAGCAACGGCAGTAAGAAGATAGAGGAAAAATAGACAGTCGTTGCATCAGGAAAAGAACGCACAAGAACGAAAAGAAAGAAAGGGGAGGCAACAACACGCAACAGCAGCAGCAACAGACCTGAGGGGACAAAATGGTGCGGACAAACGTGGGTAGAAAGCAGATCGACGGCGACGGGGCAGAGCAGGGGAGGAACGTGTCAGACTCACGATGATGGAGGATTGTTTTCGATTGACGCAGATCGAGTATTGGTCAAAACCGAAGAAGATTAGCGATGATGAAGGAGGTTGGTGGTGATGGGTAAACAAGAAGGGAAGCATACGTTGAAGAGAGGGAAAACGAAAAGAAATGGGGGAGATGAATCAAGCGGTGAACAAGCAGGAGGAATGACAGGCAAAGGTGTACGTTGAATCAAAGAGTGGATCCAAGGGACACGTAAAACAAAAAGAATTGGGGAAAGGGGGCTGAATAGCAATACGGTTTAATTAAATGAATTGGATAGGAACCGAATTCCGAAACGATAAGTTAACTGACCCACAAAATAGAATTAAAATCGAATCAACAAAATTAGTAAATAATCGGGCCGTCAAATAAAATGAGTAAATAAATTATTCGAGATGAAAACGAAGTTGATAGAAATAAATAATTAGACGATCAAATAGCATTTCCCGATAAATAATAAATTTTCAATAAAGTGAATTAAATTGATTTCTCGAGGAAATAAAATAAATGTTTTGGCGAAACTTAAAATAAATAAACTTCGAGCCGAAAATAAAAATTCGAGCTTAAATATAATTAAATAAAAGAATATAGAATTTAAATCGTCGAAATAGACTTTCGATAAGAATTAAATTAAATGTATAAAATGAATCGAAAAAGAACTAAAAATGTGTTTTAAATATAAGAAGAGTTTCCGAGCCAAATAGAATTTTAGGAGTTTGAAACGATCTAAACGATGAGTTCGTTTTATAATAATTTTAAGGGTTACGAGTTAAATCGGAAACAAAATAAAATACAAACATAACTTTAAAATTAATTTATTTTATAAAATCGGGGTGTTACATATAATGCGTTAGAGTAACTGAGGATAACATTTATTATGCATTGTGAATGCTGTATTATGAAAAGTAACACCGATCATCCCTTAAAGTAACATCATTTATTCTTAAAACTCATTTTGAACTCCATTACATTTTGCACACCATTACCTCCATTGTAATTGTTGTCTCTGCTGATTGAATTAATGGATATTATATTGTTTTTGACATATTATTCTATCTTAGCAGTGTCACATTGATATGTCGTCATCCGTCCAGGTACGTCTGAATCCAGCTGCACATGTCAGTTGTTTAATTTATGAGGAATACTGTGTAGACACGTAATCTGGATATATTCATCAAAAGGTTTCACTACTATACCCGAAAACATGGTAACCAAAAGGTGGACAAAAAAGTTGTTCGCATTGCTCGTATCGCTGAAGAAGGATTAGATAGCGAAAACATTGACATCATCGACAAAAAACAAATAGAGATGTCGAAATTGTGGTCGGAAATCCATGAGACAATGGGACTTCTAAAGGCAAGAGACAAGGCAGATGTGGAAAGCTTGTGCGGATTAATTCGGGAGTTCAGGTTGCTGAGACAGCCGGTTTCTGGGGGGGCGGGAATATTGGCAAAACACAGGAACTGGAAAATATGCTTGGGTGTATGACCTCTGGCAATATCACGATACTCCCTCCAAAGATTTCTAAGACAAAGGGCAGTGGAAAGCGGATGTTATCGGGCAAGGAAAATACAGTCACACTTTCTATAAAGCCGAAACGCATGTGCAATAACTGCAAACAGATGGCGCACCATGACAAAAGAAACTGTCCAAATCCGTATGAGCACAACCCCCTAAACAGCTTACTAAACCATCCAATGATGAGAATGTGGAGGGTGAAGTAGATGAAGACGACGAAGGAGAGGAAACTGAAGAAGACACTGAGGAAGATGAGGAGGAGGAACAAGTGTTTTGAGAATACTTGCGTTTTTGGTCATTCTAAGAAGTTTTTTTTTGGTTTACAAGAATAACTGATTTTGCACACATTTATTACACATAGCGCTGTTCAACGTTGAAATTAACTCTATATTTATTTTATACATGTGTATTTGATTAGAGTAACATCTCAGGTCTATTGGAGTAACACCATTCATTCGTTACAGTAATAGACATAATGCATGAAAGTAACTGAGGACAACAGCGTTGTTTAAAACCATTCATTACCAAAGTAACTGAGGATAACTTGGATTAGAACCGTTCATTACAAAAGTAACAACATTCGTTCTTCAAAGAACCATATATAATGCGTCTGAGTAATTGATGATAATAGCATTGTTTAACCATCATTATCAGAATAACACCATTCATCACTTAGGGTAACATCGTATGTTCATTAAAGTAACAGTTACAATGCGTCAATGTAACACACTGATTATGAGACTAAATTTGTATCTTGGGTAAACTTCATTCATTCCCATAGTAACACCAGTCGTTACATAGAGTAACAGGAACAATTGGTCAGGGTAACAGAGTTCAAGTGCCAACTCTTTACATACCTTGTTGAAGAAGTCAATGCCAACTCTTTACCTGTGGCTTGACTAATAAACATACCAAGGTATGTTTATGCATATTCGATCATTTTCATTTTCATGCTTCTTTTATTTTTCATAACTTCGATCATCTTCATCGATCATCTTCATCTTCATCTTGATCTTCATGCTTCATTTATTATCAACAAAAAAAGAACAACTTCATCTTCAAGATGAAGTATGAAGATGTAGTTTTTTTTTGTGGGATGAAGGAAGCTTGAAGATGGAAATGTTGAAGATGAAGATAAAGATGAACAAGTCATCTAGTGCGTACTGTTCTTGCAGAATTGCAAGGTCACACACTTTCAGTTGTATAGTCACACTCATTATGTTGTAGAATCACGCAGTTGTACACTCCGACCATACTCCGTCAACAACTCCGATCATCATACCAAGGTATGTTTATGCATATTCGATCATCTTCATTTTCATGCTTCTTTTATTTTTCATAACTTTGATCATCTTCATCGATCATCTTCATCTTCATCTTGATCTTCGTGCTTCTTTTATTATCAACAAAAAAGAACAACTTCATCTTCAAGATGAAGTATGAAGATGTAGTTTTTTTTTTGTGGGATGAATGAAGCTTGAAGATGGAAATGTTGAAGATGAAGATAAAGATGAACAAGTCATCTAGTGCGTACTGTTCTTGCAGAATTGCAAGGTCGCACACTTTCAGTTGTATAGTCACACTCATTATGTTGTAGAATCACGCAGTTGTACACTCATTGTAGTCACATATTCAGTTGTATAGCCACACTCATTATGTTGTATTGTCACACTCGCTATGTTGTAGAATCACACAGCTGTAGAATATCTTGGGATTAAGGTATCATGCGTTTAATCATCTTCATCTTCATGCTTGTTTTATTTTTCATAGCTTTTTTTTTAGTATTTATAAAATGATTCATTTTCATTATCCAAAAAAATGAAGGTTGAATATGGATGAATGGAGGTTGAATAATTTTTTAATCCATTATTCATTTTAATCCATAAACCTTCATTTTTTTTGTGGATAATGAGGATGAATAATTTTATAAATACAAAAAAAGGTATGAAAAATAAAACAAGCATGTCACGCTTGTTTTATTTTTCATACCATTTTTTTGTATTTATAAAATTATTCATCTTCATTATCCACAAAGAAAAATGAAGGATGAATGGAGGTTGAATATTTAATGAATGTTTAAATAATTTGCTCTGATTCGTAGGTATAATCATCTTTCTAATTATGAATGTGACTTTGCTAATGATTATTGAAATATAATGAACTGCATGGCTTTTATTTTCCATTTTACGGTTTCATTTTTGTAGCTATCAGTATGTTGTATATTTATACTTATTATGTTTTAGGATCACACTGATTATGTTGTATAGTCACACAGTTGAAGTCGTATAGTCACACTCGTTATGTTGTAGGATCACACTGATTATGTTGTATAGTCACACAGTTAAAGTTGTACAGTCACACTCATTTTGTTATACAATCACGCATCTGTACAGTCATTATAGTCACTTATTCTGTTGTATAGTCATATTCATTGTGTGATTTAGATTGATTGTGTGTTTTGTCGCAGCGAAATGGCTAGTGGAAAGAAGAATGTTGGTAAAAGGAGCGGTGGGAAGAAGAAGGTCGTGGAAGATACAACGACCGACCACGTAATTGGACAACGTATTGTTGCGCACGTACCGGAGACCACCATTAAGCTCTTGAGTGTTTGTATGGGATAAAATATTTGCTTTAGGATGGATATACTATATGTAAAGGATGTTTGCTAGGTTAGAATGTTTTTATGTTTGACGTACCATATGTAAAGGATGGACTTTTTCTAATGCAAATATATTTTCATCGCTATTTCCTGGTTTCGTAATCATGGGAGGTCTATAGCAAAATCACTCATCTTTTCACCTTTAAAACCACGCAGCTGTACACCAATTGGTTTGTACCCAAAAGTGGTCGTATTTGTATAATCACACTCGCCATGTTGTATAGTCACACTCCTTACAAACATGAAATCAACTAAAAAAGAAACCAACATGAATGAAATTTTAATATTTAATGAATGTTTAAATACTTTTGTATGTGATTAATACTTTCGTTTTTTAGAATGTCGTTACTAAGGAAAGTCACAATCGTCTATTCATTTATATTCAACCTTCATTTTTTTTGGATGATGAAGATGAATAATTTTATAAATACCAAAAAAAGAAAGTATGAAAAATAAAACAAGCATGAAGATGATTAAATGCATGATACCTTAGTCCCAAGTGTAGACACCCACAATTGGCTCCTAGGTGTCTATAGCAGTTCCCAAAAAATACCCGATGATGATCGGACGCAAACGTGCTTTAACGCACTCGAATATGGGCTCGGAATAAGTAATGTCTGGCATGGGCTTTTAGCGGAGTAAAAATCTCACAAAACTGACCACAAATTCAGGCCCAGTGGGCCGTTTCCAATAAAATGAGACTAATTTGGGTCAAAACCGTCACCGGAAATAAAACCGTCTTTTAGCGACCGAGTCAAAACCCGGTCAAAGTCGAATCCCGAGACGAACCAGCCTCACATTATGTCCAAATACACAAAATGAATCAGGTCACAACAACCAAATTCTTTCAAAAATGGTCAACAATCATTCTCTATTTACACTCCCTCCATTCACACACACTCGATCAAGTGGTTCACACTCACTCGGTCGAGTAAGGCCATGAACCCGTCAAACCGGGCACTCGATCGAGTGCACCCACGCCACTCGATTGAGTGACCCTTAACCGGGGTATTTCTTCTATAAATACCCCGTCACCCCAAGCCATTTCACAACTTTTTTTCAACCCTTCAATCACCCTACAACTTTCACCCATCACATTTACAATTCTACACAACACATCCCTTTGAACTTAGCTTCAAAGTTACATACATACATACACATTCAAATTCCCGAGATCAAAACTCGTCAAAGACACACACCATAACTCCTCCTACATATCTCGACACTCCCGCGCACACGCCGCCATTACGAGCCCGCTTCCGAGATCGATTAAGCATGTTGGTTGAGGGTGTCATCAAACCCCGTTTCTTTTTCTCCTTTCTCTTTTTCAATTATATATGTACATACTATATATTATTACTATTATTATTATTATTACTAACACTAATACTAACATTTTATTTAATGTCAACTAACATCTAACATTTACTTATTGTATTCTAACACTAACATTTTAATTATCGTTTACTAACTTTTCAATTTCGTTACTAACTTTTTTTTTCTTCGCATTCTAACATTTAACATTTATTTACCGCGTATACGTACATAATAATAAAATCGGGTTCGAACCCGTTTGACTATGACGACCATCTAAAGCCCGTTTAATCCCTTTGCGAGTCACGACGGAGGTGGCACCCTTTCGAGGAGCGCCGCCCCAATGAACTCAAAGGCGTAACGTGATCGTGGTCGATCATAGTTGAACATGTTTGACTCCATTCTAAAGATTAGCACGGAATCCGTTGATGCGAAAACCGACATCACATAATCCGCTAGGATTAGTTTCGATGTTGTGACGCGGAGGAACATCATTTCGTCGCTAATCAAAATTTTCAATCCCATAATAACATTTTTCACAAATTTCCGATGACGGTATTATAATCGTATATTACACGATTATAATACCGGAAGTCGAGTTGGATTTAAATTATGCAATATTTTTATCCAACTCGGCCAACCATCGATTTAAAAATAAATAAATCGGAATAGCCACCCCTTTTCCGAAACGAGTTATGCCTCGTACAGGGGCCAATCGACCTAGAGCCATGGGCCACTCGATCGAGTAGCACCCCAAAAACTGGGCAGTATCCATCTCGAAGACGCACTCGATCGAGTCCAGGCCATGACTCGATCGAGTGGGTCCTGTAGCCCAAAAATCCGAGAGTTTTATTGCATCATTCGAGCCTCGTCTTTTTTTACGACTTAGTCGTCGCGTGCAAAGTCAATCACGTGATCCTATTTTCCAAAATTCATGCATTATAATTCACTTCTACGACTTTGATCGATGTCTTTCACAATTTGTTTTGTGTCGACTACTCTTTAGTCGTATCCGATACATGACTAATTTAGACGCCAATTTTTCGATGTGATAAGTCGAGACAAGGCATCGAGATTTGGGATCGAGCTAGCACCACGTCTAGGTCCCATATCTCCGTCCTCCGTTTAATACACAATATAATGTGTATTTAATTGGAGTTCGTCCATCATTTATTCAATTTACGGTCTAGCTTATATTTACTATTTACGGGTCCGTTTATAGTTATTATTTACCGTTTCCTGATTCGATTATTCTATTTTATTGCTCGTTGTATTGTGAATTTTGGGTTGTATTCCGCCCGTGTAATTTGTAATTTATTTACGAGTTTTCTATTTTCGATGTTTGCCATTTATTGCCTTGAATGAACATCGCATGCTAAATCACTTTGACGTGAATCAAGATGCATTAAAATGACGTAGCAACCCTTTCGATATTTATATCTTGTAAAATGTTGTTTGCATATCATTTTACCGGATTACTAACGCGCATATTAGAAAGTCAAACGATGTCTTAGTAGAGGCCGCTAAGTGCGGGCGGGGTTGGGTGTCCTATGTGGGCATCCCAACACGTACCCTCACCCCTTACTCAGAACCTCGGTTTCCGGATGCCCGAAACCGTTGGCGCACGAGAGTCATTCAATACACGATAACCGGTAGTGACGGTATCGGTATCGCAATGCAAAGGGACGAGCCCAATCAACTCTGAAACCGAAATGGGCCACACTTTGTGTATGATCCATAGCGATATAGAATGGGCTCGAATGGGCCCGAACTCCCACAAAATTCGGTGGCGACTCCATTTCGACTTAAATATCAATTCGATCCATTCTCATATGGAGATGCATTCGCCTACTCAAACCCGCGCGTGGCCGCGTCGGGGTGGACCTACGTCATGTCCACAATTTGGCGACTCCGCTGGGGATTAACTGATGAGTGACTAACCATCGGCATCCTCAGGGTGAGACTCGAATAGAAATCGTTTGACCAGTACAATACGCGTTTTAGTTTTACGGTTCATGCATAACCCATATTTTCCCGGGCCGGTACTGGTGACCGACGTCCCACTATACCACGATGTATTCCGCCTTGGATACGTTAAAGGTGTTCATAGTCGATTCGTATGGACTTTGCGGCATGTTCTAAGCTCAACTCGACTTAGGAAGTCCGTCCCGATTCTCGTGACTATGAGCACTGGTATAGACCCCATTTAGACCGACCGAGACTTAGTGTAAAGCATACATGGCGTCGTTATAATGCTTACGTGACTATGTGCTACTTGGTTTCCGTGTCATTTTCAAAAATCGTCATTTCAAAAAAAATGCATCTTTCCAAAATATTCAATTTTCAAAAATCGGAATGCTGCCGAAAATTAGACTTACAATTTGACTCAAAACAAGTTTTTTTTTGCCGGCATGCTATCCATTACAAAATTGGAATTTCTGATCCACCAATCAATTTTCGAATTTTCAAAATTCAATTTCGGTTTTCAAATTTTCAAAATTCCATTTCGATTCCAAATCTTCGAGATGCCATTCTTGATTTTCAAATCTCAGAGATGCCGTTTTAGATTTTCAAATCTTCGGGATCTTATTTTCGATTTTCGGAAATTTATTTTTGATATTCAAATTTTCAATATTAAAAAATATTCAATTTTCAAAAATCAGAATGCTGCCGAAATTAGACTTACGATTTTACTCATTCGATTTTTGAATTTTCAAAAAATTCCATTTCGATTTCGAATTTTCAAAATTCTATTTCGATTTTCAAATCTTCAAAATTTCATTCCATTCTCAATTCGAGATGCCGTTTTTGATTTTCAAATCTTCGGGATCCCGCTTCCAATTTTTCAAATTATCGGAAATTCTGTTTTTCGATATTCGAATTTCAAAATTCCAATTATTCAACTTTTCGAAAACCCGTAAAGCTACCGAATTTAGGACTTATGATTTTACTCAAAGTAGCCTATTTCTAGCCGGTATACTGCCCATTTCAAAATTTAAAAATATTTTCAAACCTTCAAAATTGCGGCTTGATGGCACTTTTCGATTTTCAAAAAATCGAGCCATCCACCGGTTTTCTCGGATTTTCTAAAAATATCCTTTTCAAAAAAAAACTTTCCTCTTCTTAGGACTCCCCGTATTTAGCAGTGTCGGGTCTTGTCATAAGTAGTCGAAAGTCTTTAGCGTCGAAATTTCGTCGATCTTACATGACGGGTTTCGTCCCTATCCCAGTCCGCCTTATTTGACTAAGGCATGGCCCACCTACGTAGGACATACCCCTACCAAGGAAAGCCCGTTTAAACACTTAAGTCCTAACTAGAAAGTCCCACGCGATTCTTCCCTCCAACAGGACGGTCCTCATGACCTGTCCTAAGGGAATTTCGCCCATCTTTCAATCCGTTTGTCGAGTCATCCTGATTCAAGAGTCCTTTAACTTAAGGATCTACCCTAATCACAGGGTCATCCTTATTCAAGTCGGGTCTAGGGTCTCTAGCGTCGAAGCTCTGCCGATTTGACATCGCAAGTTTCTTCCCCTACCCGTCTGCCTTTCCTCGAGGCCGAGTCAACCTTTTACAAGGCATAGCCCTATAACAAAAGGTTCGTGATTCTTACATCTAAGGGTCACTCGTCCGACACTCGAGTCTTAACAAAACCTACAATCCCACACGGGGGCTGCCCTTCAGCAGAGCGGTCAATCACGGTTGCTCTAAGGGTCATGTCTTACACGTGTTGTCTCACGTACCCCACTTTTGAATCACTTAGATGTCACACCATCTGAGTCCTTTTGGAGTCCTGGGACTCACTTGTGGGCTACCCTTCAGCAGAGCGATCAATCACGGTTGCTCTAAGGGTCATGTCCTACACGTGGTGTCACACGTGTGCCACTTTCGAGTCGTTTGGGTGCCGCACCATCTGAGTCCTATCAGAGTCTTTAGTCTCACCGGAGGCTATCCTCCACCCGAACAGTCAACCACAGTCACCTTAAGGGGTACCTTACGTTCATCATACACTGGCGTCCTTATGATATCTTTTTCAAGTCGTACCAATGCTGCGAGCGCTCGAGTCAGCTAGGTTTAGGTCGCCACGGTTGGTCCGAGCACGCGACGCGGTCAAACATGGTCGCCCCATTTTCGGACTCACCCTCGTGCAACCTAAGTCTCATCGTCGAGTCGGAGCTAGGGTCGTTACCTGGTCTAGGCCAACGTTCGAGTATCCCGGTCCAAGAGTCTTTATCGACCCGTCACCCCGGGCCATGTCTAGTTTGACTCCCTCTCCTGCATTTGCGCAAAGTCGAGTTTAGGCGAGTCGTAGCACCTGTCGTTTTCTCCAATCAAGGACCTTACCAAAAAAAAGAAACAACCAACCGAGCATTCGGAAGTCTGGATTTGATTCGAGTCTAAATCTGAGTCCGAGTCTAGGATACCCTACATCCTCATTTCCAAATCAGAGTCAGAGTCATTTGCATTCTGTCCTCTTTTCAAAAATTCAATAAAATCAGCTTTCAATATTCTATCTCTCATATATACTTTCCTAATGTGTTTCCGAGAACATGATGAACACCATCATACACTGTGAGCACATGCACGTGACTATTATAAGCACATCTACGATGACTGCAAGGAATTGAGACCGTGTTTCTCTTTTACCTGTTCCATGTCTGACTTCGAAAGCCACAAAACTACCCCTAGTAAGAGCGGTATCGAATCCTATGACAAATCTAGGTAGTCTCCTAGTTTGGGTTCAAGACGGTAGGCAAGCCCATCTCCCCACAATAAACACTCCTCCAATAAAACTGACCAATCCCTACCTTAGGCGTCAGTCTGACCAGAAGCAAAAAAAAGAAGCATCGTGACTCTATGCCCATCTCGAGACGATACTCCCACCAAGCCTGCTAGGAATTATGATGACAATACCAAGATCCAAATCACCATGCTTACCATAAAGTACTCCATCGCGAGTTGCACTCACACAAACACCAACTAGCACTACTACAAAACATCAAATACACATGGATCGTTTTCACTAATAGACATGGGTTTCACAACCCATGTTAAGTTGAGTGACATCTATTGTCAAATACTTAGACATAGGTCGTGCGACCTATGTCTATCTACAACATAGACATAGGTTTTATAATAACCCATGTCTATTATTATATTAGACATAGGTTTTCAGAATTAACCCATGTCTATAAAAAGAATAGACATAGGTTTATTCTACGCCCTATGTCTATTTATAAATATAGACATGGGTTATTTGTTTGTCCTATGTTTATTGTCATAGTATAGACATGGGTTATTTGTACGCCTTATGTCTATTGAACTGATAAATTACAAAAAAAAAAACGAAATATGCGCACCACTTTCACATAAATGTTAACTAAATTTTATTAATAACAAAACAATTAATTACAACCACAAGACATTATCTCTCTCTTCCTACCATACCATAGAAATACTTAACTACAAATCTAAATTGGATACCTGATTAAGAAACCTAATAAACATTCAAATCGACAACAATCATAATACCCAGAACATTGCTGAAAAAATCCTCCATTGGCTGCTATAAGGAGATAACAGTGAAGTCTTTAGATCTTCAAAGTGTACACTTGGGACGACTTTTCAAGGATGAATTTGTACCACAGCCCTAAACAGAAAACATATTCAAGCCTGCACCCAAGATGGTTATATATACATAGGTAATATTTAGAACAAGGCCACTTGGGAAACTGATAGACTATCTTCATCATAAACCGGCAAATACATAACAAACATATCAGTTGCCTTGAATGTTTTGTCTTTATATTTGACCCATTGTAAAGTTTAAGATGGAGTCAATAAGTCGATAAGAAGTACAGTACCAAAGCAGCTTGTAGGATCGACCCTTTTGTTCTCGACCTTTGTTTATTGAGAATCAGAGGATGATGCCTTTGTGCTGTTATGGGGTACTTGATGAGGTACTATTTTTGCAATTCTTTTACCATTAGGTAAGTTTCTTGGCTTTCTTGACGATGTGTGGCATTGAGCAAGGTATGGCTCTAAGTGTGGATCTCTCAGCAGTTCTGCAGCCTTGTACAGCATTGCGAAAACAAGCAAATTAATCTCTTCTTTGCGACAGTTTCGGTTCAAGTTAATAGCCATAAAACATTCACTTACAGTTGGTCTATGTTCAGGATTTTTTCTTAGCATCGTTTTGATTAAACGTTTCCTACAACATGACGACAATCAGTAATCCAACTCGTAGAGATAAACATGACTGTAAGTATGTACAGAGATCTATGGTTCGGGATATATTGACTTACAGTGGTGGTGAATAGACAGTCGGAAGAGGGGAAATCGTGGGCCGGTATATTTTGTTGACTAGGCCTGCCATATCCTATTTTTAATGAACTACTGTGAGTAAATGTTCTTAGTTTAAGTCTTAATCAATGTCATCATACTTACTGGTGCTTGGAATGCAGGTTGATGTGCTGTTATTTCAAACATACAGCTACCTGTAAGAGGGCAGATTGCCAAGTTAAATAATGTTGGTTTTGAACATGTAACAAGAATCTCAATCCAAGGGTAACAAAATTAGAATTGGATGTAACCTCCTGATGCGCAATTCGCTTCATCCTCTCAGTGCGCTTAGTCAATCGGGTTTTTTTCAACAGATACCTGCAAAAGCAAACAACATTCACAGCTGTTATTTGTTTATGTTTACTTCCAACAAAAGTCAAGTCAGATTGTTTAGAATTTTAAGAAGTGACCTTTTCTTCTTATTAAATTTATGAAGAATAAGATATGCAGTTCCAAAAGTGCCTCTATCAATCTGCTCAACCATCTCATACTCTTCCATTTTCGACACGGTGGCTTGATCAATACTATTACTCACATTATTATTGTTCTCTATGATATATATGGCTCGGCTCGATCACTCACAATAACAGAACAGAACTAGTCTTCTCTAGATGATATGATATGATCACTCACCATTTTGAGATGATTGTATTGAACAAAGTTGAAAACATAACATAAATACAATCACAATGAAGAAATGAAATGATGGAGGTGTTCATGGAAGAAACATGAGGAGGTTGCATTCATTAAATCTCATGAAACAGTACGTATGTATGTGTATGTATGTATCTATGATGTACGTATGTATGAATGAATCCAATTTCAACATGAGTATTCTTGAGCAAAATTTGAGCAAACAAACGAAAATCAAATGAAAAGACTCACATAATTGGAACAAACGTTAGGAAACTGAACGGATATAATCAATCAAATAACAAATATGAGAAATATAATCAATCGAAACAAACTAACAATCCTTCGATCACCGACTCCTAGCATAATTTGAGCAAACGAATAAAAATTGAACTAAAAGACTCTTAACATAATTTGAACAAACGTCCGGGAATTGAACGAATACAACTTCAAATAAATTAATCAATCAAAACAAGCTAACAAATCCTTCGATCACCAATTCATAGCATAATTTGAGCAGCCCAACGAAAATCGAATGAAATGAACTCACATAATTTTAACAAACATCTGGTAAATGAAAGAAGACAAATCAAATGACAAAGAAGAGAAACATAATCGATCGAAAGAAGCTAACGAATCCTTGGATCACCGATTCCTAGCATAATTTGAGTAAACGAATAGAAATCGAACGAAAAGACTCAGATAATTAAAAACGTCAGGAAATTGAATTGAATGAATAATAATCAAAGAAAAATTTCGATCACCGGACTGTTCGATTTATAATCAACGATTCAAAACCCGCATTACAACAACATTATAATAAAAAAAGAGTAAACCGATAACGAAATCGAAACCTTAGAAGATTGAAGCGGACTACGGAGAGAAGATAGAAGAAAGTAAAGAACCTATTAACCGAGTTTAGGGGAGGAGGTGGTGGTGGTCGGGTGGGGAATTAGGGTTAGAATTACGAGAGTTACAAGGACACATGTAATGCTTTCCACTGTCGTTCTCATCGATGAGAAACTAATTGATTGGTTGATGGAATAATGATCATGTAGATCAGATACAAAGTCGAGTTATTAGCCCTTGTTGTTTAATTGTGTAATTGAATTCCAAGACTGGAATGAATAAACATCGAGCATAAGCTCGGGTTTCAACTAACCATAAACCTAATATTTTGTACTATTAAGATCTCACACTTCACGAGCTCATAATCAACTCGAGCTACACATGACCCGATACTAAAGCGATCTCGAACTCGACGAGCTCGTAAATCAGGTACTCATTTGTTCTCGTTTTTCACTCTATTACTGTGACTCACCACTCTGACAAATACATATCAGAATGAACACAAAATGTCCCTCCAAAACAAACCCCGCAATCACCATTTCATCAAACTCTACTCATATCATCAAATTCACCATCAACATCATCTAATTGGAGAATACAAGCTGATCAACACAAATTAATCTCACAAATCACATCAATTCTCCTTCAAAGACACAACTGGCAACCCCTTCTCAAAACCCTAAGCCTCTGTTTCCATATAAAATTGGAATGTTTTCTTCTGAAATTCAAACTTTTTGACAAGAGGAAACAATCCAATTTATTCAAATATATTTTAAAAAAGACGAAAAATAAGTGTGTTTGACTAGTGAAGGTGAAAAGAGAAAATTCAATACATTTTCAATTCACAGCAGATACGATTAGCAAGGCAGGATACAGAACAAATCCCCCCAAGCAGTATGCCTCAATATTTACAAAATAACCATATGTAGTGAAAGAATGCATACTCCATCTTTGTCAGAATCGGGAGAAAGACCGTTGAAAGGGACTCAACTGAAGTAGAAACGAAGAGGAGTGACATATAGTGCAAAAAAGGAAAATGTCGCGGTGTTGTGCGGCAGAAGAGGGAGCAGGAGTCGGGAGCGGCAGCATACTGTCAGAGAAGCGGCAGAAGACATTTAGTCGTAAGTCACATCCAATTAGAGAGTAGTTGGGTCAAACTGTAAAAGCGATAATTAAAATAAAACAAAAGGAGTATCCCAATCTCATTATACTGGAATTGAAAGACATGATAATAGATATAGCAAGAATATGATTGTAGAATTCAAATTCAGGTGTATAAATTGAAGTTATATAGTAATAAGATCAGGGAAGATGAAGATGAGCTTACAGATTAATGATGGGAGGTGGGAGTAGTTGAAATTTGATTGATTAGAGGATGAGGAAGGGCTTTCACTTTTACTTTCAGTTGCAAATTGAATCCAAACCCATTACTACAACAAACCCGATTTCTGGAATTGAAGTGATCGATGTTTAGTTTACAGAACCCTAATTCAATGAAATGAGATTAAATAATCGAAGATTCCACACATAAATTCACAAATTTCAGCATAGATTCAAGCTCTGGCAGAAATTCCACCGTTAAAACATCATTCAGACATCGAATCACTCAACTACGCACAAAACATTCGCACACATTCAGAATTTTCAGCATAATTTCAAGCTCCACCATTAATGCATCATCCATACATCAAATCCCTCAAAAATGCACAACAAAATCGAATACCTCAACACGAACATCAAAATCGAACAAAAACCAGCAACTACGTACACTCCACGTACAAATTCACATATTTCAACACAAATTGAAGCTCCGGTCGATTTTCCACCATTAATTCATGATCCAAACATCAAATCACTCAAAAACGCGCCACAAAATCAAAAATCTCAACAGAAACAACAAAATCGAACTGAAAACAGTAACTACATTCCATGCGCAGAGATTTCAGCATACATTCAAGCTTCAATTCAACGCAATAATCATCACGCAACAATCAATCAAATAAACTAAAAAACACCAAATGCAGTGAAAATAGATACATATGCAATGAAAGAGTAATAAGAAGCGAAAAGGATACCTGTTTGTTAACCTTGACAGCAATGGCGACAAAAATTGAAAAGAAAAGGAGAGTGAGGAGGAGGAGAACCGGTGAGCATGGGTCGCCGGCAGACGGGAGTGGCAACGGTGAGGGTTTAGGGTTACTTCATATCAGAAATAATTGGGGGTGATAGCCTTTGGGGTCGAATAATAATGAAATGAATTGGGCGACCTACGCCGGCAGGTGAGCGTCGATTGATGTCAATCTCAATTTTGGGTTTTGCGTTGATGAAGGAGGCTGCGTTTTGGGTTTTGGGTTTTAGGTTTTGAGTTTCTCATTTCAATAATAGTTGGGTGAAGACTGATGGGCAAGTTAAATTTTTATTTCAATATACATTGATTTTCATATGCCTTACTTCTATTTCATATATTATAGATATAGGTTTTACTTTGACCCATGTCTATAATTTATAGACATGGATTTAAATTTTGACCTATGTATACTCTCTTTTATATACATCAGTTTTTTATATAACCTATGTCTATTAAAAATAGATGTAGGTTTTCCTTTTAACCTATGTCTATTAGGTCATGACTATGACTAATTTTGTAGTAGTGTAGGTTTACACCTTACAAAGGTTTAGCTCCACAAGCCTAATCCAACCGATGGGCCCACCCCAAATCCACCCACAACACCATAGGAGGGGATTACCGTGAAAAAAAAAAAGAGTTGGACAAAAAAATCAAAAGTCCAAGGAAAAAGCTTAAGGCCAAAAACAAAAGAGCTGGCCATAAAAAAAAAGAACTCTCAACATCCCCCGACCAGATACGGTGAATCCCTTGACCGGGGAACGGTCAACTGAAACGAAGAATCCCACGACCGGGGCTAAGAGGTCAACCCAAAAAAAAAAGAATTCAAATACCCATTACCGTGGTCAACGGTCAACTCAAGTGAAAGTCCTTTGACCGGAATACGGTCAATTCAAAAATTATCGATGTCCATACCATCAAATCGAAGGGTGACAATCAGGCTGGTCAGATAACACCACATTTAGCCTTCCCACATTACAACCCTCAAGACCTTCTCGAGACCTAGGCTAAGAGACAGCCCGGAATTTTGAGGATTCAAGCTCCATAGGATACACCCTAACCATTAGGGCCAGACATGGAAATCAGATCCCGCATTATTAAACCTACCCCGATCGAAGTTCGAGTCATTTTTACTCGACTTCCCCCTTTCCTACCACATTACAATACCTTACCCTCGAATCCTTAGCTCCACAAAATCGAGCCCCATATTTCGAATCATCAAGGCCACTTGCGACCTAGCTCCACATTTTCAAAAACATCCAAACCAGTACCAGCCCAAACACGGGAACTCAACCTGCGGTCGGTATAGAACATGCCCAAATAGTTCACACCACCTCTGGGGGCTACCCCGGAGAACGCTCACAGTCACAGGATCAACATCCTAACCGTTCTAGCCCTTTGATCAAGACATCACTAGGAATGCACCTAGCCTACACCGTCAATATGGCTAGTTACACACAAAGTCCTATTAGACTAGGCACCATAATATATCTTTCAATGCACTGAACTACGGCTTGGCTTGATTTCACTACACGTGCATACGTAGGCAGCCCTTCAAACAAAGGCACAACCACCCACATTGACACAAATATAAAAAAGCACCATCATTCCTATCATGACACTGTCATGTTCTCAACAACTAGCTTTGTCGTCCTGGGGGCTTCTCTTAGGCAGAAGACTCCCATCCACTCACATAATCCAAATGATTTTCAAAAACTAGCCTTCTTTCTATAGAGTGTCCTAGTACGCGGCTCAGTTGAAGACGAGAATTTGTCAGGGACTCGAAGCGATTCCCATATTGAGAATGTACCCCAAAACCAAAGATCCAAAAGAGCACCAGACTATAACATTGCTACTACTAAGTACTGTCGTTACAGTCTCGTTACAGACTACTGCAGCCACCCTATAGCACATCCTTCCCATTTCGATGTTCGATTGTGTTGCCACTCGCCCAGGCTACGGAATAGCGCAGCTTAAGAGTCTTGTCATTTTAGGTGGCCCACCCCCTTACCGAGTCACGATCCAAGCCCTCGAGAGTCCAGTCATGTCTGTCAACCCGTCCTGTCGCGTCCAGAGTCGAGTCTGTCAGTATGCATCTCTCTTCAAATTTTTTTACTTCGAAGTTTACAAAACTTAGCCATTTGAGAAAACACAAATTATACTATACAACCCTTGTACCATACAACAGACCTAATTTATGGTAAAAAGTTATCACTTTACGTTATTTAGTGATCACTTTAAGTTAAATAGTGATCACGTTTTAATACTAAAAAGTGGTAACTATTTATATGAAAGTGGTAACTAATTAACCTAAGTTGGTCACTTTTTATCATAAGTTGCAAACTTTTACTACTGTCGCATGGTACAACGGTTGTACACAATAATTACTGTTGAGAAAATCCTTTTCGACAAGGTCAAATTTCAGTCTATTTAAACTGCAAATTTCTTTTCTACCGCTTTCAATTTTGAAAACCTATCTCCTAGCACGTGTGCTGCTATCAGGACTTCGATTTCAAAATTAAGCAAAAATCTTTTTTTCCCCAGCGCGAGTCATTTTCACCTACGTGTTGCATGCAAAGTTTTATGTCACTTATACAGGTACGACTCAAGCAGAGACATTCAACCCACTGTATCTCCCCAGCGGAAAGCCCGAGGCGGTATTTCCCCCGGAATGGCACGGGATGGGCCTACATATAGGCGCACCCAGGACTTATGCGACAAGTCCGATTCCCCACGGAGTTATCATCATCAGCTCAGGTATGACTTCTATCTTATGGCTGGCGAGCCCTTTTACGCAAGTCTAATGGACTATAAACGAACCGACCGGAAGTCTGCCAGGTCTTAATCCAGGATTGGCCTGGTAGCTACTCTGACTTTCGCCTTGTCCAAGCCTCAGTCAGAGTGGGGGCTCTGTAGACACCCACATTTGGCCCCTAGGTGTCTATAGCAGTTTCCAAAAAACACTCGATGATGATCGGACGCAAACGTGCTTTAACGCGCTCGAATATGGGCTCGAAATCAGTAATGTCTGGCAGGGGCTTTTAGCGGAGTACAAATCTCACAAAACCGACCACAAATTCAGGCCCAGTGGGCCGTTTTCAATCAAATGAGACTAATTTGGGTCAAAACCGTCACCGGAAATAAAACCGTCCTTTAGCGACCGAGTCAAAACCCGGTCAAAGTCGAATCCCGAGACGAACCAGCCTCACATTATGTTCAACTACACAAAATGAATCAGGTCACAACAATCAAATCCTTTCAAAAATGGTCAACAATCATTCCCTATTTACACTCCCTCCGTTCACACACACTCGATCAAGTGGTTCACACTCACTCGGTCGAGTAAGGCCATGAACCCGCCAAACCGGGCACTCGATCGAGTGCACCTTCGCCACTCGATCGAGTGACCCTAAACCGGAGTATTTCTTCTATAAATACCCCGGCACCCCAAGCCATTTCACAACTTTTTTTCAACCCTTCAATCACCCTACAACTTTCACCCATCACATTTACAATTCTACACAACACATCCCTTTGAACTTAGCTTCAAAGTTACATACACACATACACATTCAAATTCCCGAGATCAAAACTCGTCAAAGACACACACCATAACTCCTCCTACATATCTCGACACTCCCGTGCACACGCCGCCATTACGAGTCCATTTCCGAGATCGATTAAGCATGTAGGTTGAGGGTGTCATCAAACCCCGTTTTTTTTCTCCTTTCTCTTTTTCAATTATATATGTACATACTATATATTATTACTATTATTATTATTACTAACACTAATACTAACATTTTATTTTATGTCAACTAACATCTAACATTTACTTATTGTATTCTAACACTAACATTTTAATTATCGTTTACTAACTTTTCAATTTCATTACTAACTTTTTATTTCTTCGCATTCTAACATTTAACATTTATTTACCGCGTATACGTACATAATAATAAAATTGGGTTCGAACCCGTTTGACTATGACGACCATCTAAAGTCCATTTAATCCCTTTACGAGTCACGACGGAGGTGGCACCCTTTCGAGGAGCGCCGCCCCAATGTACTCAAGGGCGTAACGTGATCGTGGTCGATCATAGATGAACGTGTTTGACTCCATTTTAAAGATTAGCACGGAATCCGTTGATGTGAAAACCGACATCACATAATCCGTTAGGATTAGTTTCGATGTTGTGACGCGGAGGGACATCATTTCGTCGCTAATCAAATTTTTCAATCCCATAATAACATTTTTCACAAATTTCCGATGACAGTATTATAATCGTATATTACACGATTATAACACCGGAAGTCGAGTTGGATTTAAATCATGCAATATTTTTATCCAACTCAGCCAACCATCGATTTAAAAATAAATAAATCGGAATAGCCACCCCTTTTCCGAAACGAGTTATGCCTCGTACAGGGGCCACTCGACCGAGTGCCATGGGCCACTTGATCGAGTAGCACCCCAAAAACTGGGCAGTATCCATCTCGAAGACGCACTCGATCGAGTCCAGGCCATGACTCGATCGAGTGGGTCCTGTAGCCCAAAAATCCGAGAGCTTTAGTGCATCATTCAAGCCTCGTCTTTTTTTACAACTTAGTCGTCGCGTGCAAAGTCAATCACGTGATCCTATTTTCCAAAATTCATGCATTTTAATTCACTTCTACGACTTTGATCGATGTCTTTCACAATTTGTTTTGTGTCGATGACTCTTTAGTCGTATCAGATACATGACTAATTTAGAGGCCAATTTTTCGATGTGATAAGTCGAGACATGGCATCGAGATTTGGGGTCGGAGTAGCACCACGTCTAGGTCCCATATCTCCGTCCTCCGTTTAATACACAATATAATGTGTATTTAATTGGAGTTCGTCCATCATTTATTCAATTTACGGTCTAGCTTATATTTACTATTTACGGGTCCGTTTATAGTTAATATTTACCGTTTCCTGATTCGATTATTCTATTTTATTGCTCGTTGTATTGTGAATTTCGGGTTGTATTCCGCCCGTGTAATTTGTAATTTATTTACGAGTTTTCTATTTTCGATGTTTGCCATTTATTGCCTTAAATGAACATCGCATGCTAAATCACTTTGACATGAATCAAGATGCGTCAAAATGACGTAGCAACCCTTTCGATATTTATATCTTGTAAAATGTTGTTTGCGTATCATTTTACCGGATAATTAACGCGCATATTTGTAGACACCCGCATTTTGACTGTCAGGTGTCTATGGCAGTTTCCCAAAAAACACCCGATGATGATCGGACGCTAACATGCTTCTATGCGCTCGGATACGGGCTCAAATACATTAATCGTTGGCTAACGCACTTACGGAGTACAAATATCACAAAACCAACCTCCAATCCAGGCTCAGCAGGCCGTTTCGAGTCAAACAAGACTAATTTGGGCCAAAACCGACACCGGAATTAAAACCGACTTTTTGCGATTGGGTCAACCCCGGTCAAAGTCGTTTCTGAGATACACAAAAACACCCATACAACCATCAAAAGCCCAGTTCAAACTCAAAATCATCAAATGTCCATGGTCAAGGTCCAAAAAAACTGACCCGCGCGACCCAGCTGGGCCACTCGATCGAGTGCCTCATCCACTCGATCGAGTGAGCCCTTATTCAGGCCCGACGGCTGACGCACAAGCCTACTCGACCGAGTTAGCCACCTACTCGGTCGAGTAACCCTAAACCGAAGCCCTAGCTTCTCCTATATAAGCAACCCTCATGCACCCCTCTTCAAGAACTTTTGGACACAATTATCGAAACCCTAGAGCAACCTCATACACACATACTACATCCTCTACAAACCCTAAGCAAACCCTAAGCGATTCATTAGCAAAAAACCCTAAACCTAGTTTAGGAATCCACAACCCGAGCCACCATAACTCGACCTCCATAAACCTCGAAGACTCTTGTGTTATAGCCACGGTTACGAGTCCGCACCGAGACAAGAACATGTAGGTTGAGGGTGTCAAAACCCCGTTTCTTCCCTTCTCTTCCTTTTTCTCGCGTCGTGTCAATTTCATATGGGTCGTTTTATTTTTTTATTTTTGTCGTTATTATCGCATCATTAATATCAATAATACTAGTATCAAAACATTAAAATACCTATCAATTTGTGTCGAGTATAAGTGATATCGGAATGAGGAAACACGAATATACAAGTGTACTGCACACAGCGTTGACGGTCGCTCGTTCCGATATCCCGGTTACTTGATTATTGAGATAGGTCAATTTCAACAATATTTTTCATACCGTTTGTATCGTTGTTATTATTCGCATATCTCATCAATTTCTCAAAAAAACCAACATCGTATTTCAATAAGGGTCGAAACCCGTTGACGCGGACCCGACATCACAATCCTTAGGGATTTATTTCGATGTCGGAGAAGTCGAGGGAATCAAGTCCTATTTATTCAAGTAAAGCGTCGGTTTAGTAGACTCGATACCAATTCCATAATTGGATGTCGAATCTAACAATCCAGTCCATTAATTCAGTCAATTCGATTTTCTTATTGATGCTAACGTGGATGTCACGTTATAATTATGACACTACAAACGCGGAGAGAAATTCTTGTCGTTTTGATTGACTTAAAACGACTCAAATCAATTTATCTTCTTTTTTATTTCACTCTAATATCTCTTATCGATTCAAATAATCGAATGTGGGATACGACGAGTATTCAAGTCCCGAATTGAGTATAAATTCCGCTATATTTATGCCCAATTCGTCAAGTCATCAAAAATCAAAAAGCAAATTCAAAATCAATGTATAACTTGCAAGCGAATTACAATTCGTACATGGGGGCACTCGACCGAGTGCCTAGCCCACTCGGTCGAGTGGCGCCTCAAAACCGAATCAGAATGTCTGTCACGACACCCACTCGATCGAGTCTCACAGTGACTCGGTCGAGTGGCCTTGTACTCGACCGAGTTGGTCCATAACTCGGCCGAGTACGGTCTGTGCCACGAAACAGAAACATCTTTTCAGGGCCTACTCGATCGAGTCTATCGACTACTCGATCGAGTGGCCTCATAACGACTCGTACATTATCCTATTTTTTCAAACTCGATAGTATTTTACGACTTAGGTCAACACGTGCATAATTAATCACGTGTATACTATCTTTTCAAATCATGCATCCTCATATTTGCATCTTTTCAATTCAATTCAATATTTGCAAACCGTTATTATTCGTTATATCGCTATATCGTTACTAACGCGTTTTCTGTTTCTTTTGTCAATTTAATTATTATTCGTTTATTATACTAAATGAACCCGCATGCTAAAATACAACTTTGACGTTAATTTTAGTTGCATTAAATTGACTTAGAAACCCTTTTCCATTCAATTCACATGTTTAGGGAAAATAATCTTTGCATATCATTTTTCCCGTTTAACTAGCGCGCGTATTGTAAGTCACTCGAATTCTTAGTAGAGGCCGCTAATGTGCGGGCGGGGTTGGGTGTCCTTTGTGGGATTCCCAACACGTACCCTCACCCCTTACTCAGAACCTCGGTTTCCGGATGCCCGAAACCGTTGGCGCACGAGAGTCATTCAATACACAATATCCGATAATGTCGGTATTGGTATCAAATGCAAAGGGACGAGCCCAATAAACTCTGACATCGGAAATGGGCCGTATTTTGTATACGGACCACTACGACATAGAGTGGGCTCGAATGGTTCCGAATAACCACAAAATTCGGTGGCGACTCCACATAGACCTAAATTTCAATTCGATCCGTTTCATATGGAGATTCATTCGCCTACCCAAACCCGCGCGTGGCCGCGTCGGGGTGGACCTATGTCATGTCCACAATTTGGCGACTCCGCTGGGGATTAACTGATGCGTGACTTACCATCGGCATCCTCAGGGTGAGACTCGAATAGAAATCGTTTGACAAATACTATACGCGTGTTAGTTTTACGGTTCATGCATAACCCATATTTTCCCGGGCCGGTACTGGTGACCGACGTCCTACTATACCATTGATGTATTCCAACATGGATATGTCAAAAGGTGTCCATAGTCGATTCGAGTGGGTTTCGCGGCATGTTCTAAGCTCAACTCGACTTAGAGAGTCCGTCCCGATCAACGTCTAGACTATGTACACTGGTATAGACCCTTTCAGACCGACCGAGACTTAGTGTGGAGCATACATGGCGTCGTTATAATGCTTGTGTGACTACGTGCTACTTGGTTTCCGAGTCATTTTTCAAAAATATCAACTTTTCAAAAATTACACCCTCCTTTTCAAGATACTCAATTTTCAAAACCCGGGACATACCGAATTTAGGACTTATGATTTTACTCAAAATAGCCTATTTTCTAGCCGGTATGCTGCCCAAATCGAAACTCGAACTTTCAAAACTCATGGCCCAATGACTTTTCGTCCTCTATTTCGGAAATTTGGGCCATTCACCGAGTCCACTCGGTCCTTTTTCAAAAATCAATCAATTTTCAAAACTTCCCTCCTCTTAGGACTTCCCATATTTAGCAGTGTCGGGTCAGGTCTTAAGTTGTCAAGTTTCTCTAACGTCGAAGCTCTGTCGATCTTACATCGCGAGCTTCTTCCCTATCCCAATCCGCCTTATTAGACTAAGGCAAGGCCCACCTAAGTAGGACATACTCTTACAAAGGAGGGCCCGTCAACACAATCGAGTCAAAAGTCTGGGGATGTCCCGCGTGAACCTTCCTTCGAACAGGACTAGGCCCACTTGCCGAATCCTAAGGAAAGCCCACACTTCACGAGTCACCCGTCTAGGTGTCTTTCTCGAATCGTTTCCCTTTTTAGTCTCGTTTGGGATGTACTTTCTATTCCGGGATTTCTGGGCTAGTTTCTGATTACGTGGTGTTCTTACAGACAGGCCAGCCACAACCCGACATCAACGCAAGATGGAAGATTTGAAAAATGCCCTAACCAAGATCGAGACTCAACTGACCTCCATCCTCGCTAACCAAGCAACTTTGGACACCCGCCTGAGTACTGTGGAGAAGACGGTCCCAGTTGAAGGAGCTGATTCCGCTGGGCCCATAGCCGAATTGGTCAGTGTCGTTCGCAGGCTCGAGGAGCAAGTCCACTTGTCAACAAGCAACTCGATCCTCTCCGAAAATGCTCGCATTTATTCACCTTTGAATGACGAGCTGCCGGCCAACCTCAACTTGACGGGAATTCCTATGTTTGAGGGTACCGAAGACCCGGTCCATCACATCCGGGCCTTCAAAGACTTCATGGCGGTTAAAGGGGTAAAGTCCACCATGTTCAAGCACCTATTCCCTTCCTCCTTGGAAAAGCACCCCAGGGCCTGGTTCTACAGGCTCGACCCCAAGAAATACCCGACTTGGGATGATGTGGCAACAGAGTTCGCTCGGAACTACGCCGATAATATCGAGATCCTGACTACAATGCGTACTCTGGAAGTCATGGCCCAAGAGCCCAAAGAAGGGTTCACTAAATATCTTCAAAGATGGAGGGCCGAGAGTGTAAAGTTGGTAAACAAGCCCAACGAGAAGACGCTAGTGGAGGCCTTCGTCAACAACCTCCTGCCTTCTTACCGCGTCCATCTTAGGTATGCCGGCATTTCAAACTTTATCGTACTTACCGAAATGGGCATTAGGATTGAAGACGATCTTCGACATAATGAAGATCTGGGTGAAGTTGATACTAAAGGCTATACTGGACATCAACTCGAGTCCTTAGAAGCCGACGACTAATGACAACATTATCCGAGAGTCCGGATCCGATTTGAGTCTGAGTCTGAGTCCGAGTCTAGGATGTACTATTCCCTTCAAAGTCGAAGTCAAAGTCAAAATCAGAGTCAGAGTCAGTTGTATTCTGTCCTCTTTTTCAAAATTCAATAAAATCAGCTTTCAATATTCTTTCTCATATATATTCCTTATGTGTTTCCGAGAACATGATGAACACCATCATACACTGTGAGCACACGCACGTGACTATTATGGGCACATCTATAATGACTGCAGGAAACCGAGCCCGTGTTTTCTTTTTTACCTATTCCGTGTCTGGTATAGAAAAACCACATAACTACCCGTAGCAGGAGCGGTACCGAATCCTATGACAAATCTAGGTAATCTCCTAGTTTGGGTTCAAGACGGGAGGCAAGCCCATTTCCCACCATAAAATACCCCTCCAATAAGACTGACCAATCCCTACCTTAGGTGTTAGTCTGACCGGCAAAAAAAAAACACTGGGCAAAAAAATCAAAAGTAAAAAAAAAAAACAAAAGAAGGCCATCAAAAAAAAAGAAAGGGCCAAAACAAAAAGAAGACCATCAAAAAAAAGAAAACTGGACACAAAAAAAAAAATCGAAAGTCCATGAGGAAAAAAAGCAAAAGGCCAAAAAAAAAGCAGGTCATCATCAAAAAAAATTCAGAATACCCATGACCGTGGTCAACGGTCAATTCAAGGGAAAGCCCCACGACCAGGGTACGGTCAAAACTATCAAAACCCATGACCGCGGCTAAGAGGTCAATCAAAAATCAAATACCCATGACCGTGGTCAACGGTCAACTCAAGTGAAAATCCTTTGACCGCGGTACGGTCAAATTCAAAATTATCCATGCCATCCAATAGGGGAGTAACAATCAAGCTGGTCAGCTAACACCGCACTCAGCCTTCCCACATTACAACCCTCAAGACCTTCCCGAGACCCAGGCCAGAGACAGCCCGGAATTTTGAGGATTCAAGCTCCATAGGATACCCCTAACAATTAGGGCCAGACATGGAAACCAGATCCCGCATTATCATACCAGCCCTCGAAGCCTTAGCTCCACAGAACCGAGCTCCAGATTTCGAGTCATCAAAACCAGATCCCACATTATCAAACCAGCCCTCGAAGCCTTAGCTCCACAGAACCGAGCTCCAGATTTCGAGTCATCAAAGCCATTTACTTCCTAGCACCACATTTCCAAAAACATCAAATTCCCCGAGAGCAGAACTCGTTAAAAATCCCGAGAACAAAACTCGTTAAAATTCCCCGAGAGCAGAACTCGTTAAAAATCCCGAGAACAAAACTCGTTAAAATTACATCCAAACCAGTTACCAACTCCAAACACGGGAACTCAACTTGCAGTCGGCATAGAACATGCCCAAATAGTTCACACCACCTCTGGGGGCTACCCCGGAGAACGCTCACAGTCACAGGATTAACATCCTAACAATTCTAGCCCTTTGATCAAGACATCATTGGGAATGCACCTAGCCTTCACCATCGCTCTGGCTAGTTACACACAAAGCCCTAATAAACTAGGCGCCATAATACATCTTCCAGTCCACTGAACTACGGCATGGTTTGATTTCACCACACGTGAATACGTAGGCAGCCTTTCAACAGAGGCACAACCACTCACATTGACACACATTCAAAAAGTGCCATCACTCCGGTCACGACACTGTCATGTTCTCAGTAGCTAGCTTTGTCGACCTGGGGGCTTCTATTAGACAGAAGTTCTCCTTCCACTCACATAATCCAAATACTTCCAAAATCTAGCCTCCTTTCTATAGTGTGTCCTAGTACTCGGCTCAGTCGAAGACAAGAATCTGTCAGGACTCGAGGCAATACCCACTTTGGAAATGTACCCAAAAATCAGAAATCCAGAGGGGCACCAGACTAAAACAGTCTCATTACAGGCTACTGCAATCCCCCCCCATAGCATATCTATCCCGTTTCGACGTGCGACCGTGTTGCCACTCGCCTAGGCTATGGGATAGCGCAACTTAAGAGTATTGTTAGGCGGCCCACACCCCTACCGAGTCACGGTCCAACCCCTCGAGAATCCAGTCGTGTCAGTCAACTCGTCCGGTCACGTCCAGAGTCGAGTCTGTCGGTAGGCCTCTCTCTTCAAATTCCACTTTGAAATTTGCAAATCTAGCCATTCGAAAAAAGATCCTTTTCGACAAGGTCAAATTTCGGTCTATTACTTTCCTAATCTTTGTTAGGAGTAAAAAAATCTCAAAGTTTCCAAAATTCAAAAAATCTCAAATTTTCAAAGATTTCAAAATTCAAGTTTTCAAAAAATCATTTTCCCCCAGCGCGAGTCATTTTGCTACCTACGTGTTGCATGCATTTTATGTGACTTATACAGGTACGACTCAAACAGGGACGTGCAACCCACGATATCTCCCCAGCGGAAGCCAACGGCGGCATTTCACGGGATGGGCCTACATACAGGCACACCCAGGACTTATGCGACAAGTCCAATTCCCCACGGAATTATCGGCTCAGGTATGACTTCTCGCTTGCGGCTGGCAAGCCCTTCACGCAAGTCTAATGGACTATAAACGACCCGGCCGGAAGTCCGCCAGGTTTCAATCCTCGATTGGCCTGGTGGATACTCTGACTTTCGCCGTGTCCAAGCCTCAGTCAGAGTGGGGGCTCTGTAGACACCCGCATTTTGACTGTCAGGTGTCTATGGCAGTTTCCCAAAAAACACCCGATGATGATCGGACGCTAACATGCTTCTATGCGCTCGGATACGGGCTCAAATCCATTAATCGTTGGCTAACGCACTTACGGAGTACAAATATCACAAAACCAACCTCAAATCCAGGCCCAGCAGGCCGTTTCGAGTCAAACAAGACTAATTTGGGCCAAAACCGACACCGGAATTAAAACCGACTTTTTGCGATTGGGTCAACCCCGGTCAAAGTCGTTTCTGAGATACACAAAAACACCCATACAACCATCAAAAGCCCAGTTCAAACTCAAAATCATCAAATGTCCATGGTCAAGGTCCAAAAAAACTGACCCGCGCGACCCAGCTGGGCCACTCGATCGAGTGCCTCATCCACTCGATCGAGTGGGCCCTTATTCAGGCCCGACGGCTGACGCACAAGCCTACTCGACCGAGTTAGCCACCTACTCGGTCGAGTAACCCTAAACCGAAGCCCTAGCTTCTCCTATATAAGCAACCCTCATGCACCCCTCTTCAAGAACTTTTGGACACAATTATCGAAACCCTAGAGCAACCTCATACACACATACTACATCCTCTACAAACCCTAAGCAAACCCTAAGCGATTCATTAGCAAAAAACCCTAAACCTAGTTTAGGAATCCACAACCCGAGCCACCATAACTCGACCTCCATAAACCTCGAAGACTCTTGTGTTATAGCCACGGTTACGAGTCCGCACCGAGACAAGAACATGTAGGTTGAGGGTGTCAAAACCCCGTTTCTTCCCTTCTCTTCCTTTTTCTCGCGTCGTGTCAATTTCATATGGGTCGTTTTATTTTTTTATTTTTGTCGTTATTATCGCATCATTAATATCAATAATACTAGTATCAAAACATTAAAATACCTATCAATTTGTGTCGAGTATAAGTGATATCGGAATGAGGAAACACGAATATACAAGTGTACTGCACACAGCGTTGACGGTCGCTCGTTCCGATATCCCGGTTACTTGATTATTGAGATAGGTCAATTTCAACAATATTTTTCATACCGTTTGTATCGTTGTTATTATTCGCATATCTCATCAATTTCTCAAAAAAACCAACATCGTATTTCAATAAGGGTCGAAACCCGTTGACGCGGACCCGACATCACAATCCTTAGGGATTTATTTCGATGTCGGAGAAGTCGAGGGAATCAAGTCCTATTTATTCAAGTAAAGCGTCGGTTTAGTAGACTCGATACCAATTCCATAATTGGATGTCGAATCTAACAATCCAGTCCATTAATTCAGTCAATTCGATTTTCTTATTGATGCTAACGTGGATGTCACGTTATAATTATGACACTACAAACGCGGAGAGAAATTCTTGTCGTTTTGATTGACTTAAAACGACTCAAATCAATTTATCTTCTTTTTTATTTCACTCTAATATCTCATATCGATTCAAATAATCGAATGTGGGATACGACGAGTATTCAAGTCCCGAATTGAGTATAAATTCCGCTATATTTATGCCCAATTCGTCAAGTCATCAAAAATCAAAAAGCAAATTCAAAATCAATGTATAACTTGCAAGCGAATTACAATTCGTACATGGGGGCACTCGACCGAGTGCCTAGCCCACTCGGTCGAGTGGCGCCTCAAAACCGAATCAGAATGTCTGTCACGACACCCACTCGATCGAGTCTCACAGTGACTCGGTCGAGTGGCCTTGTACTCGACCGAGTTGGTCCATAACTCGGCCGAGTACGGTCTGTGCCACGAAACAGAAACATCTTTTCAGGGCCTACTCGATCGAGTCTATCGACTACTCGATCGAGTGGCCTCATAACGACTCGTACATTATCCTATTTTTTCAAACTCGATAGTATTTTACGACTTAGGTCAACACGTGCATAATTAATCACGTGTATACTATCTTTTCAAATCATGCATCCTCATATTTGCATCTTTTCAATTCAATTCAATATTTGCAAACCGTTATTATTCGTTATATCGCTATATCGTTACTAACGCGTTTTCTGTTTCTTTTGTCAATTTAATTATTATTCGTTTATTATACTAAATGAACCCGCATGCTAAAATACAACTTTGACGTTAATTTTAGTTGCATTAAATTGACTTAGAAACCCTTTTCCATTCAATTCACATGTTTAGGGAAAATAATCTTTGCATATCATTTTTCCCGTTTAACTAGCGCGCGTATTGTAAGTCACTCGAATTCTTAGTAGAGGCCGCTAATGTGCGGGCGGGGTTGGGTGTCCTTTGTGGGCTTCCCAACACGTACCCTCACCCCTTACTCAGAACCTCGGTTTCCGGATGCCCGAAACCGTTGGCGCACGAGAGTCATTCAATACACATTATCCGATAATGTCGGTATTGGTATCAAATGCAAAGGGACGAGCCCAATAAACTCTGACATCGGAAATGGGCCGTATTTTGTATACGGACCACTACGACATAGAGTGGGCTCGAATGGTTCCGAATAACCACAAAATTCGGTGGCGACTCCACATAGACCTAAATTTCAATTCGATCTGTTTCATATGGAGATTCATTCGCCTACCCAAACCCGCGCGTGGCCGCGTCGGGGTGGACCTATGTCATGTCCACAATATTAGAAAGTCAAACGATGTCTTAGTAGAGGCCGCTAAGTGCGTGCGGGGTTGGGTGTTCTTTGTGGGCTTCACAACACGTACCCTCACCCCTTACTCAGAACCTCGGTTTCCGGATGCCCGAAACCGTTGGCGCACGAGAGTCATTCAATACACGATAACCGGTAGTGACAGTATCGGTATCGCAATGCAAAGGAACGAGCCCAATAAACTCTGAAACCGAAATGGGCCATACTTTGTGTATGATCCATATTGATATAGAGTGGGCTCGAATGAGCCCCAACTCCCACAAAATTCGGTGGCGACTCCATTTCGACTTAAATTTCAATTCGATCCATTCTCATATGGAGATGCATTCGCCTACCCATACCCGCGCGTGGCCGCGTCGAGGTGGACCTACGTCATGTCCACACCAAGGTATTCTACAGCTGCGTGATTCTACAACATAACGAGTGTGGCTATACAGCATAACGAGTGTGACTATACAGCTGAAAGTGTGTGACCTTGCAATTCTGCAAGAACATTACGCACTAAATGAGTTGTTCTTTTTTTTAATTAGAATGTTTTTTTGTTGGATGAATGAAGTCTGAAGATGAAGTTGTTCTTTTTTTGGATGAACGAAGCTTGAAGATAAAGAAATTCTTATTTTTTTTTTGGATGAATGAAGCTTGAAGATGAAGTTGTTCTTTTTTTGTGGGATGAAAGAAGCTTGAAGATGGAGATGTTGAAGATGAAGATAATGAGTGATTCTACAGCTGCATGATTCTACAACATAGCGAGTGTGACTATACAACATAATGAGTGTGTCAATGCAACTGAATATGTGACTACAATGAGTGTACAGTTGTCAGATTCTACAACATAATGAGTGTGACTATACTGCATAATGAGTGTGACTATACAACTGAAAATGTGTGACCTTGCAATTCTGCAAGAACATTACGCACTAAATGACTTTTTCGTTATTTTTAATTAGAATGTTTTTACAGTAAATCAAAATAATTTTTCTAACTAGACCATATTTATTAGAATGTTTTTTTGTCAGATGAATGAAGTTGGAAGATGAAGTTGTACGTTCTTTTTTTGGATGAACGAAGCTTGAAGATGAAGAAATTCTTCTTTTTTTTGTTGGATGAATGAAGCTTGAAGATGAAGTTGTTCTTTTTTTGTGGGATGAATGAAGCTTGAAAATGGAGATGTTGAAGATGAAGATGAAGATAATGAGTGATTCTACAGCTACATGATTCTACAACATAGCGAGTGTGACTACCCAGCATAATGAGTGTGACAATGCAACTGAATATGTGACTACAATGAGTGTACAGTTGTCAGATTCTACAACATAATGAGTGTGACTATACATCATAATGAGTGTGACTATACAACTGGAAATGTGTGACCTTGCAATTTCGCAAGAACATTACGCACTAAATGACTTGTTCTTTATTTTTAATTAGAATGTTTTTAAAGTCAATCAAAATAATATTTCCAGCTAAAACATATTAATTAGAATGTTTTTTGTTGGATGAATGAAGTTGGAAGATGAAGTTGTTCCTTTTTTTTGGATGGACGAAACTTGAAGATGAAAAAATTCTTCTTCTTTTGTTGGATGAATGAAGCTTGAAGATGAAGTCGTTCTTTTTTTGTGGGATGAATGAAGCTTGAAGATGGAGATGTTGAAGATGAAGATGAATGAAGGTTGAAGAATTGAAAAAATATCTCAAAGAAGAGTATTAATTGAATTTAGAGAGGGAGTGATTTGATTAAATTGTATAGAAAATAAATGGAGTGTTTATTATGAATTGAATGAGAGGGAGTGATTTGAATTGTAGTGAGAGAGTTTGGTGTGATTGATAGTGAGGGAGGGGGCATCACTGCTGCTACTGCTGCTACTATTGCTGTTGTCAGGAGAACCTTTCCCCTCTTTTTTTTTTAATCTAATCTAAGCCATCAATTTCACCCGAGATCAGTGACCAACAACACAACTTCTCAACTTTCCAATCCATCACCAACTCCCTTGATCCCATTTCTACATATATATAGGCGGGTTCCGGTGAGGCAGGGTAACTTCTTACACCCATTGAGGCACAATCTAGACCATTAGATTAAGATGGAACTTACATCCAAATAAGTGTAATATACACTAAAAAACTCATTATATACATTATTAAACTCACTATATATATATACACATTTAAGAACTCAATATATACAGTATAATAATTGTTATACACACTCAAATAGTTTTTATGTACATCAATTAATCAATAATGGAACATACATCAAAATAACTGTTATATACACTAAAAAAAACTCATTATATACACTATTAATCTCACTGCATATATACACTTAAGAACTCAATACATACAGTAAAATAATTGTTATATACACCCAAATAATTAATATGTACATCAGTTAATCAACAATGGAACATACATTAAAATAACTGTTATATATACGCTAAAAATCTCATTATATACGCTATTAAACTCACTACATATATACACTTAAGAACTTAATATATACAGTAAAATAGTTATTGTTATATATATACACTCAAATGGTTACTATGTACACCAATTAATCAACATATATACACTGAAATATTTATCATATGTACTTAATTATTTGATATAGTAGAATTGTTATATACCCTAAAACAGTTATTATGTACACTAAAACTGTTTTATATACACCAAAAATATTTTAATATTAAAAAAATCATTTATTTTCGGGATTTGTTTTTTCGGGTATTTTTTCTTTTGGGAAAAAAATGTTCGGTAAAAAATTTTTTTTGGGGGAAAAAATGTGTTAATTTTTTCGGAAAAAAAGTGTTTTTTTTGGGAAAAACTGTTTTTTAAATCAAATTTTTTTTCCCGGGAAAAAAAAATTTGGGAAATTTGTTTTTTTTCTGAAATATATTGATTTTTTTTCTCCGGGAAAAAAATATTGGGGAAATTTTTTTTATGTCTGAGTTTTTGTTTGAATCATACCCTTTAATTTGATTTTAATCAAATTGTTGAGATTTGGTCTCAATGGGTGCGGCGAGTTGAGCTGCTTCAAAGGATCCTAGATATATATATATATATATATATATATAGGTTCATGTTGAGCTGCCTCAAAGGATCCACTCAATCAATGAGAACTGCGAGAACTCTTCTCAGCCATCAGATTCTCTTATGAAATGGATGGTTGAGATTCATTTTGTTTTGTCCGAGTCATTCTTTTCCTTTTGGTTTATCAGATCCCCGACTTAACTCTCACCCCCTAATTCCTCTCTCCCTTCGCTCATCCCCTAAACCCAGTTCGCTAATCCCCTAAACACAGTTCACTCATCCTCTAATTCCTATCTCCCTTTCGCCATTTCGATTGTCTTCGCCATTTCCTAGACTTAATTTCCAGGTATTCCAACAATTCAATCGTTTAGTTCTTGCAATTTATCGTCAACTAATCATCATCATCAGACAATTTATCATCTCACTAAACTAAATTAATTAGGGTTGATGAATTATTCGATTCTCAGAAATATGAAATTAATTAGGTCAGATTTTATGATTATAACGATTTTACACTTTCTTCAACCCTAATTTTTGAATTTAACTTGTTTTTAGGGTTCAATTGTGAAATTATATGTTCAAGTATGTTAAATATGTTGGTTGCCTTGTTTGGGTTTGTTGATTGATCTTCAGCTTGTATATGAATTTTCGGTCGATCATTAGTGTGGACATGACGTAGGTCCACCCCGACGCGGCCACGCGCGGGTTTGGGTAGGCGAATGAATCTCGTGGTGAGATTGTTCTCGGGTTCAAAATTTAAGTCAAAGTTGGAGTCGCCACCGAATTTGTGGTAATTCGGAACCATTCGAGCCCACTCTATGTCGTCATGGATTGCACACAAAGTACGGCCCATTTCGATTTCAGAGTTTATGGGGCTCGTCCCTTTGCATTGCGATACCGATACCATCTACACCGGTATCGTGTAAAGAATGACTCTCGTGCGCCAACAGTTTCGGACATCTGGAAACCGAGGTTCTGAGTAAGGGGTGAGGGTACGTGTTGGGAAGCCCACTAAGGACACCCAACTCCGCCCGCACAATGGCGGCCTCTACTAAGACATTGTTCGTGTTCGTGTACGCGCGCTAGTAAAACTACTAAATGATATGCAAACAGCGTTTTCGGCTAAGCATGCGAATTATTGGTTAACTACGTCATTTTAATGCATCTTGATTCACGTCAAAGTGATTTAGCATGTGATGTTCATTTAAGGCAATAAATGGCAAACATCAAAAATAGAAAACTCGTTAATAAATTACAAATTACACGGGCGAAATACAACCCGGAATTCACAATACAACGGGCAATAAAATAGAATAATCTAATAGGAAATGGTAAACGTTAACTAGAAACGGACCCGTATATAATAAATATAAACTAGACCGTAAGTTGTGCAAACGGACGAACTTCGATTAAATACACATTATATTGTGTATTAAATGGAGGACGGAGATATGGAACCTAGACGTGAGGCTAGCCCGATCCCGAATCTCGATGCCTTGTCCCGACTTATCACATCGAGGAATAGAGTCTAAATTAATCATGTGTCGGATACGACTAAAGAGTCGTCGACAGAAGATTAATAGTGCGAGACCGTCGATCAAAGTCGTTTTAAGTGATATGATATGCATGAGTTTTGAAAAATAGGATCACGTGATTGACTTTACACGTGTCGACTAAAGTCGTAAAAAAATGACGAGGCTTAAATGATGATCAAAGCGCTCGGTTTTCCAGGCTACAGGGTCCACTCGATCGAGTCATGGCACGGACTCGGTCGAGTGTGACTTTAAGGTGGCTACTGCCCGGTTTTTGGGGTGCTACTCGATCGAGTGGCCCATGGCACTCGGTCGAGTGCCCCTTGTACGAGGCATGGATCGTTTCGTTTTATTTGTTCAAAGTCGATGGTTGGCCGAGTTAAATAGAAATATTGCATGATTTAAATTTAACTCAGTTTTCGGTGCTATAATCGTGTACTTTTACGATTATAATACCGACATCGGAATTTTATAGGAAAAGTTGTTACTGGATTGAAAAGATTTGATTAGTGACGAAATGGTGTCCCTCCGCGTCACAACATCGAAACTAATCCTAACGGATTATGTGATGTTGATATTCGCATCAACGGATTTCTCACTAATCTTAGAAATGGAGTCAAACGCGTTCAACTATGATCGACCACGATCACGTTACGCCCTTGAGTACGTTGGGGCGGCGCTCCTCGAAAGGGTGCCACCTCCGTCGTTGCTCGTAAAGGAATTAAACGGACTTTGAATGGTCGTCATAGTCAAAGGTGTTAGGACCCAAATTTTAACATTATTATGTACATATACACATACACGGTATTAATTGTTAATGACGAAATGTAAATAAATAAATAATGTTAGTGGTTAGAGTACATAAATAAAATGTTAGGTGTTAGAGTATAGTACATAAATAAAATGTTAGGTTGCGATAAATAAAATGTGAGTAGCAAAATTAAAATAATGTTAGTAACGGAATTAAAATGTTAGTTATAGTAGTAGTAGTAGTAATAATAATAATAATAATAATAGTAATAATAATAATAATAATAATAATAATATACATATACATATACATATACATATATAATCAAAAAACAGAAAGGAGAAAGGAGATGTCGGGATTTGAATTACACCCTCAACCTACATGCTTAAATGGCTTCGGAAACGAACTCGTAATAGCGACGGGAGCGCGGGACTGTCGAGATATGTAAGTAGAGTTATGGTGTATGTGTCTTTGACGAGTTTTGATCTTGGTAATTTGAATGTGTATATGTGTATGTAGATGGATGATTGAAAGGTGGTGAAGTTGTAGTGTAAAGTTGCAAAATGGGATGATTAGGGTTGGAAAAGGTTATGTAAAAAAGTTGTTTTGTGATGGGTGATGATGGGGTATTTATAGGACAAATACCCCGGTTCAGGGTCACTCGATCGAGTGGCGCGGGTGCACTCGACCGAGTGCCCGGTCTGGGACTGGATCGGCCGGTTTATGGCCTTACTCGAGCGAGTGGATGTGAGTCACTTGATCGAGTGGGTGTGAATGGAGGGAGTGTAAATAGGGCATGATTTGTTGCCTATTTTTGAATGAGATTTGGTTGATTTGGACAAGCTTCTAGAAGCGAACTTGGCAGTTTTTTGTGTCGGATTCGTCTTTGACCGGGTTTTGACCCGGTCGCCAAAAGACGGTTTTATTTCCGGTGTCGGTTTTAGCCCAAATTAGTCTCATTTTATTGGAAACGACCCACTGGGCCTGGATTTGAGGTTGGTTTTGAGAGATTTGCACTCCGCTAAATGCCCACGTCGGATACTATTGATTCTGAGTCCGTATTCGAGCGTATTAAGTCACGTTTACGTCCGATCATCATCGGGTATTTTGTCGGGAACTGCTATAGACACTAGCAGGCAAAATGCGGGTGTCTACAATTAGAATGCGCGATGCAGTTCTAATTATGGGTTATCTGCAAATAACCTGCTAATACGAGGGCAATGATGCTTATTTTCATTACCGAGCAGTTAAAATGTCAAGCTTAGTAGCATAGTTGATGAATTTATTAGTTTTTTTGGATGGAATTTGTGTAAAAATAGTCCAGGGTTTCATTGATTTGATTACTTTTGATTGTATGTGATCTGGTTTTTATCTCTGGTTTTTCTGGTTTTACTTTTAATTATTACTAGTGTTGACTCGTGCACATTTGCACGGAATGTATTTAAGTCGAGTTTATACCGACAAAATAATATTTTACTAACATCGAAATAGAATATATTTATTATAACATATATGGTACAATACCTTATATAACGTCTTTCATTGGAACAAATTGAAATGCTGCAAAGCAACTAATATACGGAGTACTCTGTAATAAACGTAAGTAAAAAATATATTATGTAATAAAAAAAGATAATTACAACTCCAACTCCAATTTATTTGACTTAAACATACTCGAAGACTTATTTGTAAACTACATTTTTTGTACTATTAGATAACAATTTATCCTTGTCATGTATGAGTATTTTCATCTCCTTTTTGCTAGTGACCCTTGATAAAGCCACATATATAAAGCTGTCCGTGCGTAAATACAGGACGTGGAAGATATAAGCCTACGTGAGCTAAGGACTGCCCTTAGCTCTTATTGATAGTCATCACAAAGCATACAGTTATCGGGAACTGTCTTCTATCGAAACGAACGGGAAATTTGGTGGTGTCTGATGGGGTAAGTGTTAAACGGACAATATGAACCCTATCACCCTTGTTACTACCTGACAAAACCGTGGCCCTAATCACACGAGTACCTAAATCAGTTACCAATAATCTTGTGCCATTACACAATCCACGCGATTGATCAATGTTTCTCAGGAGCATAACCATAGTACCAACCTTCAACTTAAACTCATGATTTGGAAGGCCGGAGCACTTAATAGCATTCAGAAATTCTGTAGAGTATAGATTACGTGTCGCAAAATTGCCCTCATCTTTGCTGACCTCAACTTTATATCTTGGGTCACTTGCGATGTGAATGACATGCTGTACATGGCTTCCCCAAAGCCAAAGCGGTAAGTGTTCCCCACTGTTGGAATTGTTGTTCTATTAGTATTGAAGTTGGAAAATAGCTGATATGTGGATTTTAATTAGAGGATATGTCAACTTACTTGGGATCCTCGAGAAATAGCGTTGTTCTTTTGTTGTCATTAACTTCATATATTAGGTCATTACTCTCAACTTCTGCTATGACATCTACAATTTAATGTGGATACAACATAACTTTATCGTGCGTAAAACTTGTAAATTTAATGCATTTGTTCGTGGTATACCTATTAAAAATTTGCCGCTAAGTTGATTGGTTACGATGTCATCGAAACTCACTAAATTGAGTCCTTGTTGTGGCAAGCTATCATCCTTAATCTCTTCGATAATTGATGTTGATCCTAATCTCAAACGGTATTCGTGTGGTGTTGCTATTTTGTATCCATTGTTGATTGTGACTTGAAATCTGCTGATGTTGTATGTAGCATTTGCCTTCATCGATTTTTCCGTCAAAAGACTCTAACTAATGCTTTTGTTGCTGTGATTTGAAGAACGTCTCCCTGCGAAAGATTTTAAGATAATCAATTTCATTAATCTATGATGTGGTATATAACAAAATGAATAGTATGTAAAGTAAAATCAATTGCATAAATTCATGCAATACCTCTTTGTCAACTAATAATATCTCGAGAGATATATAGTCGTTTACTCTCCTATTGCTTGAGTTCTCTCTCTTCCATTTTCGAACGACTCTCCCTTTCACGTGGACGCTAAAGATTCCTCTTTTCAGTTTACTAATTAATATTTTTTTTGTTTCCGAAAACATTTTGTTACTAATTTCTTGATGATTTGAGTGAGATTTACTGCAGTAAAATCTCGTATATATAAGTTAAAAAAGTCAGTTTTTTTGGGTGGGGGACATGGGTAGTTGATGTTAGTTTTTTTGAGAAGTTATTGATATTTATGGGGTTCATGGGTCATGGGTAGCTTTAATGGGCAGTTATTGATAACCACTGATGTTAGTTTTTATTTATTTATTATTATTTAATTATGTTTGTGTTAATAATGTTTGTATTGTTAAATGATGTTTTTTTAATGCAGATATGAACGATTTGGATTGATGATGATGAAAATGAATATCAATTTATACAGTTTGACATAGAATTACTTTCTACTTACGTTTTGCCACCCTGACGTTATTGGTTTGGCGGCATTTAGTGTAATCATCTATAAATAATAGTTGATTTACCTTTATGCCTCCCTAATAATTCGGAACGACGGCAACTCGTAAGCGAAAAAAATTGTTAATCTATGGCGTCTGGTTGCTTACGTGTTGCCACCCTAAAATATCCGAAAGTGTGGCAGCCGTAACTGTTGCTGAGTTATAATTTAACAATTTTGAATTTCTCGGTGATGATTGGTATCTTTCCAGATCTGAGAGAATCAATATTTGTCACATTTACGTTCTCTTTAATAATTGATTTTTTATTTTTATTTACCTTTGTAATTTTTTTGTATTTGAAATTACGTTACATTAATTTTTTAAACTCTCCACGTATATGTATATTTTAATTAGTTTGTTGATATTAAATATTAATGTTCAAATTTGGTGTATGTAATTATTATTATTAAATATACTTTAGATAAATTGTTGATGACTAAATTGTGAAAAATAAATAGAAAAATGTATTGCAAATCAGTTTTTTGATGGTGAAGTCATCATGACATCACTCAATGTCAAATTACTCTAAAGGGTGATGTCATCTACACATGTATGGTTGTTCTTTTAATAAATAAAGGATGTAGAACATCGTAGAATGCAAGCATGCTTCTGTCGAACCAGCTTGAATTCCGACCCATATGAAACCTCGTCTTTCCTCGCACATGAACCTCACCCGCATTCTTAGCTTCCTCCAACTCCAAACTATCTGCTTCCCCCGCATATTCCCTTAAATACGCTTCTAAACGATCATACACTTGGCCTACAAACATCCTACCTTCAAGATTATTCAATGAGTCTGCATATCCATATTGGAATGTACATCCATAGATCCCCTCAAGGCCGAACCTAGTAATGTGGATTCTCTCACTAGGTGCAACTTTCGGGACAAATAAATAGCGAAGGGTTGTGAAAATGACGATCTTTTTGTAAGGATTTTGTGTTGTTTAAGTAATGACCAAGGGGATATTAATACGAGACTAATAATTTAGCATTTTCCAGTATTGTGGATATTAATACGAGACTAATAATTTATGATCCTCAACAAAAACCGATGATATATGTTGTTTAATTGTTTTGTTTAATTTTTTTTGCTCACAGGCATGGAGGTTAAAAGTACCGTTGTAGGTAGCAGATCAAACAAAAGAACCAAACTTTTCGAAGTTGGCTGAGATAAAGAAGTTATAGTTTTCAACCCTTTGTGTACCTCAACAAAAAAACGGGTAAATTTTCCCTATTTATGTGACTTTTTTTTCCAATGGATACAAATACTTATATAAAATTTATAGGTTTGATTGTGGAGCTTATGTTTTGAAGTGGTTGGAGTCAGTTTACAATAGTTCTCAGTGGACGAACGAGCACTATCTTAAGGTACCAATACAACTAATAATTTGTAGTATTATTTACGGTAGTCGGGTAATTAATATTTTTTGTTTTCTTTTCAGAGTGAGAGTTTGGAATCATATAGGAGGAGAAAATTGTTGAACTCTTAAGATGGGATAAGAACAAGATTGCAACTCTTAAGGGAATTGTTCCGGGTTGATTATTTCTTCAAGATTAGAATTAGATTTTGGCATTGCCGTGAATCAAGAAGCCTAATTCAAAAATCTTTGTTAATTATTTTTGGCTCCAATTTTGGTCCAATTTTAGTGTATCCTTTGACAATATTGGTGTATCCTTTTTAAATTTTAGAATACCTTTTTTCTATTTTATCGTACCCTATTTCAATTGTGGCGTACCCTTTTTCAATTGTAGGGTACCCTTTTTCAATTTTAGGGTACTCTTTTTCAATTTTAGCTTACCCATTTTCTATTGTAGCGTACACTTTTTCAATTGTAGCATACCCTTTTTCTATTTTTTTTATCGTACCCTTTTTCTATTTTAGAATGCCTTTTCTTAATTTTATCGTACTCTTTTTCTATTTTAGCGTACATTTTTTCTATTTTTTCGTACCCTTTTTCTATTTTAGAGTACCCTTTTTCAGTTTCTTTTTTAGCGTAACCTTTTTTAATTGATTTTTCAATTGTAGCGTACCTTTTTTCTATTTTAGTGTACCCTTTTTCTCTTTTTTTATCGTACCCTTTCTCTATTTTATCGTACTCTTTTTCAGTTTCTTTTTTAGCGTACCCTTTTTTAATTGATTTTTCAATTGTAGCGTACTTTTTTTTAATTGTAGCGTACCCTTTTTTTTTTATCGTACCCTTTTTCAATTTCAATTTTAACGTATCGTACCCTTTTTCAGTTTCTTTTTTAGCGTACCCTTTTTCAGTTTTAGCATACCCTTTTTCAATTTTAGCGTACCCTTTTTCAGTTTCTATTTCAGCGTACGTATCGTACACTTTTTCAATTTCTATTTAGCGCACTCTTTTTCAATTGTAGCATACCCTCTTTCTATTTTAGCGTACCCCTTTTCAGTTTCTATTTCAGCGTATCGTACCGTTTTTCAATTTCTATTTTAGCGTACCCTTTTTCCCCTTTTCACTTTTAGCGTACCCTTTTTCAGTTTCTATTTCAGCGTACCCTTTTTTTATTTGAGCGTACCCTTTTTAAATCTCTATTTTGGCGCACCCTTTTTCTATTTTAGCGTACTTTTTTTCTATTTTAGCGTACCCTTTTTTAGTTTTTATTTTAGCGTACTCTATACAATTCATCTATGTCAAACGCCTAGAGTTGATCAAACTAGAATGAAGAAAGAAAATCTCCACAATAACTTCCATAACTAGCCAAATTGTGCCACAAATAGATACCATGAGTATATATCAGTCACAAAAGTGACCAAGGAAAGGTTACCATAATCTACTAGTGCGAAAGACGAAAGACGAAAGACTTGAAATAGTAAAAAAAAAAAACTAATTGTGCCGTGGCCAAACAGCAACTCTTGATATCAACAGACTCGAATCATCCAATTATGAACATTGCAGCGAAAGGGTGGGTGGCTCATTCCTCCTCAAGGGTGAAGTCGTTCTTGATGTTGAATGTTTTCCTTATCATTCATCAAATCAAAACTGAAATCGAATTAGTAGAATTAATCGAACAATTAAGAGCAACAAGTTAATCGAATCAGACAAACGGAGAATTAAGAACAAATCTAGCACTCTTAGAATTCTAGAATCGAATCAGACACGATTTTAAGCTGGAATCAGTAGAATTAAACCAAGAAAAAACTAAAATCAATCATCAAATCAAAAAAGGAATTGACTGAAATCAAAACCCTAACCCTAATTATTCAGATTAGATAACAAACCTCGTTTAATTGATTTGAATTTATGAATGAAGCTCAATCTGCGTTTTCTTGATGAATGATGAAGAAAAATATAAATTACCCACATCGAAAAAACACAGAGACTTGAATGATTGAATGAAATTGCAGCAGGAACAATAAGTGTCAAATGATTATGCCATTAATCAGTACTACGCAGTAAGATGACTTGATTTTTGGTGAACTTTGTTGAAATTATTCGGGTGGATTGATGAAGGCAGGGGCGATGGAATAGAGGGAAATGAGAGAGAGGGGGGGGGGGATGAGCGCTTACCCTAGATTGTTTACGAGAGAGAGAGGAATGAGCGCTTACCCTAGATTGTTTACGTGAAATCTAAGGACTGAGATCCAAGGATTGTAAAGGATTCTCACAGTTCTCACCATAGTATGGCTTCTCACCCGATCTTAACTCTCTCTCTCTCTCTCTCTCTCTCTATATATATATATAGTGCAAAATAATTGTTATATACACCCAAATAGTTACGAATGTACACCAATTAATCAACAATGAAACATACATCAAAATAACTGATGTATATACACTAAAAAACCTCATTACATATATTTACACTTAAGAACTAAATATATACAGTAAAATAATTGTTATATATACTCAAATAGTTAATATGTACACAAATTAATTAACAATGGAACATACATCCAAATAACTTTTATACACACTAAAATAACTCATTATATACGCTATTAAACTCACTATATATATAAACACTTGATAACTCAATATATACAGTAAAATAATTGTTATATACACTTAAATAATAGTTAATATGTACACCAATTAATCAACATATATATATACAATGAAATAATTGTCATATGTACTTAATTATTTGATATAGTAGAATTGTTATATACGCTAAAACAATTATTATGTACACTGAAATTGTTTTTATATACACTAATTTTATTTTAATATTAAAAAATTGATTTTGTTTCTTTTGTGAAAAAAATGTACGGGAAAAAATGTTTTTTTTGGGGAAAAATATGTTTTTTTTATTTAGAATTTTTTTTTGTTTTTTCGGGAAATATAGATATTTTTTTTCGGAAAAAAATGATTTTTTTGGCAAAAAAAGTTTATTGTTTGGGAAAAGAATTTGATATTTGTTTTCAGATGAAAAAAAAAATTGATTTTTTTTTCCTTGAAAAAAATTGATTATTTTTTCCCGGAAAGAAAAATCGGGAAAAAAAATTTTTATGTATGATTGTTTGTTTTAATGTTAGCCTTTAATTTGATTTTAATCTAATGATTGAGATTTTGTCTCAATGGGAGCGGCGAGTTGAGCTGTTTCAAAGGATTGTCTCCTTTTAGACAGCTAAACTCGCCGCACTCATTGAGACAAAATCTCAACCATTAGATTAAAATCAAATAAAAGACTAAGATTAAAACAAAAAATCATACATAAATTTTTTTCCACGATTTTTTTTTCCAAAAAAAATTTAGAAAAAATTTTCATTTTTTTTTTGGAAAAAATTCCTCAGAAAAAAATCCCTTTTATTTTCTAAAATAAAAATACATTTTTTTCGCCAAAAAAAACACTTTTTGTTTGCGTACATTTTTTTTCTCAAAAGAAAAATAAAATTCCAAAAAAAAACTCCCGAAAAAAAAAAATCAATTTTTTTTTATATTAAAATCAAATTGGTGTATATATAAAAACAATCTCAGTGTACATAGTAATTGTTTTAGCGTATATAACAATTCTACTATGTCAAATAATTAAGTACATATGACAATTATTTCGGTGTATATATATGTTGATTAATTGGGGTACATAGTTATCATTTGAGTATATATATAACAATTAATTTACTGTATATATTGAGTTCTTAAGTATTATATATATATATATATTCGGGATCCTTTGAGGCGGGGTAACTCCCTGCAACCATTGAGGCACAATCTGGACTGTTAGATCTGATTGAGATCAACGGACCAGGTTTGATCAAAAGTCAGAGCACAAATAACTTATGTACATCAAAACAAACACTTCTATAACCATGTACAAATTCCAACATTTGCAACACATGGTCGCTTATGTACATCAAAACAGACATTGCTTTAACTAATGTACAAATTCCAATATGTGCAACACGTAGTAACTTATGTACATCAAAATAGACACTGCTTTAACTAATGTACAAACTTTGTACATGTGCAACACATAGTAACTTATGTGCATCAAAACATACAGTGTTTTAAATATGTAAAAATATCGACATGTACAACAGATATTAAGTTATGTACATCAAAACAGACAGTGTTTTACATATGTATATTTGGTGTATGAGTTATATACAATAAATTGTACTTCCTCCAAGTTTCTATGATCTTCCCACTTCATTATTTTATTCTCACTCAAATGAATATATAGTGGGAAGATCATATAAACATGGAGGAAGTAACTTATTTACATCAAAACAGACACTATTTTTACTGTGTACAAATTTCAACCTGTACAATTTCCCCTCCAACTCGCTCCTCACCACCCTTCTCAACTCAATTTCTCCAAACTCACCAATTCAATTTCACTCTACAATTAACGCAAATCATTCTTACAAAATCATCATTAAAATCTCTGATCAATCTAGTATGAATCCGCAATTTAATAAAAAAATCGAATTCGAAGGAAAATCCAAATCAATAATGGCGATTTTCAGCACAATTATGAAATTCGCACACAAATTAGATTATTCTTATTATTTTTTTAATCATTAAATCTCTGATTAATCTGTTATAAATGCACAAGTATTTTCAAAAAAAAAACCAAATTCAGAGGAAAATCCAGATCAATAATGGTGATTTTGGCACAATTATGAAACACCTAGATGAGATTTTTTTTTAATCATCAAATCTCTGGTTAATCTGATATAAATCCGTAATTTTTTCAAAAAAATCAAATTCAGTGGAAAACTCAGAGCAACAATGGCGATTATAGGAACAATTATGAAACACCCAAAAGAGATATACCCATTACTGAAGTTAAAAATGGCGGTTAGAGAAGCAGAGAAACTCGGTTTTCTTACATCATCTCTGGACCATTGGATCAGATCTTAATCTAATGGTCTAGATCGTGCCTCAATGGGTGCAAGGAGTTACCCTGCCTCACCGGAACCACTTATTGAGAACCGTGAGAACCTCAATAAAAAACTCAATTAATTTTTTTTTTCTGAAAATTTAGATGACTGATATACCCTTAGATTCATTTATTTAAATACTTTATTAGGCATGACTAATCATATTTTATTAAAAATATTAAGAAAAATTGCTATTTATTCACGAAAAATTGAAAAGGTACACTGAAATACAATTTAGGTACACTGAAAGTGCAATAGGGTACATCAAAAAAATTAAATACACTTAAAAGAATATTAGGCACACTAAAATTATATGTTTTCATTTCCGTCACTAGAAAAGATTTTTTACCGAAAAATACGTTACCCAGCCATTAAATTATACGACGAATTCAAATATGTTATTAAATTTTGAAAATAATAATAATTTAATGGAGTTCTCAAGGTTCTCATCAAGTTGATGGTTCTCACATGATCTTAAATATATATATATATATATATATAGAGAGAGAGAGAGAGAGAGAGGTAGAGAGAGAGAGAGAGATGATCACATAAGGATAAGAACTCTTATAAGTTCATAAGTCTCAGTGTTAAAGTTACACAAAAAAGGCTTAAAGTTACACGAGATGAGTAATAAAGTTGCACTTTATCACTTGAAGTGATAAAAGTGCTGAATGTTATAGTTACATATCAATTTTGAACAAATGCAACTTTATCGTATGTCATTTGTAACTTTAATATAGACTTAATTACATATGGTGAACTTGCTTGATCTCTCTCCTCCCCCCCCCCCCCCCTCTCTCTCTCTTTCTCTCTCTCTCTCTCTCTATCTCTCTCTCTCTCTCTCTCTCTCTCTCTCTCTATATATATATATATATATATATATATATATATATATATATATAGAAGTAGGATCTTTTACCTTCACCTTTTTTTCCTACAATTTACCTTCTTTTCTAAACCATTGGATATGACTAGATCAATGGATGAGATGAAAACTTGAGACCATAAAACAAACCCTAGTTTTCTCACTATTCCTCTTCTTTTATGGGTTTCTACTGTACGTTCTTTCTTTAAGAAAGAATATACACACAATTCTTTAATTTATCATCCAATTTGATTTCCATTCAAGATTAATCTTTTAAGTTCATCTAATTTTTCTCTCCAACTCTTTAATTTTGTTTCTTTTTCCTATTTGATCCTTTTGTTGATTTTGAGTTACGATTTTTTTTTATTTTAATCCTATAGTTTTGTACGATTTCTGCAGATATCTTAACTTGTTATTGTCGTTATTTTTCTTGTTAGTATCTTGTTTTTGTTCGAATCTTTTGCTAATTTTTATAGTTTTTCTGTGTTATTCTACATGTTTCGATATATTGTTTGAGTAATTTCTGTATTTTTATTACAAGATTGGAATTCAAAATTGTGAATATTACAATACTTGAATATAAACAATGAAATACTTGAATATGAACATTGAAATAACTACGAATTATTTTAGAGCATGAATTTTCTGTTTTTGGTACATTATTATTGCTCTGAAATTGTCGGTTATTTTATTATGTTGTTCCAATTATTCCAATACATATACATGATTATTGTATTTCAATTGGAAAAAATTGTATAATCTATAATTTCTTGGTTTTTTTATTAAGATTTTGTGTTGATTCTGAATTGCCCATTATATAATTCTACACTATATATTGTTGCAATTATTTCAATTCTTACATTATATTATTTGCGTAAATTCTGCATCTTTACTTACAAGATTAAAAATTGAAATTATGTTACGATACTTGAATATAAACAATGAAATACTTGAGTATGAACATTGAAATAACTAAAAATTATTTCAGTAGGAATTTTCTATTTTGACACATTATTTTTTATTTATGAAATACCCAATTATTTTATTATATTATTCCAATTATTCTATACTATTGTTATGGTTATTCTATAGTGTGTTTACAGTTATTCTATCGCACATATGTAATTATTGTATTTCAATTTGTTTTTTTTGTACTTTCAACTAATCCTCTCTTTTTTGTTTTTCTGTCTTCCCGTGAGGATTTGTTTTTTTGTTGGGTGCGTCTTCAATAATATACAAGATGTTTCACCCCAATACAATAACACGAGTTATTTATTTATATAACTGAATTTCTACATCAAATCAGATAATTAGCATTATTCTAAAATGGATTGGAACGGAGGGAGTATATTACAATAGCTGGAACTACATAATACAGTAATACAAATTATTCAATACAATAACTGGGTTTTTAAATTGGAATAACTACGTATCTACATTGGAATAACTACGTATAACCTGATAAAATTAATTGAAGAAATTGAACTTGAATTGAAGAAATTGAACGACTTAATTGAAAAAATTGAATGATGTGTAAATGTTATATATAGAATATGAGAGAGTTTTTTGTATGTAAGATACTCATATCTTGGCCTTTCATCCCATGAAATCAATGGCTTAGATTGGAAGGTAAATTGTACCAAAAATGACAAATGTACCAGATCCCATGATATGACAAAGGTAAATTATTGAAGACGCACCCAACAAAAAAACAAATCCTCACGGGAAGACAGAAAAACAAAAAAGAGAGGATTAGTTGAAAGTACAAAAAAAACAAATTGAAATACAATAATTACATATGTGCGATAGAATAACTGTAAACACACTATAGAATAACCATAACAATAGTATAGAATAATTGGAATAATATAATAAAATAATTGGGTATTTCATAAATAAAAAATAATGTGTCAAAATAGAAAATTCCTACTGAAATAATTTTTAGTTATTTCAATGTTCATACTCAAGTATTTCATTGTTTATATTCAAGTATCGTAACATAATTTCAATTTTTAATCTTGTAAGTAAAGATGCAGAATTTACGCAAATAATATAATGTAAGAATTGAAATAATTGCAACAATATATAGTGTAGAATTATATAATGGGCAATTCAGAATCAACACAAAATCTTAATAAAAAAACCAAGAAATTATAGATTATACAATTTTTTCCAATTGAAATACAATAATCATGTATATGTATTGGAATAATTGGAACAACATAATAAAATAACCGACAATTTCAGAGCAATAATAATGTACCAAAAACAGAAAATTCATGCTCTAAAATAATTCGTAGTTATTTCAATGTTCATATTCAAGTATTTCATTGTTTATATTCAAGTATTGTAATATTCACAATTTTGAATTCCAATCTTGTAATAAAAATACAGAAATTACTCAAACAATATATCGAAACATGTAGAATAACACAGAAAAACTATAAAAATTAGCAAAAGATTCGAACAAAAACAAGATACTAACAAGAAAAATAACGACAATAACAAGTTAAGATATCTGCAGAAATCGTACAAAACTATAGGATTAAAATAAAAAAAAATCGTAACTCAAAATCAACAAAAGGATCAAATAGGAAAAAGAAACAAAATTAAAGAGTTGGAGAGAAAAATTAGATGAACTTAAAAGATTAATCTTGAATGGAAATCAAATTGGATGATAAATTAAAGAATTGTGTGTATATTCTTTCTTAAAGAAAGAACGTACAGTAGAAACCCATAAAAGAAGAGGAATAGTGAGAAAACTAGGGTTTGTTTTATGGTCTCAAGTTTTCATCTCATCCATTGATCTAGTCATATCCAATGGTTTAGAAAAGAAGGTAAATTGTAGGAAAAAAAGGTGAAGGTAAAAGATCCTACTTCTATATATATATATATATATATATATATATATAGTGAGTTTAATAGTGTATATAATTAATTTTTTAGTGTATATAACAGATATTTATATATATATATATATATGTTAGAATATTATTAACATGACATAGATAAAACATAATTCCCATAAATCTTTGAACAACATGAAGGTCACAAAAGATTAATTAAGACGAGATTAAGACATACCTCATTACGGAATAAGTCGAAATCTAATACGAACGATATTAGATCTTTATCAGACGACTTCATAAATAATAAGACGGTAATAAGACTACTTGAAATAATAATAATACATCTTCTTATGATCTTCAAATAATGATAATAATAATAATAGGTCGGTTTCTCTCCCTTGTCCCATGACGTAATATGTGTTGTTTGACCTTAACAATACGCATTCATGCATTACATTTTCAATCATCATATGAAGTTTCTGATGGGGAAACTCCATTATTTAGGCAGAGAGAGGACCGGTTTCCTATTAGGGTTTTAGATTACGGTAATCTCGACCTTTCATCAAGGTTGAGTAAATATGGAAAGACTCCTTATTTAGTCCGATATTATTGGGATAGCATATCTCTTAAAGACTCAATTCCCAATAAGACCATAATTATGAGGAAGAAATATTGTCTTGATAATAGGGAAAATATATTACATATCCTGTAATATTATTATATCATAAAATATTTTTACAGTCTCCCACTTGGTCGATTGGAACATCTATAATGCTCTTTAGAGAATATATAAGTTGCGCATAAGTGCTAAACACTTATTTTAAATAGGTGTTCATAATTACCTTGACTAATTCAATCATTAAAGAGAGTCATGGCGTGCACATGTCAATCTGCAACATGTTTACTTCCATGTACCACTACATCAACAATTTGAACAATTAGGTCATAAGTGGAGTTCTACATAATGGTCCACATAATGTCTTAAAAAGACTATATTCCCTTTATCATTCATCCAATAATAAATGTATACACATTGGAAAACAGAAATAATATTATTATTGCAAGTGTAGAATTAGAATTTTTAATGAGATCTCATTACTTCCGTGATCTAACATCTTGCTTCAGTAAAGATATTTAAGGTTCATGTGTTTTGATCCCTTAGATATCATATCATTCATGGAGCTAGAAAAAAATTGCAATTTCATTATTATCACGGTAATTACGCAATCATGCTCCTTATATTAAAGGAGCGGAATAAGCCACATATTCAGCTTCCATGGTGGAGGTATAAAGCAACTGTGAGTACAGTGACTTGTGTCATAACATCCCAAAATCTGAATCAGAATAACTAGTCACCTGTGGGTAATCTAATTTTCTATATGTGAGCATTAATAATATCAGGTTTACCTGAGCATACATTAAGTTACCAACCAAAGATGCAATGATATTATTTAGCTTTAAAGACATAAGTCTTGGTTCAATGTAATAAACCAAGATCGTTTCTGCCTAATAAAATATCATCATATAGAATCAAATATATGAACTTACTCCCACTGATCTTGAGATTTATGCACAGATCAATGATATTTTCTTTAAAATCTGTAATGATTTTATCGAACTTTAAGTCATTGTCTCGATGCTTGTTCCAGTCCATACAATGATTTAAGTCTTAATGTTGGTTACAATTATCCAACACAAGAATAAAACAAATAATCTGTCAGATCTCTCCCAAGCTTCATGGATAGATATTTAATTTGAGCAACGGTACTTTCAGAAATTAAGTCAGTCGGCTTTTCTTTGCGAAGACAAGTATCCAGTTTCATCAACTTCAAGATGAACTTAAATTACTCTTTTCATTCAGAATAGTTTGTTCGTTCCATTAAGCTCAACAACAGAGTTATATAAGATTTCACTTGATTAGGTGACTTTTAGTTGTGATAAAATAAGACAACATAAATAATAAGACTTCAATATGTGAAATAACACATCTTTAATAATAGTGCTCTTGTGGGTAGTCACTAAAATATTTAAATAGATAGATAGAAGGTTACACATGACAATATAATCTACATGCGGGTAAATATATATTTTTATATGTGAACAATATAATGAATAGAATGTTACACATGTCAATATAATCTACCTGTGGGTAAATATATATTTTTATGTGTGAACGATATAATGACTGTCTTAAAGTCAAAATCAAACTTGAGTTGTAAATTCACTGCGGTGAAATTTAACCATAAAAATTTCAAATTTACATTATCTAAAACCGAACATGAAATTATATTTTAGCATAAATCATTATTTGTCAAACGAATAATTATATCGAATGAACATAATAACATGGTGAAACCATGTTTCAGTAAATCAATATCATACGGGGTATGTTATAATCATATTGTCATGGCAAAATCAGTTTAACATAATAAATAATAATAATAAAGACAATGATGATATCAACGTCAGGTTAAACTTTCATTAATTTCCATATTAATAACACCTTATATTTACATTATATGTGGTCATAATAATATGTTTCTGTACATCATCATTAAAAGGACAATAAAATAAAACCGTTTACCGCTCACTAACTTGGTCATCAAAGTTAGATCAATATGTAATTGGTGTAAAATAATAGGAAAATAAAATAATTAGGCTACATATGTGTGGGGTTAGCACGGTAATTAATCCCACTTAGCTTAGATATTCATTATGATGAAAATAAATCAACTGACACACATGTAGGATAGCTAACCTTGAACAATTACATCATGTAATTTACAAGCATAATGAATTAATCAAATACATAAAAGGAAGATACGTATGCATCATTGAGGAGATATATAGATTAGTCCGTGAGGTATAGTACGAATTATACGATCTATTATGATGTATAATAATAACAATAATAATCATTATTAATGGACAATCACGAGTTCAATAACCTAAACTCTGATACCACATGTTAGCATATTATTAACATGACATAAATAAAACATAATTCCCATAAATCTTTGAACAACATGAAGGTCACAAAAGATTAATTAAGACGAGATTAAGACATACCTCATTACGGAATATGTCGAAATCTAATACGAACGATATTAGATCTCTATAAGACGACTTCATAAATAATAAGACGATAATTAGACGACTTGAAATAATAATAATACATCTTCATATGATCTTCAAATAATGATAATAATAATAATAGGTCGGTTTCTCTCCCTTGTCCCATGACGTAATAAGTGTTGTTTGACATTAATAATACGCATTCATGCATTACATTTTCATTCATCATATGAAGTTTCTGATGGGGAAACTCCATTATATAGGCAGAGAGAGGACCGGTTTCCTATTAGGGTTTTAGATTACGGTAATCTCGACCTTTCATCAAGGTTGAGAAAATATGGAAAAACTCCTTATTTAGTCCGATATTATTGGGATAACATATCTCTTAAAGACTCAATTTCCAATAAGACCATAATTATGAAGAAGAAATATTGTCATAATAATAGAGAAATTATATTACATATCCTGTAATATTATTATATCATAAAATATTCTTACAATATATATTAAGTTATTAAGTGTATATATATATATATAGTGAGTTTAATAGCGTATATAATGATTTTTTTAGTGTATATATATAACATTTTTTGATGTATGTTCCATTGTTTTTTAGAGGTAGGTTCTCATAAGGTCAACAACTTTTTTAGGTTCCTAAGTTCCAGTGCACTTTATCACTTGAAGTGATAAAAGTGCTAAATGTTATAGTTATATATCAATTTTGAACAAATGCAACTTTATCGTATGTCATTTGTAACTTTAATATAGACTTCCAGACACATGGTGAACTTATTTGATCTCTCTCTCTCTATATATATATATAGAGAGAGAGAGAGAGAAATAGAGAGAGAGAGGGGTTCACATAAGGACAACCCTCCCTATAAATACATAAATCCACATTTGAGCCTTTGGATGGGGTGAGGATGAAGAGTTGAGATTTGTTTAATCATAAGACACTTATTACCCCAAAGCAAAGCAAATACCAATACACCCAATTTAATACACACTCTCTCCAACCCAATTTAAAACATTCTTTCCAACCCGATTTAATACATTCTCTCTCAAACCCATAGTATTTAGCATAAATCAGAATATTTGAATGTTTTCATTCAAATTTTAGTATTTGATGTTTGGAGTTTTTTTTTTGCATGATATACGAACATGATTGAAGTTACAATATATATGATCTGACGTTACAAAATATATAAACTGAAGTTACGTGATATATAAACTGAAGTTACAAAAATATATGAAATGATTAGAATTGAAGTTACAAAAATGTTGAGTTACAACATACGATCTGAAGTTACAAAATATGTGAACTGAAGTTACAAAATATGTGAAGTGAAATTACAAAAATATATGAACTGATTAGAATTGAAATTATAATATACGATCTGAAGTTACAAAATACGTGAACTGAAGTTACAAAATACGTGAACTGAAGTTACAAAATATGTGAACTGAAGTTACAAATATATGGACTGAAGTTACAATATACGATCTGAAGATATAAAATATGTGAACTAAAGTTACAAAATATGTGAACTGAAGTTACAAATATCAATAAAAAGCGACTCATTTACAAAACTCGTCCGACCTTCATCTCCATTTTTAATTCTTCCTCCTCGTCTTCATTTCCATTTTTAATTCTTTATTCTTCCTCTTCGTCTTCATCTCCATTTTTAATTCTTCATCTTCATAAAAAATCTGCAATTATTAATTGAAAAACATATACTATATTAATTGAAATTCAAGAACATAATGAAAAAAAAATATCAATTAGTATATAATAGTCAAAACAAATGAAAAAGGTGGAAATAAAGATGCAATGAAAAAACTGATATCGAGTCCCATAAACAGTAAACATGCATACAAATTGATAAAACCCGAAAACAGTAAACATCAAAAATCCCAGAAATTACCCTAGAAAACCCTAATATCGTAAACCAGGAAATTGATAAAGTAAAAAATTACCACCAGAAATCCCGGGAAATTGATAAGCTAAAAAATTAGTAATCCCCAGGAAATCGACCAAATCATCTTCTGATGCCATATAACCCCAGAAAACACCAGTAAACCTTAGAAAACCCCAAATAGAAAACCCCCAATTTAACAAGAAACTCGAAACTAACGAAAAATCCATCAAATTAACCATCAAAAACCATCGAAATTAACGCAGAAACTCGAAAAGAGGAAACGATACCTTAACCTGCAAAAATAGGAGAAATCGACCGAGAAGTAGGTATGCTGATGGTATTTTTTGAATTGATATTTTTTTCATTGTTCTATAGAAGATGAGAATGGATCTGGAAAGACTAATGAAGATGAGAGGTGTAATGGAGATGAGAATGAATCTGGAGAAAGTAATTTAGTATGAAAAAGGAATTGAATATGGTGGAGAAAAAGAGGGTGTGAAAAAAGAGGTGTAGTTGGAATAGGTAAACTTCATTTTTCTTTTTTTAAAAATAAATAAAAACCATTACATCTCAACCATCCATTTTATTTGATCCAAATGATATTTATATATAGGTAGGTTCAAATAGGGTCAACATCTTTTTTAAGTTCATAAGTTTAAGTGTTAAAGTTACACAAAAAGTGCTTAAAGCTACACGAGATAAGTGATAAAGTTGCACTTTATCACTTGAAGTGATAAAAGTGTTGAATGTTATAGTTACATATCACTTTTGAACAAATGCAACTTTATCGTATGTCATCTGTAACTTTAATATAGATTTAAAAAAATTGTTGACCTTATTCGAACCTACTTCTATATATATATATATATATATATATATATATATATATAGAGAGAGAGAGAGAGAGAGAGAGAGAGAGAGAGACAGGATCCCCTACATTTCTTAAATCTTGTACAATTTGCCTTTCATTTTTGGCATTAGATCTCTCATGATCAAGAGCTGAGATTAAAACCCTCAAAATCCCCCAAGAATTTTTTTCTCTGATTTTTATAGTTATTTCGATGTACAAACAAGATTGTTTTAATGAAGAAGCATAGTTATTTTATAGTTAACTCAATTGTTTACTGAGAATAATGTTATCAGGTTATACGTAGTTATTTCAATGTGGATACTTAGTGATTCCAATGTAGAAAGTCAATTATTCTATTGAATAACTTGTGTTATTGTATTGAGATGAAACTCAAATATAATAAATTTTAGAATAATGTTATCTGATGTTACGTAGTTATTCCAATGTAGAAACTTAGTTATTATAACTCGTGTTATTATATTGAGATGAAATTCAAATATAATTAACTTTATAATAATGTTATCTAATTTACGTAGTTATTCTAAAGTAGAAACTCGGTTATTGTAATGAATAATTCATGTTATTATATTGGGTTGACACTCAAATATAATCAGTTTTAGAATAATGTTGTCTGATTTTACGTAGTTAATCCAATGTAGAAACTCAGTTATTGCAATGAATAACTTGTGTTATTGTATGAGATGAAACATCTTGCATATCATTGAGGGAGCACCCAGCAAAAGAAACTTTACTGAAAGGAAAAAAAAAACAAATACGGGGTTAGTTACATTACAAAAAAATTGAAGTACAATAATCACATATCTGCGATAGAATAACTATAAAAACATTATAAAATAACCCTAGTTATAAAACATTGTAACTAATATAACGAAATAACTTCAAGAATAATATAGAATAACCGCAACAATAGTATAAAATAACTGGAATAACATAATAAAATAATTGAGGATGATTTCATAGTTATAACAATGTACCAAAACCAGAAATTCATGTTATGAAATAATATGTAGTTATTTCAATGTTAATATTCAAGTATTTCATTGTTCATATTCAAATATTGCAATATTCAGAATTTCAGTTTTTAATCTTGTAATCAAAAATCTAGAAATTACTCCAATAATGTATCAGACCATGTAGAATAACACGCAAAATTAAGTCAAAGACAGAGTATGGAATAGAATCACAATCAGAATTGAACACAAAATCAAAACATTGAGTGAAATAAGCGATATTCAGTACACGTAATCATCAAATAGTAATATTTAGTAAAATTGATAGCATCGATTCATTTGTCTGTAACATACAGATTTTTGTTTTTTTTACCAGAATTACACCGATAACTACCCTAAAAACCCCAAAATTACCCAGAAACCCTAGAATTTACTCAAATCATAAAAAAAACAAAACAAAAAACAAAATAAGCATTGATATCTGATAATCAGATTCAACGGCAATTGATGACGAAATTGAAAACATATTACGAAAATTTGAGTGAAAAAATTAAAAGTTTCAGAAAATGTAAAAACAGTACAATTGAAATTGATACAAAAAAATTGAATTACCTGATTTCAGATGCGAGAAGCGAGAGTATTTCGTTATATGCGAGAAGATTTCGTGATTTCAATTGAAAAAAATTGACCAAAATTGTGCGTTTTGGTGTGCGTTTTGTTTCAGTTTTGCTTTAGGGGTTTTGTGAGCTTGGTGAGGGTTGTGTTTCCAGTTTAAGTTTTAACCTTCACCCTTGATTTAATCAAATCTGGATGGCTGTAAATACAAGGTAAATTGTACAAAAACATTAAGGTGGTACAAGATCCCACTTCTATATATATATATATATATATATATATAGAGAGAGAGAGAGAGAGAGAGAGAGAGTTGGGTTCAAATAAGTTCACCATGTTTCAGTAAGTGTATATTAAAGTTACAGATGACATACGATAAAGTTGCATTTGTTTAAAATTGATATGTAACTATAACATTCAGCTCTTTTATCACTTCAAGTGAGAAAGTGCAACTTTATCACTCATCTCGTGTAACTTTAAGCACTTTTTGTGTAACTTTAACACTTGACCTTATGCCCTTAAAATAGTTGTTGCCCTTATTTGAACCTACCTCTTTCTCTCTCTCTCTCTCTATATATATATATATGTTGATTAATTGGTGTAAAATTGTTACCATTTGAGTGTATATATAACAATTATTTTACTCTATATATTGAGTTCTTAAGTGTATATATATAATGAGTTTAATAGCGTATATAAAGCATTTTTTAGTGTATATGTAACAGTTATTTTGATGTATCTTCCATTGTTTTAGGTAAGATGAGATAATCAACACGATTAAAAGGGTGGAGGGTTGGTTATGATCTAATATTGTCTGTTGATTATTTTTAATCTAATTGTCCAGATTGTGTCTTAATGGGTGTAAGGAGTTTGACTGTCTCACCGGAACCCGCCTCTCTCTCACTCTCTCTCTCTCTCTCTCTCTCTCTATATATATATATATATATATATATATAGAGAATTAGGATCCCGTCTGAACCTTATGTTCGGTGCGAACCGTCTGAACTATACATAAGAGAGAAAAAAAGAACGTTAATCACGACACTGTTCTTCTTTATTTTTCTTCTCAATTGCGTTCAACGTCTTCCGCCATTCCATCCGAATCTGACTCTTCAATTCATAAATTTTCCAATCAATTAATCTTTTATCTATCGAAATGAACCTCAGTAAGTTTCTAATTTCATCTATTTAGGGTTAGCTTATTCAATTGTTATATTTTTCACGCATTTTGATCTGTTTTTACTACTTGATTATGCTTGATTTTATTTTTAATTGCTCGAATATGCGATTTAATAGCGTAGATTCACGTTTCTCGAAAAATGTCATTAGTTTTAGGACTATTCTCGTTTCTTTGACTAATTTTTTTTTGCTATTTTTTCAAATATTTTTGAGACATTTTTCACGCACTTTAATTTGTTTTTATTGCTATGATTAAGCTTGATTTTGTTTATAATTGCTCGAATATTGATGTTGTTTCCTTTTCGTTTCTGTTTAGTGCGTATTGTTGTCGGTTTCCGCATTGAAAAATGTCAAGAAGTTGAAGAATATGGAGAAAATGAGGAAACACAACCGGATTGTTAGTACACGATGGAAGTTTTTTTTATCAAATTATGTGTTTGTTTTTGTGTAAGAAAAAAAGGAAAGGAGAGATGGACCGATCGCATGAAGTTGAGCGATGAATGTTGGTAATACTTCTCGCAATGTGGCATATACGTTAGTTAGTGTGAGTAATTAGGGAGTGATTATGCTTAGTTTATGCTCCTCATGACGCGCTTTATTCTTCCATTAGAAAAAATAATAATACTTACACTTCTCTAGCGGCCACTTACACTTATCTAATAACTACTTACACTTCTCTAGCGACCATTTAAACTTCTTAAATGTATACTTACACTTCTCTAGCAGCCACTTACACTTCTCAAATGGCTACTTACACTTCTCTAGCGGCTAATGGCTACTTGCACTTCTTTAGGGGCTACTTGCACTTCTCTAGCGTTCACTTACACTTCTGTAATGACTACTTACACTTCTTTATGGGCTACTTATACTTCTCTAAAGTGGAAACACACTAAAGTGACTATAAGATGAATCAGTCATCATAAAAATGGTGTCAAATATACTAGAAACAAATCTTCAAGATGAGGCCAGTTGCGAAAGGTCTCAAGACGTCTACTAGGGCTGCGAAAGAGGAGATTTTGAGGAAATCCTCTGCGAAACAGAAGCAATCGGCTGTGTCGGGTTCGAAATCTGCACAGGCAGAGGACGAGTCATCGGAGACTAATAGATTGAGCGAAATTCCGGGATTGAATATCGAGACAGATTCTGATGAGGATAACCATTCTGAGTTTGTCCCTAAAACAAACCTGAACCATGAAGCAGATTTGATTGGCGGTAACGGTTGGAAACAGAGAGAAGGGAGGAGGGTGATAGATGTAGAAGAAGAAGAAGAAGTTATGCTTCGTTTCTCAGAGGACGATGTGCAAGATGAAGTAGAACATTGGAGTAATGCGGTCTACTGCTTTATCATGGGTCCGAATCCTCCATGGGAGGTAGTGGAAGGGTACGTGAGGCGCATATGGAAGGAGTATAAGATTGACAAGATTTCGTTTCTTCAGATCGGGATTTTCGTTGTCCGTTTCGAAGATAAGAATGCTAAGGTACAAATTCTTAATAATGGTTTCTATATGTTTGATAACAAACCGGTAATTGTGAAAGAATCGACCCCGGATGCTAAACTTGACAAGGAGGATGTGCAAGAGGTACCAGTTTGGGTACAATTGCACGGCCTTCCCTTGAAATTTTGGGGTCGGTGTTTGCCTAGGATTGCCTCGCTAGTGGGTCCGTATATTAAGTCCGACTTGGCTACGGAAGAACGAATTAGATTGGGTTATGCGAGGACTATGGTGTTGGTTAAATTGGGGCAAAAATTTAAGAATTCAGTCTGTTTTCTGGATGAACATGGATTGGTAATTGATGTCCTAGTCAAGTATGAATGGAAGCCTATTTGGTGTATTAAATGTATGGGTTGTGGGCATGAAATGAATGATTGTAGGAAAGAAGAGTTGAGGAAGGGGAGAATTGAGGCAAAGCAAAAAAAATGGATGGTGGGGTACCTCCTGTACGGCCACACCCGTTAACTGTTTCGAATGGGACAGGTCCATCAAAGAAAGCTCTGGATGCTCCTTCGTTACATATTACGACGAGGAAGGACTCGGTTGTGAATCCGGGGATCTCCTTCGCGGATATGGTTAAGAGGTAACGGAGGAAAAATGAGGTTGAAGAAAAGGAGAGGGTCAGTTTGGAGATGGTTTTACATGGGAGTGCATAATATTGGCTTTTGGAACGTGCGCGGCATGTGTAATATAAATAAGCAGCGCACTATTTGTGACTTTATTAGGAGGCAACAAGTAGACGTGTTTGGTTTACTTGAGACTAAAATAAAGAATAAAGCTTATGCTAAGGTTCATCAGAATGTTTTCTATGAATGGAGCATTACTACGAATAATCATTGTTTTGAAGGGGGTCGAGTTTGGCTATTATGGAAACATGAGAAGGTTGACTTGACGATTCTTGAGTATAGTAATCAAAGCATTCATGTTAGAGTTTCTATGGGCTCGGGGAAGGAATATTTGCTTACTCTTGTGTATGCGTTTAATTCAGCCCGTGATAGAATAAAGCTTTGGCGGAGGCTCGAGACCTATGCTTCGTGTGGTCCGCGGATGGTTTTGGGGGATTTTAATTGTGTGATTGATGCTAGAGAACGTCTTGGGGGTCCTTCCTCGGATGAAGCGATGCTCATTTCCGTGATTGTCTGGCAAACTGTGAGATTAGTGATTGCAAGGCGAGTGGGTCTTGGTTCACTTGGAATAATAAGCATAAGGTGGCGGAGACTAGGGTGTATAGTCGAATTGATCGCTGCTTGGTTAATGATGAGATAATGGGCGCTTTTCCGAATGGGTATGCGAATTTTTTGCCTGAAGGAGCTTTCGATCATTGTCCTTGCGTGGTTCAATTAAAGTCACCTATGGTGAGGAAGAATCGTAGCTTCAAATACATGAATATGTGGAGCAAATCTCCGGAGTTTGAGAAATGTGTGACTCCTGGCTGGAATGTGTCGGTCAGGGGGTCAAGGATGTATCAGGTTGTGATTAAACTACGAGGACTGAAGAGGCCTTTGAAGGAGCTAAATACTAGCTGCTTTTCGGACATCAAAAACAGGTGCGCGCAAGCTGGGATCAGGCTGGAACAGCTGCAGGTTCGCCTGCGTACTGACATGTCGCGGACTGTCTTGCAAGAGGAGTCGGCTGTCAACGAACTGGTGAGGAAGTTGCACTCGGCAAGAGCTGATTTCTGGAGCCAAAAAGCAAAACAAAAATGGGTCAAGGATGGTGATGTTAACTCGACATATTTTCATGGGATTTTGAGAGCTCGGAGAGCACATAACGCTATTGTCAAAGTGAATGATGAATAGGGTCGTGTGTGTGATTCTAAGGGTGCAATTGAGGAGGCTTTTATAAGGTATTATAAATCGCTCCTGGGTGAATCTCGCAATACTGAACAGGTTAGTGTTGAGTTGGTACGTCGAGGCAGCCTGTGTTCAGAGGATCATAAGATTCTTTTGGAAGCGAGCATGACGGAGGATGAGGTCAAACGAGCGTTGTTCAGTATCCCACGGGACAAGGCTCCGGGACCGGATGGCTTTTCGAGTCAATTATATATCGACACTGGGAATATTATTGGTAAAGACATAGTCGAGGCTGTCCAAGATTTCTTCAATTCAGGTAAACTTCTGAAACAGCTGAACTGTGCTAATATCACTCTTATTCCTAAAGTGAGTAAACCCCAATTTGTGAAAGAGTACATGCTGATTGCTTGTTGTAATGTCTTGTACTAATGTATCGCTAAGATTATTTGTGCAAGGTTAGCCCGTGTGCTGCCCGAAATTATCTCGCCTACTCAAAGCGGTTTTATTGAGGGGAGAAGTACTGTGGATAATGTGCTTATTTGTCAGGACCTAGTTAGGATGTATAAGAGGGGCCGTGTCTCGCCTCGGTGTTTATTTAAAGTTGATATTCAGAAGGTGTATGATAGCGTGGAATGGAGTTTCGTTGATCAGATGCTCTTTGCGTTAGATTTTCTGGATCACTTCCGGGGTCTGATTATGGAGTGTGTCACAACGATTTCTTATTCTCTTTGTGCGAATGGGGATAATTTTGGCTTTTTCAGAGCAAAACGAGGATTAAGACAAGGGGATCTGATGTCTCCTTTGCTGTTTATGATTTGTATGGAATATTTCTCTCGTATTATGACTTTTGGAATGATAGAGAGGAATTTTAAATATCATCCTAAATGTGGTGTGATGAAGCTTAGTCATCTTCTCTTCGCGGATGACCTTCTCCTTTTTTGTAAAGGGGAGCCGGAGTCAGTGGAACTGTTATGGCAGGCTTTTGCTACTTTCAGTAGAGCTTCGGGGTTGAGTTTATGTGTGGGCAAATCTCACGCTTACTTTGCTGGAGTTGATGAGGATAGGAAGGCAGCTATACTTCAGTTCTCTGGGTGTGTTGAGGGCTCGATGCCATTTAGATATCTTGGTTTACCGATTCAGAGCACCCGAATTGGTAAGAATGATTGTGAAAAATTGCTTGCCCGAATTGTGTCGAGAATTTCTAGTATTGGTGCCAGGAAGCTATCTTATGCGGGTAGACTGACTTTGGTTCAGGCTGTGCTGTCTTAGCTGCATAATTACTGGGCCATGGTCTTTATTATTCCGAAATTTGTTATGGCTCGAATTGGGTCCTTATGTCGCAGTTTTCTGTGGGATGGTGGGGTGGAGGGCACTAAACGGGCTTTGGTGAGTTGGGATAAAATTTGTTGTCCTAAAGAGGAGGGTGGCCTAGGACTCCGTGACCTGACTAGTTGAAAAGAGGCAGCTGTAGCAAAATTGGCCTCGTGGGTATTTGATCAACCTGATCGCCTGTGGGTTCGGTGGGTCAACAGTATTTACCTGAGAGGCACAGATTGGCGTGAGTATCAGCCTCATGCTGATATCACGTGGGCTTGGAGGAAAATATGTCAGGCAAAAGAGAAGATCAAGGATATGTTTGAGAATGGTTTGTGGCATGGGTCGTGTATGGTTTGTGGCATGGGTCGTGTTCCCAATTCTCGATTTCTAGGGCTTATGAGAATATTCGGCCTCATAACCCGAAGGTTCCGTGGGGACGACTGGTGTGGAGTGTTTGGAGTTTCCCAAAGCACAGCTTTATTTCGTGGCTAGTGTATAGGGGGGCTTTAAACACGAGGATGAAGCTTTTGAGGTTTGGGGTGGCAGATTCAGACCTTTGTTATTTTTGTGACTCGCAGGTTGAAACGTTTGAACATCTGTTTTTTGGATGTTGGAGCTCGCGAGTTATAGGCCTTTTGAGTGATTGGGTGAGGAAGAGAATTCCGAGCTCTAGGAGTTTGGAGTGGGCGATTAGCATGAGAGGGTCCAAACTTCAATGTAACATTCTCCGAGCTATGATCAATGCGACGATTTATCATATCTGGAGACATCGGAATGTTTGCCGAATAGAGGGAGTGGTGCAGCAGCCGCAAGGTATCGTCAAGTTGATTAAAATGGATGTTAGAAGTAGATTTATGTGTAAGATCAAATATCCTATTAGTGATAATGACGCTCGATGGCTACGTAATCTGATGTAGTCATCTCTTGTAAATTGATCATACATATATATACATACTTACCCTTTACCAAAAAAAAATCTTCAAGACGAGCAAAAGCAGTTAACCTTGTTCCTGATTCATAAAGAATAACACTTTCGCAACTATAGCCACTTAATAATGTCGTTGCCAAATTCTTCCTTGCTTCCCATGGGTATTTACATAGAATCTAATGGTAAATAATTACAACCGACAAAAATAATTTCAAAGGTGTATCTACGGTAAATAATTACAATGGACAAAAATAATTCCAAAGGTGTATCTATGGTAAATAATTACAACTGACAACAATAATTCCAATGGTGTACCTATGGTAAATAATTACATTCATCAATAGTCGAATCATCACTTCGAGTATCTTTTTTTGCTCAACAGTCGTCTTGGAGGGACCGCCAAATTGCTTGAGGAAAGTGTGCTTCAAATCCATAAAATCCGGACTTTTATTAGTTTTTTTTTGGTTCAATGAAGAGCACACTTAGTCGCATTACAATATAGGGGATGGGGGATTCAGACTTTTACTAGTGATACTAGCTAATTCAATTTTACCAGGCCCCATAGGAAGACCCGTAGCCAAGTGACTATCTTCATCTGATATTTCTAGTTTACCATCCATTAGAGAAGAAGAACAAGTGTCGAATGTCGACACCAACCAATAAGATAGGGCACCTGACACCTTATCAGTTTCAACGTTCAACAACCCCCAAAACCAATTGATTTGATGTCGTCTATTTGCTTCTCACTAGGGTTGCTATTAATAAACTTAAACCGATCTTTGGGTGACATCCTTGTCTTCGAAAAATGTTATTTATTACTCGTTAATAGTTGAATATCAATAGCATTATCATCAACTATATCGTCTCTTTTTCTTTTGTTACTTGAAATAGTGAGCACACCCAAACACAAGTGTAATCATGAAAATCGTAACAAAGAAGGGTATGTTATAATGTAATATATTGTATTGGTGGATGTCCACACTATGACGACATTACGTCGACATCATATCTACACAGAATATTCTAGACCTAGAAGAAACCCTAGATATTTGTATATGTATATATACACGTTAATGATCAATGGAATAAGGCACCCAATTCTCTCCTTTTTCTCTCTCATATTATAACACGTTATCAGCACGAGTTTCTAGCCGACTGAGCGAGCATTGATTCTAGCCGATTGAGTGAGCACTTATTATTGGGCCGACTGAGCACTTATTATTCAGATCTGATAATATGGAGATTGATATCAAATCTTATTCTATTATGTTATTGATAAGTGTAGTTTGTAGTTCCTAATTTGTTGTGTATTGGTCCCATTTTCATTGTGGAATTGCTCCTTGGGAGCGGTTTATGGGCTACTTATCCTTCCTCTAGTTCGTTTCAGGTTCTCGAGACCATTCATGAAGATTTGGAACGATTCCGACTCGTTCCATACACTTTTGGAGCCAACGAAAAGAAGGAACGATCACTCGGTGCCTTGGATTCGATCCCGAGACCTTGGGACCCATTCCGAAGCCCCTTAGACTCGATCCCGAGCCCCGAGAATCGATGAGAAGCCCATGAGAAGCAAGGAGAAGCCTTAAAGATCATATTGGAGGCCTACAAGACCCATCCCCGACGGGAAGGACCTCATCCCGTCCGGGATGAGGTGCACAAAATGCGAAGGTTCTGTTTTGGGGTCGTCTCCGACGGGACCATTTCGTCCCGGACGGGACCATTTCATCCCGGATGGGATGAGGGAGCTGTAGCCCGCATTTGCTTCTTTTCTTCTCCTTTGTTCTTGTAACCCTATATATACCCCCTCCCTCTTGTAATCTTAGCTTATGTTAGACATTAGCCATAAACCCTAGACTACTTTAGCATAGATTAGCATAGATTAGAGTAGATTAGTCGGTAATTAGTCCTTAATCTAGTTAGCTAATCTTGTATTAAGGAATTCTTGAAGATCTCCACCAAGATTGACAACCTTGGAAGATTGTTTTAGGTTTTCTCTTTTATACAAGTTTTCATTCTTGCTTTCATCTTCTAGTATCACTACAACAAATTGACACTTGCGCCACGAATTATGCCACGGAAATTTGTTATTTGTGGCTAAATTTTACCTAGCCACGGGAAAAATTTGATTCACTACTTGGGAAATAAAATATACCACGGGAACAATTTTTCCCGTGGCAAAAATTCACTTGCGCCACGAATTTTATTAAAGTTGTGGTCAATAATCACTCTTGCCACGAAAGATGTCACACCTGTGGCAAAAATATATTTAGCCACGAATTTGTTCAGTGGCAAATATTATTTAGGCACGACATAATTAACTTCCGTGGCAAAATTATTTTTTAGCCACAGATGTAATAAACGCATGTGGCTAATGATTCTCCAAATTTTAATCAAATTACTTTCAAGTTAAGCCTAGTGTCAATTATTGATCTTAAAAATTCATTAAAATTCAAAGCTAAAGATAATATGAAGAAAAAAAATATTAAATTTGAAAATATTTTATTAATAAAAAAAATTCGTATTATTATTTTATTTAGTTTTAAGAAAAAAGAATAGATTTTTTGTAAAATGAAATACAAGAAAACTTTGGTTGTCTAATTTGTTGATATTTAATTAATCATCATTTGTGAAGCAATTGATTTCTCTTAATTTGACAAGATGTTTTATTAAAATTTTATAATCTTAAGTATGACTTTTGAAAGACAACTAACATTTACATGGTGTAATATATGCTAGCTAAAATGCGGCGTACATAGCATATCAAGTAAAATTAGTATGTGATTGATCATCCATTATTAAGACATCTAATATTATTTAAGACTCTTTCATTTTTACTACTTAATTAATTAATTTTTTCACATGTAATACACTTCTTTTTAAGACAAAAAAACATAAAAAAAAGTGACTGAGCATGATTCTTGTCCAAATTATTGATTTTCTTACAATATTTTCAGTGTGAAAAAAACCGCTTTATTAAACTCGTATTTAAGAATTCTAATCGGTCTATATTTTTTATGGAATTAACTTTGACTGCGAAAATAATAATTATTTTTGTAATTAATTGTCTTTCAAGTTGTTTGGTTTGGAAGAAAGATTAACGTATTAGAACGTCGTGCCTAAGTTCAATAACAAGTTAAAATAATTTTTCAAAAAAAGAGAGGTATAAGTGACAAAATCAAATAGTTAACAAATACAAGTAAGAAAATCTAATAATTAAGGACTAATAGTGTGAAAATCAAAAATTAATTTATCGTCAACTGTTTAATTCGGTAGCTGTTCTGTAATATTATTTGGAAGATATTTTAAAAAATGAATTTAAAATAAAATATACTTAATAAAAAAAATAAAATTCGGGTAAAACATGAAGTAGGCTAGAGGAAACTCAATGAGGATAAAAAAACTGATGAAATAAAATAACGACCGATAACGAAAAGAAAAAAACATATCGAAAAAACTAGCAATAAAAGAACGTGGAAAATAGAAACTAAAATAAAAATATCGATAAATTAATGGAATCATGAGTCCGAAAATCAACTTCGAATTTGTTTTTTCCGGAATAATAATTTTTTAATCATAAGGGAAAAAAAATTAATTACTCAAAAGAAAATGTAGTTTGAAAAAAAACATCACTTTAAAAGAATACAAACCAATGATTAGGTAAATAAAGTTCAATTTCATTTCTGCTAGCTGCCCATAAGAACTCCACAGTTAAGCGTGCTTGAGTGAGAGTAGTGTTAAGATGGGTGACCTCCTGGGAAGGCTCTTCGATGCATATGACTCAACTTGACTCAGCTATAAAGCTAGTAACCGGTCCAGATGTGACTACTATAGGGACAGAGAATTCTTACGGTTATTAATTTATTTAATTTATTATATATTTTGTCACCGGAATAAATATTTCGCCACAAAAATAATTAGCCACGGGATAATCCGTGACAAAAAATTAATTCTAGCCACGGGAGACTCCGTGGCAATAAAATCAATACTTGCCACACTTTTTTTCCCCTGTGGCTATTTGTTTGCCACGGCCACTTGCGCCACGGATGGTTTTTCCGTGGCAAAGTACTTTAGCCACAAAAATTTAGCACTTTTGCCACGAATTCAGCCGTGGCCCAAGTGCTCATTTGTAGTAGTGTATGGTATAATCTCTTTTCCTTTATCTTAATCTTTGTTTTATCATTCAAGTTTTCATCTTTATATCTTGTTTATTGTTTTGTTCATCATCTTTGTTAGTTTTACATATGTATGCTCTTGTTCTTGTTTTGGTTACTCTTGTTAGTGTTAGTTTTCCTTTAGATATGTTTGAGTAGATTCTTGCTAGGGTTATTAGGGTGATTGGTTGTGATTGTGGATGATTAGGGTGAGATGGGTGGTACTAGATGTTGTTTTTGTTGTTTCCTATTAACCTTGCACTCCACATGTTCGATGTAATGCTTGTGAGACTCGAGACGATCAATCCTTGTTTTTCTTGCCTCTTCTCTTGTATGTGTGTGTTTGGTTGTGGGTTTGGTAACCTCGTTAGTAGCGAGAGCGTGGTGAGGGTGACCCCTAGGCCCTTTAAGTAGCGAGAGCTCGATCGGAACCTAGGCTACGAAAGCACACTAGTAACCCCGTCTTTCCCCTTTTTATGCCCTTGACATCCATGAACCCGACCTAACCCTAGTTTCTTCTTATCGTTTTATTAGCTTCCGCTAGTCTTTAGATGCTTGTTTAGCCTTTTTATTTGTTGTTATAGACTATAGTTTAGTCCTTAGCCATCGCTTAGATTAGCTTGTCTTCAACCGAGTCTTTGACCGTAGCACACCTTTGTCCCACACCCCGTCCCTGTGAATCGACCCAACTTGCCCTATCTACCCAGTTAGGAATAGTTGGTTTTATTTGACCGGTAGGATAGACGACAAACACTACCGTCAAATTGGCGCCGTTGCCGGGGATGGCGTAGTTTAGACTTTTGTGTGCTTAGTTTTGGACTCTGTTCTTGATTTTTGTGTTCTCCTTGTGTATCTCCGTTCTAATTCTTGTGTGCTATTCTCCCTTTCTAGTGCCTCAAAAGCACTAGGCTACTAACGTTTGCCCAAGTGCTTCTAGTTCATCCACTACTACAAAACATTACGGTTGAAAACCGTCCTAAAATAAGATAATAACCGTCATATAGGTCACCGTGATCGTTGATAATCAATCACGGTTCAAAGAAAGTCAAACTGCCATTGTTGTTATTCTGCAAAGGACGGTTGAGCAACAGAACCGTCATTGTTGTTAAATATTCAGAGGACGGTTGAGCTACACGACCGTCATTGTTGTTATTTTTGCGGAGCACGGTTCGGTAAAGGACCGTCATTGTTGTTACTCTTTTGTAGAGCATGGTCGAGCTATAGGACCTTCATTGTTGTTATTGCACGATTATTCCTCTGGAAGAGCACATTTTCTTGATAAAACCGTGATCTTTGTTACACTTCTAAAGAAGCATGCTGTCTTGTTAAAACCGTCATCTTTGTAAAAAAATATGTAACAAAAATCGCGGTTGGTCAATATCAAAAAAGAACTCTACCGCAACTTTGTTACATATTTGGTTTTCAATACATCCTACAATCGAATAGAACCCAACATTGCATTCCGAAAAATAAAGCTACTAAAGGAACACCAATTCCATGAACTTCAATATATTACAAACAGTAGGAACGATTCCATGAACTTCAATATATTACAAAGGGTAGGAATTCGACAAAAGAAACTTCACACGCATGAAGATTGCAAGAACATCAATATTTACAAATAAAATACATATTCTTGTAGAGACAAACCAAAATACATCATAATAGCACAAGTAATTGCATTATATTTGCAAATCAGTGAATGCTAGCCAAGTCAATCCACTCCAAGTGCCTGATGACTTTGTGTATACATTGCGGATACGCTGGAGAATGACGTAAAACCAAGAATGAACTACCCATATGGTTTTTATAAGTTCCACTTGAAAGTGCTAAATAAACATCACTAAACTACAAGTAACAGATTTAAACACACAACATTAATCCACCATAAGACAAATTTAATCACTAAAACATGAACTATGAATAGAATTGGTGTGCCAATTATAGCTATATATGTTTATCAGTTGTGAAGGAGAGATTACGTAATGAAGATAATGGTTGATGACACTGAAACAAAAAAAAGACATTTATGTTTATCAAACCAAAGGGCTACCTATACAACATTATTTTATCAATTCTACCTAGTAAATGAGTAAGTTAAGTTACTATGTGTGTCAATTATAGCTGCATGTTACTCTTATTTTGAAAAATAATTAATCATATATATTTAGTCACTTTCTCATGTTCAGCAAATAGATGTAACAAAAAAATCAAATCAAACTAGTAATTTAAGTTAATACTATTTAAAGACCTTGTCATTTTCAATGAAATACTAAATTAATAGCAAATTGATGAAGGTATTCATTCTAGTAGGATAGTAACTCATTGAAAGAGGAATAGCAGTATGTTTACGATAATTCATTCAAGTACAACTGATTTTTTTACTAAAATATGGAAAAGGATTACGCAGTACACCATAAGCAGCAAAGATCTCCACAATTGATGAGTTAACCCACCATTATAGCACAACTACAAATTCATAAGAAAATGAAGCAATATTACAACAATCATGTTGATTGAAATATGCATCATTCACAAAGTTCACCGTTTAATTGAATTATGTGATCATTCCGCACTTGGATTACTCAGCCGTGAGAGAATCATGCTTATTTTTCAACCTCAGCCCCAAACAAATCAAATATATTGGTTAACTGTACTACATTTATGTATCTTGTGTAGGACGTAATGATCACCAACCCATTATAATGTATGAAACAGTAATGCAACATCTATTGAGCGGCTCATCCAAATGAATTACTTGTAGAATCACTACTACAAAAAAATGGAAAATCAGCTATCAAGGAGGGCAGAGTGGCAGACCACTGATCCCTTATAAACGGAATAAACAAGCAATTTAATAAATTGATCAACTAAACCTAAAAATAAAGATTCTGCCACACTCAAGAACACCTGAGATACAAAATAACTGCGGCATTACAAACTCGCTCGCAAGATCTTAAGAGCAAGGCGGTTTTCCCCAAAAACCTGCCTATGGGAAACAACAAAAACTCATATATGATAGTAACGAGACAAGTCCATACAACAAACTCACATGCCATGTCAGAAGCCTAATTTCATCATCCATTCATAACTCATGAGATACATACTGAGAATAATAGCAATAGCAATATGGAAAAAGTAAAAACCTGAAGCTTGATGAGAAGCTTATAGGTGACATCATCAGTAGAATGGGAGACGGAATGAAGGGAAGAAAACAAAGGCAGGAACTTGGAATTAAGAAGAGAGTAGGCAGAGGAGGGTAAAGATGGTATCTCATTCCACTTCAGTTCTGGGTTCTTCACAACTTGCATGTATTACTACTATTGTCAACAGTAGAACTTGCCTGCAAAATATATATTCACAGAGAGGGAGGGGGAGAAAGAGAAAGTACTTCCAGAAACAAGGGATGAAGTGTGTGGGGGGGGGGGGGATACCGGCGGCGTCGAGCTCCAATTTCAGGGCCGCACCATCGAATATTAATTGAAACACCATTGTTGTCACTTCTACTTTTTTGTTGCGGCTCTTCTGATTTACCGATTCATCCCACCCAACGCCTCTCCTCTCTAATTCGCTTTTTTTAGTAATTTACAATTCACTTTGAATAAAAGTTGGACCTTCACAGACTCAAAACAACATCCGAATATACCTGAAACGAACAATAGAGTATCCAATACTTGAAACGATCATTTCAGGAGCAAATGCTATGAATTGCGAGATTCAATCAGTCGACGAGTTTCCAATACAGTATTCTCATGAACAAGTATAATCCAACTGAAAAACACTCATTGTAGCTGCATTAAAGGAGATGCAGTAAGAAAAACTGTTAAATAATCATCCCAGACAAGAAGCATAGGTGCAAACGAAATGAAATGAAACAAAAGATTACTAGAAAAGTCAATAGAGAGACAACCTAAAAAACCTTGAAAAAATTGAACTGAAGACAATACACCTATATAACACCATCAAACAACAAACGCTAACAATATCAAAATTAACAAGCTACCTTGAAATTAGTATTCGTACATAGATAATCGATAAATACAGAATGATCACCTAAAGTGATGATCTCTCTGTTGATTTTCGACGAACGAAGCCGTCACTTCAATCGCAACATGTAAGCATCCTCGACTCCGCCAAGTCACAATCTGTTCAACAAAAATCAAACAACGTAGTAAATCGAACTCCAAAACCCGCAACCTGTTTCTGGCATTAAGGTTGTGTATAAACGTTATTCATGACTAACGAATTTTTCATCGAATGAATAATAACCCATCAGCTCAAAAGAAGAAATGAGCTTCTATTTTCAAATGAAATCGAGGAACCGGCAGCCTCATCAATCGCAGATCCTGATTGCACTATCCGAAACACAACCTTTATTACATCAGGTATTATGCATAAATAAACGACTATAGCATGAGCCAGCAGCCTGATGTGGGTAAAAATGTATTGGAGTTGTTTAAACTGAAACTAACCAACCTGAATCATTACAGGAAAAACCCTAAATCATGGCTCAATCTTAGAATCCATAGCAGCTAATTCATAATTAAGCAAACTCAATCAATAATTCAATCTACTAAAGAAAAACCCTAATCAATCAATTTACAGCATAAATTCATCACTAATTAAACTCAATCGATCAATATATAGAAGAAAAACCCTAATCTATCAATTTACACAATAAATTCATACCTGATGTTGCTATTTCGTTCGAACGAGCTAATTTAAAGTGATGAATTATTTAATCAGATGGGCGAGCGAAATTATGAACTGCAGATATGCCTAACCAAAATATGGTTTTATACTTGTTTTATGGCACTTCATACTTGTTTTATAACTTCAGCCTCTATTTTAATCACACAGCTTAATCAATTTTCAAGTAAGACCTACCTGAAGACGACGGAAAGCGAGCGACGGTGAACTGACGACGGCCTGCGTGGTGCTACTGAAGGCGCGACGTGGATGGAGGGTGGTGCGTGCATGGATGGGGATGGAGTATGAAGGAAAGAAGTCGGTTTATTAGGTTTTGTTAGAATAAGATGATACGGAGTAATAGGAATAGGAAGATGATAATGAGAAGAGGAAGAGGCGTGCTTGGAAATTTTCGGGTAAATAAAATATTATTAATTAATTTTTATGTCGGTTTAGGATATAAAGCGTCATCTTTGTCTTATCATAGAGGACGTTTATGATTTCAAACCGTTTTCTTTCATAAAATAGTACGGTTAATTTGACCAAACGACCTCTTTGTTAAAAATAAGATCTCACTTTTCTCACAAAACCGTCCTAATTGATATTTTATAATGGCGCCAAACACCTAGAGCATGGTTCCGTGTGTAACCGTCATCTTATAAGCGTCATTAAAGGCTAGAATTGTAGTAGTGATCCTAGGTATCAAAGCAACGTTATGGAAATGGCACGTCCTAGCTTCCATCAATCGTCACAGGACAACTATGGGGCAAATTGCCAAGTCCCAAAATTTCACCAACCGTATCAACCTCATCAACAATCTTATGAACACCCTCCATATGGTTACCATGAAAGTTGTCAAGGATCATTCCAACATCCTAACAACTACCAAATACCCCCACATGACCCACAACAAAAAATCCCCAACTTTGAGACTTGTCAAATGATGATTCAATTGCTAAAGGGTCAACAAGAGGCGATAACTCTAATGTAAAAGAGTCAACAAGAGATGATAATTCAATTACAAGGGGTTAGAGAGGAGTTTAGGGCCCAAAAAGTGGTGCAAGATGCTCGAATCGATGCACTCATGGCTCGCATCACGATGTCGGCCACTCGAACTCCACAAATTGTTGGGCAAGGTTCATTTGGGCAACAAGGTCGGGTGTCTCCACAAGAAAGTCAACCCGATCATGAGGCCATGAATGAAGAAGAAAGGGTCAATCAAGAGACCATTGTTGAGTGTTGCTTGGATGGTGAAGATATGGGAAGAATCACTACTACAAATGAGCACTTGGGCCACGACTGAATTCGTGGCAAAAGTGCTAAATTTTCGTGGCTAAAGTACTTTGCCACGGAAAAACCATCCGTGGCGCAAGTGGCCGTGGCAAACAAATAGCCACGGGAAAAAAAAAGTGTGGCAAGTATTGATTTTATTGCCATGGAGTCTCCCGTGGCTAGAATTAATTTTTTGCCACGGATTATCCCGTGGCCAATTATTTTTGTGGCGAAATATTTATTCCGGTGACAAAATATATAATAAATTAAATAAATTAATAACCGTAAGAATTCTTTACCCCTATAGTAGTCACATCTGGACCGGTTACTAACTTTATAGCTGAGTCAAGCTGAGTCATTCCACTATTATTTAATTTCATCATACGCATCGAAGAGCCTTCCCAGGAGGTCACCCATCTTAACACTACTCTCACTCAAACACGCTTAACTGTGGAGTTCTTATGGGCAGCTACCAGAAATAAAATTGAACTTTATTGACCTAATCATTGGTTTGAATTCTTTTAAAGTGATGTTTTTTTTAAACTACATTTTCTTTTGAGTAATTAATTTTTTTCCCTTATGATTTACATATTATGATTAAAAAATTATTATTCCGGAAAAAAAAATTCGAAGTTGATTTTCGGACTCATGATTCTATTAATTTATCGATATTTTTATTTTAGTTTCTATTTTCCACGTTCTTTTATTGCTAGTTCTTTCGATATGTTTTTTTCTTTTCGTTATCGGTCGTTATTTTATATCATCAGTTTTTTTGTCCTCATTGAGTTTCCTCTAGCCTACTTCAAATTTTACCCAAATTTTATTTTTTAATTATGTATATTTTATTTTAAATTCATTTTTTAAAATATCTTCCAAATAATATTACAGAACAGCTACCGAATTAAACAGTTGACGATAAATTAATTTTTGATTTTCACACTATTACTCCTTAATTATTAGATTTTCTTACTTGTATTTGTTAATTATTTGATTTTGTCACTTATACCTCTCTTTTTTTGAAAAATTATTTTAACTTGTTATTGAACTTAGGCAGAACGTTCTAATACATTAATCTTTCTTCCAAACCAAACAACTTGAAAGACAATTTATTACAAAAATAGTTATTGTTTTCGCACTCAAAGTTAATTCCATAAAAAAATATAGACCGATTAGAATTCTTAAATACGAGTTTAATAAAGCGGTTTTTTTCACACTGAAAATATTGTAAGAAAATCAATAATTTGGACAAGAATCATGCTTAGTCACTTTCTTTTTAAGTTTTTTTTGTCTTAAAAAGAAGTGTATTACATGTGAAAAAATTAATTAATCAAGCGGTAAAAATGAAAGAGTCTTAAATAATATTAGATGTCTTAATGATGGATGATCAATCACATACTAATTTTACTTGATATGCTATGTACGCCGCATTTTAGCTAGCATATATTACATTATGTAAATGCTAGTTGTCTTTCAAAAGTCATACTTAAGATTATAAAATTTTAATAAAACATCTTGTCAAATTAAGAGAAATCAATTGCTTCACAAATGATGATTAATAAAAAATCAACAAATTAGACAACCAAAGTTTTCTTGTATTTCGTTTTACAAAAAATCTATTTTTTTTCCTTAAAACTAAATAAAATAATACGAATTTTTTTATTAATGAAATATTTTCAAATTTAATATTTTTTTTCTTCATATTATCTTTAGCTTTGAATTTTAATGGATTTTTAAGATCAATAATTGGCACTCGGTTTAACTTGAAAGTAATTTGATTAAAATTTGGAGAACCATTAACCACATGCGTTTATTACATCTGTGGCTAAAAAATAATTTTGCCACGGAAGTTAATTATGTCGTGCCTAAATAATATTTGCCACTGAACAAATTCGTGGCTGAATATATTTTTGCCACAGGTGTGACATTTTTCGTGGCAAGAGTGATTATTGGCCACGACTTTAATAAAATTCGTGACGCAAGTGAATTTTTGCCACGTGAAAATTTGTTCCCGTGGCATATTTTATTTCCCAAGTAGTGAATCAAATTTTTCCCGTGGCTAGGTAAAATTTAGCCACAAATAACAAATTTTCGTGGCATAATTCGTGGTGCATGTGTCAATTTGTTGTAGTGAATGGAGGAAGTTGAAGCTTCAAGGGTCGACAATGCGGAGGGGTGTGAACATGATTCTCAAGGTAACTCTTGGAGAGCCGATGTATTGGCTATCATATTGGATTTGTACGATTTTCTTGGTGATGAACCGGATCTTGACAATCCAAAGCCAAGTGAAGACATACCTCCTATAGGCCATGTAGATAAGGTGAGTGATAAGGAACGCAATACTTGGGAAAAAGAGGTAGATGCCTTAGAACTCGCCTTGAATGGGAAATTGGAGGATCCTAAAGCCTCCAATGAAGAAAACTTGATGCCTTCACCTCCTTTATCACACTCGATTCCAAGTCCCTTGTCTTGTGAGACGGTTGATGAAGAGGATCCTTGTCGGGCGGTGGAAGAGAACTCTACTCTCGACCCCGTAGAAGAAGCAACCCCCTTAGGGTGTGATCTCCCAACTCATAATGTCGAGCTTGACTCTAGACCACTATACCTACCGGATGGTCATAAAAGTCGTTGCTATCATAGTTTGAAAGACCCGGAAGATCACAAGAACCCCGAGCATAATGAAGATGATCGCTTCTTGCCTTCGACTTGGAAGCTCTTGAAGGTAGCTAGGCTCGGCCATGTGAGCCTCAGTGAAGATGTTGCTAAAGCATTAATTTGACTTACTCCTTCGAGCTCTTGATGGCTATGGAGGTGTAGATGGTGAGAGTATCCTATTGTAAATATCTTTTTTTAGCTTTTGTGTGTATATATATGTTTGTTTGGATAGTTTGGTTTCTAGGATTGTTAGTGGTTTTGTGAAGTTCTTGTGATTTGGTATTTTGATGAGCGATGTTAGGAAGAGATTTTGATGAATGTGTTTGAGCTTACTTGTAGGCGTGAAGTGAAGATGAATCTTAGAGAGGAGTGGTTATTGATAGAGCTTGGATTGTGAGCATGCACTACTACAAATGAGCACTTGGGCCACGACTGAATTCGTGGCGAAAGTGCTAAATTTTCGTGGCTAAAGTACTTTGCCACGGAAAAACCATCCGTGGCGCAAGTGGCCGTGGGCCCGTGGCAAATAAATAGCCACGGGAAAAAAAAGTGTGGCAAGTATTGATTTTATTGCCACCGAGTCTCCCGTGGCTAGAATTAATTTTTTTGCCACGGATTATCCCGTGGCTAATTATTTTTGTGGCGAAATATTTATTCCGGTGACAAAATATATAATAAATTAAATAAATTAATAACCGTAAGAATTCTCTACCCCTATAGTAGTCACATCTGGACCGGTTACTAGATTTATAACTGAGTCAAGCTGAGTCATTCCACTATTATTTAATTTCATCATACGCATCAAAGAGCCTTCCCAGGAGGTCACCCATCTTAACACTACTCTCACTCAAGCACGCTTAACTGTGGAGTTCTTATGGGCAGCTACCAGAAATAAAATTGAACTTTATTGACCTAATCATTGGTTTGAATTCTTTTAAAGTGATGTTTTTTTTAAACTACATTTTCTTTTGAGTAATTAATTTTTTTTCCTTATGATTTACATATTATGATTAAAAAATTATTATTCCGGAAAAAAAAAATTCGAAGTTGATTTTCGGACTCATGATTCCATTAATTTATCGATATTTTTATTTATTTTCTATTTTCCACGTTCTTTTATTGCTAGTTCTTTCAATATGTTTTTTTCTTTTCGTTATCGGTCGTTATTTTATATCATCAGTTTTTTTATCCTCATTGAGTTTCCTCTAGCCTACTTCAAATTTTACCCGAATTTTAGTTTTTTATTAAGTATATTTTATTTTAAATTCATTTTTTAAAATATTTTCCAAATAATATTACAGAACAACTACCGAATTAAACAGTTGACGATAAATTAATTTTTGATTTTCACACTATTAGTTCTTAATTATTAGATTTTCTTACTTGTATTTGTTAATTATTTGATTTTGTCACTTATACCTCTCTTTTTTTGAAAAATTATTTTAACTTGTTATTGAACTTAGGCACGACGTTCTAATACATTAATCTTTCTTCCAAACCAAACAACTTGAAAGACAATTAATTACAAAAATAATTATTGTTTTCGCAGTCAAAGTTAATTCCATAAAAAAATATAGACCGATTAGAATTCTTAAATACGAGTTTAATAAAGCGGTTTTTTTCACACTGAAAATATTGTAAGAAAATCAATAATTTGGACAAGAATCATGCTCAGTCACTTTTTTTTAAAGTTTTTTTGTCTTAAATAGAAGTGTATTACATGTGAAAAAATTAATTAATTAAGCGGTAAAAATGAAAGAGTCTTAAATAATATTAGATGTCTTAATGATGGATGATCAATCACATACTAATTTTACTTGATATGCTATGTACACCGCATTTTAGCTAGCATATATTACACTATGTAAATGTTAGTTGTCTTTCAAAAGTCATACTTAAGATTATAAAATTTTAATAAAACATCTTGTCAAATTAAGAGAAATCAATTGCTTCACAAATGATGATTAATAAAAAATCAACAAATTAGACAACCAAAGTTTTCTTGTATTTCGTTTTACAAAAAATCTATTTTTTTTCTTAAAACTAAATAAAATAATACGAATTTTTTTATTAATAAAATATTTTCAAATTTAATATTTTTTTTCTTCATATTATCTTTAGCTTTGAATTTTAATGGATTTTTAAGATCAATAATTGGCACTCGACTTAACTTGAAAGCAATTTGATTAAAATTTGGAGAACCATTAGCCACATGCGTTCATTACATCTGTGGCTAAAAAATAATTTTGCCACGGAAGTTAATTATGTCGTGCCTAAATAATATTTGCCACTGAACAAATTCGTGGCTAAATATATTTTTGCCACAGGTGTGGCATCTTTCGTGGCAAGAGTGATTATTGGCCACGACTTTAATAAAATTCGTGGCGCAAGTGAATTTTTGCCACGGGAAAAATTGTTCCCGTGGCATATTTTATTTCCCAAGTAGTGAATCAAATTTTTCCCGTGGCTAGGTAAAATTTAGCCACAAATAACAAATTTTTGTGGCATAATTCGTGGTGCAAGTGTCAATTTGTTGTAGTGATGGGAGTCGGTTTTTGAAGCTTGGGACGAGCTTTTGGAGTTATAGAGAGTTAGGAGACTCTTCCCGGCCGAGAAGAGTGCATCCCGACCGGGAAGGATGAACCATCCCGACCGGGAAGGATGTCATCCCGATTGGGATGAGTGTGCCAAAAATGGGGTTCTCTGGAGTGTCATCCCGACCGGGACGAGGGCTTCCCGAACGGGACGGGTATGTCATCCCGACCGGGACCATCCATCCCGACCGGGATGATGCCTTGCTCCTCCTTTTGCCTCTTCTTTGTCATGTGAGCCCACCCTACCACTTTATACCCCCTCCCAACCTCCCTACCTATCCTTGCCCTTATCATATGACCCCTACACTTCATATACACATATTTACCTCATTTTCTCTTCACTTTACACCGACTTTCACATCAAAAGCCAGATCCTTATACCTTTGTGCTCCAACCATGGAACCATATCGTGATTGGAGGGGAATAGCAAAGACGACGACTAGCTACGTGCCGATATCAACCTATGAGACGATGGAGCGAGTGAGTTGCTACCGCATGGTACGGCAACTATCCTTTCTTTTCCGTCTTTTATTGCTTGTCTTCTTTTGTTAGTTCCCCTTCCCCTTATCATTTGTGTCATGGTGGCCCTCGGGGCCTTGGTAATCGTTGCTCCCAACTCTCGATGACGTGACTACATCGAGAGTCATTTGAAAAATCCATATTTACAAGATTTTCACCCTTTTTGTAGGATTTAGCCGGATTTGGGCGGAATCCGGGCTAGGTGATTTGATTACACCTAGTCCTCCCCTCCCATTTCCTTTTATTTTCATTTCATTTTTCCCCATCCATATCTTTTCTCGTCTCGGCCCACGGTGACTTGACTACACCCCGGCCGGACACATTCTACCCTTTTCTCCGCTTTATTTTTGATTTTTAACTTTATTTTCGTAATTTCTTTTCTTTTCTTTTTTCGTCTCCATACACTACGGTCGAGCATGAGGACATTGCTCGGCTTAAGTGTGGGGGAGCGATATTCTATCATAGTTAGTTTTGTTTTCGTAGTTTTTCCGAAAAATCTTTAAAAACCCTACAAATTTGAAAAATTTTCACAAAAATCAAAAAAGATTTTCTTTTGTGTGTTTTCCTTTTGTGTCGTTATGTCGTATATTTGTTGTATTGTGCGTGTTTTGCCTCCCTTTTTCCCTATAGGTTGCTTAATCACCGATAGCTTTGGAGAGCTTTCAAGACATCCGGTAACATCTTTCATCCATTTTCCTCTTTTCTCTTGTGGAGTGTGGAGGATATTTGTGATGATGTGTGCTCGGGTGGAGCCTTGTAAAGATTTGAGGTTGATTGGTTGCTTATTTAGAAATTCGGGGTGGTGTTTGTTCTCTTTGTATGTTTGTTTTGCTTTGTTTTGTTGCCTTTTGTCCCCTTTTCTTCCGTTTTTTCGTCTTTGTTTTGTGATGTGTAGTTGTGTCTAGTGTGTAAAAAGGTTTTCGAAAACCCGGTTTAGAGGCTAGTGTGCAAGTGTTTACTTTCCCTCTCTAGTAGTATAAATCGAGTCTTGGACTTTAGTCTAGTAGAATGACCCTAAATCAATGATTTCATTCGTTTTTTACCTTGAGTCCACCTAGCTTACTAGGGATTTACTACGGGATTTGCATTTTGACCATTATGACCACCCATGGTGTGAAAAGGCCTTGGTTGCCGAGTCCCGTCCCCTAGGTGACCGTGTTCGGAATTTTTTGATTAGTCCAAGTTTCTCCCCTTTTTGTGGGTTTGAAGGGAAAGCGCGCTCCCGACTCTCCCATTTCCCTACCTCCTACACATATCCACGAAATAAAGTTGCAAATTGTTGAAATCTCTTTCTTAGTTGCAAAAAGAAATGCCTACAACCAAAAGGGCAAAGAGAAGAAAATGAAAGAAAATGAAAGAAAGAAAAGATTGAAGAAAAATAAAAAGCCAAAAAGCCAAAAAGAAAATACAAAAGATGAAAAAGAAATGGCATAGCAACACAAAGCAAAAATGCAAAAGAAAGAAAAATGCCAAAAGAAAACCGTCTCACAAAAAGATTCTCACCCTCTCAAAATAAGCCTTTTTTCCGATCGTTACCATGAAGGGCCTACCAAAGGACCGCGTCCCTAGGAAGGATGATAGCGGTAATGGTCGGTCTTTCCTCATTTTGCAATCACATCCACCTTTTTACTTGGACTAGTTAGGCGGTTTTGGGCATGGGACGACCCTCTTGGCTCATTGCTAGAGGGGGCGGGGTCTCACGTACCTACAGTGTCGACTAACACCGTGGTTCATTCTTTTCCCATCCCGCCGATCGTCCCGTAGTACGTTCTTAGAAGGTTAGGAGGAACCTGGGTAAGTTAGCAACGTTTTTGTTGCTTTGTCGTCATACTACTAGGGTTTTGTCCATTTCGGTTTGTGTTATTAGTTTGGGAACGTTGTCACTTGCCTTGAGTCCTTAACCGGTGTCTATTTCACCGCTTTGTTGAGGGAAGCGGTATTTGTATTGTCTTGGATGCAACCGTTTGGTGTTTGTTTGTGTGTGTGTGTTTGTTTGTTTGTGTGTTTTCGTGTCCGGTTGCATCCACAGTTTTGTCACAAGACCCCACTTGCCTTGCGGATAGCACTTGTCCTCTAAGTGTTATCGCGTGAGTTGAAAGGGCGTAGGGTGCGCTAATACCCGCTCGGCTAGTTTAGTAGTTAGTTTGTGCTTACTCGAGGGCGAGTAAGGGTTAAGTGTGGGGGAGTTGATAAGTGTAGTTTGTAGTGCCTAATTTGTTGTGTATTGGTCCCATTTTCCTTGTGGATTCGCTCCTTGGGAGCGGTTTATGGGCTACTTATGCTTCTTCTAGTTCGTTTCAGGTTCCCGAGACCATTCATGAAGATTTGGAACGATTCCGACTCGTTCCATACACTTTTGGAGCCAACGAAGAGAAGAAACGATCACTCGGTGCCTTGGATTCGATCCCGAGACCTTGGGACCCATTCCCGAGCCCCTTAGACTCGATCCCAAGCCCCGATAATCGATGAGAAGCCCATGAGAAGCAAGGAGGAATCTTAAAGATCATATTGGAGGCCTACAAGACCCATCCCCGACAGGAAAGACCTCATCCCGTCCGGGATGAGGTGCACAAAATGCGAAGGTTCTGTTTTGGGGTCGTCCCCGACGGGACCATTTCGTCCCCGACGGGACCATTTCGTCCCGGACGGGACCATTTCATCCCGGACGGGATGAGGCAGCTGTAGCCCGCATTTGCTTCTTTTCTTCTCCTTTGTTCTTGTAACCCTATATATACCCCCCCCCCCCTTGTAATCTTAGCTTATGTTAGACATTACCCATAAACCCTAGACTACTTTAGCATAGATTAGAGTAGATTAGTCGGTAATTTGTCCTTAATCTAGTTAGCTAATCTTATATTAAGGAATTCTTGAAGATCTCCACCAAGATTGACAACCTTGGAAGATTGTTTTGGGTTTTCTCTTTTATACAAGTTTTCATTCTTGCTTTCATCTTCTAGTATGGTATAATCTCTTTTCTTTTATCTTAATCTTTGTTTTATCATTCAAGTTTTCATCTTTATATCTTGTTTATTGTTTTGTTCATCATCTTTGTTAGTTTTACATATGTATGCTCTTGTTCTTGTTTTGGTTTCTCTTGTTAGTGTTAGTTTTTCTTTAGATATGTTTGAGTAGATTCTTGCCAAGGTTATTAAGGTGATTGGTTGTGATTGTGGATGATTAGGGTGAGATGGGTGGTACTAGATGTTGTTTTTGTTGTTTCCTATTAACCTTGCACTCCACATGTTCGATGTAATGCTTGTTAGACTCGAGACGATCAATCCTTGTTTTTCTTGCCTCTTCTCTTGTATGTGTGTGTTTGGTTGTAGGTTTGGTAACCTCGTTAGTAGCGAGAGCGTGGTGAGGGTGACCCCTAGGCCCTTTAAGTAGCGAGAGCCCGATCGGAACCTAGGCTACGAAAGCACGCTAGTAACCCCGTCTTTCCCCTTTTTATGCCCTTGACATCCATGAACCCGACCTAACCCTAGTTTCTTCTTATTGTTTTATTAGCTTCCGCTAGTCTTTAGATGCTTGTTTAGCCTTTTTATTTGTTGTTATAGACTATAGTTTAGTCCTTAGCCATCGCTTAGATTAGCTTGTCTTGAACCGAGTATTTGACCGTAGCACACCTTAGTCCGACACCCTGTCCCTGTGGATCGACCCAACTTGCCCTATCTACCCAATTAGGAATAGTTGGTTTTATTTGACCGGTAGGATAGACGACAAACACTACCGTCAATTATATATCTAATCAGGTACTTTCTTTTAACATCAATTTTTATTTTAGCGTGTACTTAATGGATATGGAGTATAGACTATAATTAATTGAATCGTAGTAAAGTATAATACTATTACCGTGGATGGAATAAGGTCAAATTCTCGCAATTCTGTTACGGAGTATTTTATTAACCAACAACAATATTAAAACAAACATGTATTCTTTCATATTAATTGTATACGTTATTATGTACTCCATACAAATATGGATGGATGATCGATGTTTTCTAGAAATTTCGCAATTCATATGCATGTGGTGTTAGATTAACTTTGTTTTAACTAATTGATTTATTGTAATTTACCTAATCTTCTTATGATAATTACTCAATTATCAAATTCATAGTCCCGAATTAGTTTATATACGTCAGATTTTATCTATCAAAGTCTCAAATTAATTATATTTTTCTACTAATTAATTAGTTCCTCTTTTATTTCATAATTATTAATGATTGAAAAATAAATAAATTAGTGTTAATCGTAATGGAATATATGTATTATAATAATTGGTAAATCTATTGTGTTTTGGATATTATATACGAATAGTGTGTCTTATATATGTTGCCTATGTGTAATATGAATCAATGAATTTGATTTGATGTTATTTTTAGAATATCCATGTTATATGTTACATAAATATCTTTTCAATATTTATCTAACTAAATTAGAAGATATTAGCGTGATATAGCAAAGATTAAAAGAGTAAAAATTTGAATTATTCTAATCATCCTATTACCCGTAAGACAGTGCGTGTATTAGGGCATCATATTATTGTGTGCCTTTAATAAAAAATACTCCGTATTAGTTTGCTCACAAACAATAGCAATAGTATTTCATTACTACCTGATTGTTTCACATTAGTCATCAGTTCATCACTAATTCGTTTTATATCATAATATTTATATTAGTTTTATTAAATTATGATTATTATTTGTTTCTCGTACAAGATTATTTGTCAACTAATAGATGTTTAGTGAGATGAATTCAATTGTTTGATTTTACTTTCAAAAATCAAGAACATAGACTCCATTTATCATTCAATTGTTTATATATACAAGAGTATCTTTGCAAATTTGATTATATCTTTCAAGCAGGGATTCCGTTTATCTCATGAAGATTTGATACTTATATAAAGATCGAACATGATTTGTACATACATATTTGAGTGCATAATTTAATCGTCATTTTTGCCTATTTTATGTGGATTTGACCGTACATATTGTGTTGATTAATTTCTCAATTAATATGTTTGTAAATTTAATTCCATAATCGTTATAGTTTTCATACAATCCCCCTTTCCACTAACCAAATAACAATCCTCCAATTTTTCCCGCCTAAAGTTATCCACTACAAAAAAATAAGAATTAGAGCGAGTGAAATGAGTTATATGCGAATCGAACCCTTGACCTTAGATATATAGTACTTATTCTCTACCACTACACCACAATATCTCACTGTTTCAATTATCACTAAATTAATCCTAAAGCTATAGACTCCCAATAATTTAATTAAGGAAAATCCCCATTTTTCCACTAACCAAATAACAAATCTTCAAATTTTCCCGCCTAATCACATACGGGCCTACCATATGGGCTTACTTTTGGATTATTTAATATATATTGGTTGGGCTTATATCTAAATTACCCATGCATGTTAAGACTATGTTTATCCACAGACTCATCATTTTTTCTCAGACTCGGCCACCTCAGCTTTCCACTCACTTTTCATTCTTCAGACTCAGACTCAGACTCACTACAAAAGTACACTTTATCCACAGACTCATCTCAGATTTTCTCCCCTCACATACCTTATTTTATACTCCCTCCGTCCCAAAATGATTGTCTCATTTACTTTTGCACAATAATTAAGAAAGTTGTGTAATGATGGGGTATATAGGCAATTATGACTACTTTATAGAGTGGTGTGTGAGGTTGTGTGGGTTAATGGAATGGCAAAATGGTAAATACTTTGTCTTAGTAGGGACAAAGTTGTAAAAATTGATAGACTAAAAAGGAAAGTTGAGAAATGAGACAATCTTTAAGAACCTACCCAAAAAGGAATACAGGACAATCTTAGTGGGACGGAGGGAGTATTATTTTTTATTCATCTCACCTCACCTTTTTATCTACCTTATTTTATTTTTTTATTTACATCATCTCACCTCAACTTTCTACATAACTTATTTTATTTTTTTATTTACCTCAATATCTACGTTTATTTTATAACTCGATTAATTACTCGAATAATTACAATTAAATAATTAATTGTTAAATAAATCTTGTGACATACGAATAAATTTATTTTCAAGTGGTCATTATTAAAAGTGGCAATCGGGCGGGTGGGTCGAGTTCGGGTTGGGTTGTCGATAAACCTGCCAAACAAGTCAACCGGGTCGGGTTTGGGTTAAGTGAGTTTCGCTTTGACTTTGGGTCGGGCCAGATCATTTCGGGTTTGCTATTTTCATCTTTTTAGGGATATCCACTCGTTTTTTATAATAATAGTCGAGTCAATTTCAGGTTTACTCGGGTCAATTCAGGTTACGAGTCCACCTAGACTCTTTAGTTTGGATATCAGATCGGGATCGAGTTGGCTTATTAAGGTTGGGTCATTTCAGGTCGAATCAGTTTTGTCATGTCTAGTTGTCGGGTCTGGATCGGATCGTTGGTTCGGGTCGGTTTGGTCATGTTCAGGTCGAACTAGGTTTTGTTTGGTTTGGTCGGGAATAACTATCAATTCATTATCCGTTTTTATTAGTACGTGCAGTATTATTTATCATTTATTATACGAATTTGTTTTTTATCATATATACAACTATATCATCTAATACAAATTATTTTGATCATGTATTTTTATAATGGAGTGAAATGAGCTAAAGTAAAATAAGTTGAACTGAACTGAACTAAGTTGAGACAAATTGAACTAAAGTAGCCTGAAATACAGAAATAATAATAACAAGTTTACTAGTTACAAAAAAATTATTAATTATTATTGTAACAACAAATAATAATGTTAATTATTGTATCAAAAATATTAATTATTATAATTATTATATTAATTTAAATTTTAATAAAAATATTATTAATAGAAATATTTTATAATAATAATAATATTTATAACAATAACAATAACAATAGTAATAATAGTAATAATAAATAATAATATTAATTATTAATAAATTATAATAATACTAATATTAATATTAATAATCAATATTAATATTTAATAGTAATAATATTAATAACAATAAAAACAATATTATTTTTTATTATTATATTAATATTAATTTTTAAAAAAATGTCATTAGTTTTAATATTTAAAAAATAATAATAATAATAATAATAATAATAATTAATAATAATAATAATAATAATAACAACTTATTTGAATTGAACTGAACTAAAATGAACTGAACTGAACTAAACGAGTCTGAGGATGAGTCTTTGAAATCCAAGACTCAACTTCAGACTTATCTGAGTCTCAGACCGTCTCAACCACTTTATCCAGGTATGAGTCTCAGACTCAAAGAATCTGAGACTCAGACTTTTGTTCAGACTCAACTTCAGACCTCCTTTAATCTTCCATCCGTCTGAGCCTCAGACTCGTACCAACCACATTATCCAGGTATGAGTCTCAGACTCAACAAATCTGAGTCTCAGACTCTTACTCAGACTCATACTCAGACTCCCTTTAAACTTAGTCTTTAACTACGATCAATAGCTATATGTTTAAAAGATACTATCATAAAATAGTATAATAATATAATTAATAGAGTAGATGCTATCATTTTTGTTACACCATAAAATAGTATAAATCTTTTTCTATATATCATATTAATTAATTGATTGATTAATTGACAGTACCATCTAATTTTATATTTTATATACCATAAAATAGTATAATAATATAATTAATTGAGTAGATGCTACCATTTTTGTTATATCATAAAATAGTATAATTTTTTTTCTATATATCATCATACTAATTAATTGATTGATTAATTGACAGTACCATCTAATTTTATATTTTATATACCATAAAATCCCCTTGCTACTAAGAGATTAACCACCCCTATAATTTTTCCGCCTATTCATATTGGACTCATATTTGGGCCTTAACTGCTTTGGTCATGTAATACTGAAATTTTGTTAACAGTATATTTTACAATCTCTGTTATTTGCACCCGTGTATACTAAATACAAACTGTATATATACCAACGAAAGTACGTTTTATTTTTGTAATAATCATGACTGATATTTGATTGTAATTAGATATTGTAATCGTCTATTAAGTAAGAAAATAAAAATTCTCAAAACTTTTCGCACCAAAATTTTAAGCTATCAATTTCTACTAACTAAGAGAAAAAAAATCTCAAAACTTTTCTCGCATAAATTTTAAACTCTCAATTTGGACAAAATTAATAGAACAAATGAGGAAGAATCAAACTCAATTATCATATAAAAATTCTTACGGGTTAAATATTTAAAAACTAACAACGTTTGTATCGATACAAATAAATTGTAGAAATATAGTCGCTTAAATTTCTAACAAGAATTAAGATAATAATTTTTTTGTACTACATATTTCATGATATTAGTCGAGGTTGCAATTTTAAGTAATTTTATTATTATCCAAATACAATGATAGAATCGTGAAAAATTATCAGGTTGCTAAATTAAAATCTACTTTGTATAAATAATTAACTTAAAATATTAAAATTCAATAAATACCGTGCATACATGCACGGGGTATACACTAGTTATATTATAAAATGAAATCAGTTAAGCATTATAGTTTTCATACAATTATATTACAAAAGGATCATGATCAGAGCTAATAATGTTATCCGGTGAGATAATAAGTATTTTTTTAGACTAGAAGCTCCTTATAAGAATTTGTATGCCTGAAATAATATACAAGATTATTATGGATAATAACTACGGCAAATACAGCAGCCGCGAAAACACGATATCACGGGAATAAAGTAGCCTTGAAGACATTGTATCGAAAATAAATAAATAAATAAATTATATTTTGTGTGAGTACGTACATGAAAAAGTACCGTGTTTAATACGGAGTATCACTTATTATGTGAGGAGAAAATTTATATTCCTTTGAATTGAAAGAATATTGGCCTGAAGCCTAAAGGCAACATATAGTATGTGAAAAGAGATTTGGAGAAATATTGTCAATTAATTTCTTGTTCATTCACGTTGGACAAGTGTAATTTTGTTGAAAGACGTTGAATCTTTTTCAACTAGATGTGTTCATTCCCCGAAGAGAATGAGACATTTTTAATAAAGACTCTGCCAGAAGCAGGAATCGAGATAGAAATGGCATAATTAAAATGAGTCTAATGATATGACCTTAATTGAGACAAAATTCTGGTTACTAATTGAGACAAAATTGAGACAAAATTCTGCATTGAGTTATTAAAAATTGTGAGTAACGTATCATTGGTTAATAGTCATAATTTTGAATATGACTTGAAATAATGTATTCGATTAACGATAATCATTCTCCAAAGCGAATATGACATCGAATAAAAGAGATTAATTAAGTGAATGTCATCATTGTATATGTTTGACAATTATAATTATTGATCGTATTGTATGACAATTACAAGTGAGTAATATAGCATATTCCCGGAAGGAATATTGATGGGTCTTGCCTATGTATATGAGACACCACTTGTGTCATGTCACATCTATAATTTTTCACGGTCATATGAGAAAATAAAATTGTTGTGCCCATAATATATAATGTAGTTAAACAAAAGTTCTGCGTGATGAGATTCAGTCAATTGAAAATGTGGCGTACAACAAGTGAATTTATCAAGACATAGCCAAATGAATAAGAAAAATGACATGAGTTTTAGGCAATGCAAAGTCGACACAAATATTAAAGATATGACAAATTTAGGCCATCCGGGTTCTTGTTACACCCGTTTTGATAAACCTGATGTTTATCTTGAAAGAAACGTAACAACGTGCTGAATCCTTCTCATGTATCATTAGAATTATATTTGAGGCAAGACAGTACACTGAGATGGAATATTATTATGTTGGAGATTAGAATACTGCTCGAAGTTGGAACGTTTATGTATGGTTGAATTACGTGACCTGTAGTCACACAGAACTTTAAGAGTAGTTCTTGTAATCATAGTTCACCATTTGAGAATTATGTGAACATGATGATCTCCCAAATAGACAATTTTAAGTCAGCACGTGGAAAAACCAACTGTGATAAGTCGAGCTCCCCAAATATATTACTCTACTGAAGAAAATCAGTTGATTAAAGTGTATAGAATATGAGATGAATTCTAAGGTGAATATTGCCCTTTAAATCTATCAAGTAATGATAGTTTTTACCACGTTTAAGGGGGAGATTGATAAGAATAAGCTGGTAAAAACAAACAAGTAATGTTGATCCCATCTGAATATGAAGTTCAGAGACTTATTTTGGATATGAAATACATCACCTAGAGATTCAAGAAATATTAATAATGATTTATATCATTTGGTTTTAATGATGTACCAGAATATATCAGCTTGTTCACCTTATCTTATCAAGATATGTTATACATTGAAATTTATGATTTGACTATAGACAGATTTACCCTCCTTGAGGTAGAGAGAGCTATAGATCCGTCATGGATAGTAAAATGAATGAACATTGAGATTCTTGCCATATTTTCGATAATCACACACGACGGAGTGTAAAGGTTGTGGACATGACATAGGTCCACCCTGACGCGGCCACGCGCGGGTTTGGAGAGGCGAATGAATCTCCATATGAGAATGGATCGAATTGAAATTTAAAGCGAAGTTGGAGTCGCCACCGAACTTTGTGGGAGTTCGGGCCCGTTCGAACCCACTCTATGTCGTAGTAGGCCGTGTACAAAATACGGCCCATTTCCGATGTCAGAGTTTATAGGGTTCGTCCCTTTGCATTTTATACCGATACCGACTTGATCGGATACCGTGTATTGAATGACTCTCGTTGCCAATGGTTTCGGACATCCGGAAACCGAGGTTCTGAGTAAGGGGTGAGGGTACATGTTGGGAAGCCCACGAAGGACACCCAACCCCGCCCGCACATTAGCGGCATCTACTAGGATATCTTTTGACCTTTGAATACGCGCGTTAGTTGAACGGGAAAATGATATGCAAAGATTATTTTCCCTATGCATGTGAATAATTGAATGGGTTGCTAAGTCGATTTAATGCATGAAAGTTAACGTCAAAGTTGTATTTTAGCATGCGAGGTTCGTTTTAGTCTAATAAAACAAAAGATAAAAAGAAGAAGTTGCTAAAAAGACGAACAAACGTGTTAGTAACGATTGAATAAATCGAATGAAAATATGAATGCGAGGAATAATTTTAAAAAAAATATGTCGAGATCTGAAATATCATTCAAAAAACGATGTCCGAAAAATAATAAAAAACGAAAAAAGGATCACGCATTCCAGCCTGCTGGGCGATTCGCCCGAGTCAGGCGCGACTCGCCCGAGTAGGCGACCCGCCCGGGACGTGCGCGACTCGCGTCCCGGTCTGTTTTCGAAATTGATTTTTTTGAAAAAGTGATGATTTTATTAAATCGCGTACGAATATTGCATAATTTGCACCCAATTTAATATTCTCGACGTTCGTCGTATTCGATATTCGATTTTGAAATCAATATCGAATATTCGGAAAAGATAAAAAAAGGTTTTAAGAAATTGTTTTGTAGAAAAAAACAATATTTAAGAAAAATTGAGAGAAACGACAAAAAGGCCGCAGAATCAGGCCTCCACGCGAGCCGCCTGGGTGTGGCGCGGCTCGCGTGGACTGCTGTCCCGGTTCGTTTTTTTTTGAAAAATCGTTAATTTCGCTAGGTTGCGTATAAATATGAATTAATTTACACTCGATCTATGTTCTCGATATTCGTCGTATTCGATATTCGATTATGAAATCGATATCGAATATTCGGAATGATTTTTAGAAAAGGTTTTATGAAGTTGTTTTGAAAAGAATTTGAATGAAACGAAAAAGAATGTTGGTTCTCTCCGCGTTAAAGTCGTTGTATTTTGTAAAAAGTAACGATTTTGTAGCATCAACAAGATTAATGTAATTCTTTTAATACGATATTCGATTAGGGGATCGGTATCATATTTTTAAGAATACTCATTATATGAAAATAGTTTTAGTAATATCGATATTAGAAATAATAAAGATGCGACGAACGACCCATAATAAAAATTGACCGACGATGAAAAGAAGGAAAAGACGAGGAAAGCCGAGGAAGAGAGAAAGAGAGAAAGGAGAAGTCGGGTTTGTTTTACACCCTCAACCTACATGCTTTGGTTAACTCGGATCCGGGCTCGTCGGAACGTGGCTAAGGCACGGGAGCGTCGGGTTAATGTCGGTAAGTTAGTGGTGATTTTGGTCGGATGTGAAGGGTGACGGGTATAGGGGGCCGGTTCCTTCGGTGTACAATGTCGGGATTTGTATGTGAGTACTTGGTGTCTCTGTGTTAGGAGAAATTATGTGTCAATGTTGTATATGAATATTGTGTATGAAAAATTGTGTCTATGATCGATGCTAGAGGGTCCTATTTATAGGAGTAGAGGTAGCCTTGCTTGTACGACAAGAAATACCAATCGGGATAGGAAATGTAAGAAGTTGAGACAAGCGAGGATTCCGTTACTTAGCAAAGAAGAAATGGAACCTCGGCTGAATGCAGCCTGCTCGGCCGAGTATCCCATGCTCGGTCGAATGCTCGATTCGGTTTTCGGATAGAATTCCTACTTGAGATCGAATTCTACCTTCAACGGAATTGTTTAATATTTGTGTAGCTGATTTTTGTGGAGTTTGAGCTCGAGTCGGTCACGTGAGGTGACACGGCTGACTTACGTGCCTCGAGAAAATATCTTTGACCGGGTTTGACTCGGTCGCTAAAAGACGGTTTTGCCCCTGGTGTCGGATTTGACCTAAATTAGTCTTATTTGACTCGAAATGACCCACTGGGCCTGATTTTGAGGTTGGTTTTGTGAGATTTGTACTCCGTAAAAAGCCCAAGCTAAATATCCCTGATTTCGAGCCCATTTCCGAGTACGTTAAAGTACTTTTGCGTCCGATCATCATCGGGTGTTTGTCGGAAACTGCTATAGACACCTGGTAGTAAAATGCGGGTGTCTACAGAGCGCCCACTCTGACTGAGGCTTGGACAGGGCGAAAGTCAGAGTAGCTACCAGGTCAATTGAAGACTCTGCGTGAAGTCCGATCGGGTCGTTTAAAGTCCATTAGACTCTGCGTGAAGGGCCCGCCGGCCACAGACTAGAAATGTACCTGAGCTGATGATGATAACTCCGGGGGGAATTTGAACTCGTCGTATAAGACTTAGGTGCGCCTATATATGGGCTCATCTTGTTAAATGCCGCTGGGGAGTTATGTGAATTGCACGATCCTGCTTGAGCCGTCCTGTACATGATTTATGCAAAGTTGCAAAGTTTTGCATGTAACATTTGTAGGAAAACGACTCGCGCTGGGAAATAAAAATTTTGAGAAAGGTTTTGAATTTTTGGATTTGAAAAAAAGTCTTTGAAAATTAGAGAATTTTTTACTCTGAAAAGGAATAGGAATGCTCGGGATGACTTAGCTAGACCCTAGGATAAGGATTGTATGCTAAATCCTCTAGGATTGGGAATCCTAAGGTGAGGAGGAGAATTTGGTTTTATGCTATAAATACCCTCTCCTTGCTTCATAATTCTTCACAATTCCCTCAACTCCCTCTCTTCCTTAAAGAAAAAACAAGCCTTGAGAAACTTATTCTTTCTTTTAGAAATCTATTTATGGGAATCGATCGATTAATTGGAATGCTGCAGGAGTGGTCCCGATACTTCAGAGATGCAGATAAAGTCATTCTGAACCAGAATGGTGTTACCCAATTATTCATGATCCGTCAGATGCAAGTAGACCGTCACTTTTTGGATGCTTGCATGTCCTATTGGGACGATACTTATCATGTTTTTGGTTTTCCTCGAGGCGAAATCTGCCCTATCCCTGAGGAAATTGCTGCTGTAGGAGGATGGAATCCCATACTTCGCCCTGCTATCCCTTTTTCAGTTCATGACCCGAGAAGAAAACTACGGGAATTTTTAGGACTTTCTCATATGGAGGTATCCCGCATGCTGGAAGGAGATACCATTTCCTTGATTGATTTGGCTGAATAATTTATGAACCCAGATGACGTCCGGGTCAGGCCGGTCCATAGTCGTAGGGCCTTTACTTTCTGCATGCTCCATGTTTATGCCTTCGAAGGCCACATGGATTTATTATCTTGCATGGGCCATGTTAGACTTTTTACTGTGGCCGACTTAATGGAAACAGAGCACAGTCCGGCTTGGCTAATTACGGGAGAGATTATCCAGGGTTTGGATAATCGTAAAAGGGATCCGTCAACCAGGTTGACTGGGAGTACCCGTCTTTTACAGGTATGTCGTTTTTTGATTTTTTTTATTTTTCGCAATTTCTGATTTCTCCAATTTTTCCGATTTTTTCTCATTTTTTTGGTTTTCCTGGTCTTCTCGGTTTTCCTGGTTTTTCTCGGTTTTTGCGTTTTTTTTTGTTTGACGCGATTTTGACAATTTTTCGCGATTTTTGATTTTTCGCGGGTTTTTTAGCTGTGGCTGTTCGAGAGGCTATCGATCTTGGACCCTCCCTTAGACGTGAGTCGGTATCAACCCAAACAAGTGATGACGAGGAGACGGACTATTGCCTTTTCATGCCTCAACACCAAAAAATACTGGAATGAAGTGTTGTCCTTCCATGAAGGCCCATTAATCCGCTGGACCGTCCCATGGTGGCCTATTTATGTCCGGACCGGTTTAGAGTCTCGAGATAGGGCTCGATATCAGGTAATCCTATCTTTTTGATAAGTGTAGTTTGTAGTGCCTATTTCGTAGTATTTTGGTCCCATTCTCCTTGTGGAATCGCTCCTTGGGAGCGATTCATGGGCTACTTATGCTTCCTCTAGCTCGTTTCAAGTTCCCGAGACCATTCGTGAGGAGTTGGAGTGATTCCGACTCAATACATACACTTTTCGGAGCCAACGAAGCGGAGGAACGATCACTCGACGCCTTGGATTCGACCCCGAGACCTTGGGACCCAATCCCGAACCTCCGAGACCCGATCCCGAGTCCAGAGAATCGATGAGAAGCTCATGTGAAGCAAGGAGGAACCAAAAGGATCATATTGGAGGCCTACAAGACTCATCCCCGACGGGTATGCACCTCATCCCGTCGGGGATGAAGTGCGCTTTTAGAGGAGCCACTGCCAGGCCGTCCCGGTCGGGATGACCCCGTCCCGATCGGGATCGGCGTGCTGTAGCCAGACTTCCTTATTTCACCCTCCTTCATTCTTGTACCCCTATAAATACTTCCCTCTTGTATTGTTTATGGATCCTACCTTAGTTTAGACTCTCTTAAGCCTCTCTACAAGTTATAAACCCTAGATTTAGTTCCTCACATTAGCAAAAATCTCTCTTTAATCTTTAGTTATTTCTAGTTAATCTTAGTTAATTAGTTCTTGTATTAAGAAGATACTTGAAGATTTCTCCAAGCTTGACAACCTTGGGATTATTTCGGGGTTTCTTATTTATACAAGATTGCATCTTTCTCTTCATCTTATGTTGGTATAACTTTCTTTACTCTTGTTCTTTGTTATTAATTCAAGTTTGAATCTTTACTTAGTGTTGATTGTCATTGTTCATATTGTTCTTGATGATGAATGTTAGGGTTATGGTGTTGTTTTCTCTTTTTATTGTTGTAGTTAGTTTGATTATGAGTGAGTAGTTTACTTGTGGGTTAGTAGGGGGATTAAGAGTAGGATATGGGTGATTAGGGTTTGATTAGGGGTAAAGGATGAATCTTTGTTGTTAGTCACATACTTGGCACACCATGTGTTTGTTCAATTGCTTGTTTGAGTTGTAGTGGCCATGCTTCTCATGCTAGTCTTCTTCTACTCATTGTTTGTTTTGTGTGTGGACATGTTGAGCATAGTCATCGACATCGGTTTAAGTTGCGACCGCCCGGACCGAACCTAGCAATTAGGAGGCATCTACACTCTTGATTACCCAAGTCACCCTACTACACTTATGAACCCGACCTAACCCACTTCTTTTCCATATTTGATATCATCTTTTTAGTGAGCATCATTTCTTTAGTTTGCTAGTTAGTTTGATCATTAGCATTGTTTGGCATTGTTATAAGTCTAGTTCATCATTAGTCTAGTCCTTACCTCTCCTCCATCTTAGTTTTCCATTTATCGCTTATTTGTGTTCGTTTGTGTGACCTAGTCTCGTTTTAGGCCGATTTAGTCTAAGCATTGCGACACCGTCTCCGTGGACACGACCCGACTTACCCTAACTACCGTTAGGTGCTAGCCGGTTATTTATTTGATCGGTGGGATCCACGGCAAATCCTACCATCAATTTGGCGCCATTGCCGGGGACGGTGCATTGTTTAGACTTTGTTTGCTTATTTCTAGGCTTCGTTACTCTTCTTTGTGCCCTTCTATCATCTCTTGTGAATATTCTCTAGTTTTTCTTGATTTCTTAGCCTTCTTTTCTTTTTGTCTCTAGTTGTGCTTGTTTATTGTCGTTACCTAGTGCCCATAAAGCACTAGGTGTTCTCACGTTTGTTCTAGTGTGTAGTGTATGCCTAGGCGGGGAGGCGAATCTTTTCTCTTTAATCCAGAGCCGGAAAGGCTTTTTCGAGCTTTTCGCCAACGGACGATTAACCGGGTTAGGATCTCTCAACCAAGTGCAAGCAATACCCATCAAGAGCAAGCTCAAGGAAGCGATATTGAGGAAGCATATCGAGAGACGGCCGAAGGGAATTTCACCAATCCCTTTGGAGATTCTAGTCCTAGCTCCCCTTCTACATCTACTTCAACTCCATCTACACCATCTTCTCCCTTACATCCAATAATGCCGAAATTTTCCTCTCACTCTACATTCACGGAAGACGTCTTGCCGGGACCCAATGCTCTACCGGCCGCTTATGCCGGAAATTTTACGGCCAAGACTCACTTCATACAACTTGTGGAAAGGAATCAATTTAGTGGTTTGCCCACCGAAGACCCGCACCAACATATGGAGACCTTCTCCGATTATTGTGACGCTATATCTCAACCCGGGGTTACTCAAGATCAAATTCGTTGGGTACTCTTCCCGTTTTCTCTTATTGGAAAAGCGAAGCAATGGATTAAAGGTCTCGATAGGGCAACCATGGGCATCGACACTTGGAAGAAGCTTGCATTGACGTTCTACCAAACTTTCTACCCTCCGGAGAAGACTAATTTGCTTAGGGCCTCCATCACCGGTTTCCAACAACGGGATGAAGAGAGCCTATATGAAGCTTGGGAAAGGTTTAAGTCTTTGGTTAGATCGTGCCCCCATCATGGACTTTCACAATGGTTCTTAGTCCAACAATTTTGGAATGGTCTTTATGAGGACTCAAGAACTATACTTAACATGGGCTCCAATGGTAGGTTCACCGAGGTCGATGATGACCAAACTTGGGCGAGAATTGAAGAAATGGCGGTGCATAATTCGCAATATTCAATGCCTAGGAAGGCAAATAGAGGAGGTAGGCATGAGGTTGATGCTATTACTCAATTAAGCATTGACCTTCGAGCCCAATTGAAGACACATATGGAGACTATTGACAAGAAGCTCCAAGGCCACCTCACTCAAGTTCAAAGCATTGGTTCCTCTCATCAACACTCAATTCAAGAAGTGAATGCTTTGGGATTTGCACCTCCTTTGCCTTATTATGGGATGTGTGACACTTGTGGAATCGTTGGTCATGACCCTATGAATGGTAGAAGAAGTATTGAACAAGTGAATGTTTTTCAAGCGTTCAAGCAAGGTGCCTCTTACTCCAATCAATACCAAGCTTCCAATCAAGTCCCTCAACAACAAGCCTTTCAACACCATCAACAACATCGTCCTTATGTTCCACCTCCCTTAAGGGACAACAACCAAGGTTACCAAGGCAACTCAAGGCCTTTCAACAACTTCAAGCAAAGTAACCAAGTTTCATTCAACAACAATCAAGGGTTCCAACAAGGGAACTTCAACCAAGGCTATCAAAACCACAACCATGGCAACAATCAAGGCCTTAATCAAGGAAATTTTCATGGGTTCCAAGGGAACCGTCAACAACAAGCAACTCAAGGCAATCAACAACAAAGCAAGCCTAGAAGCCGGTCTCCTACTCATGACTATGGCATTCCTCTAGCCATCACCGATACTTCGCATAATCCATCATCTCCACCTCGGAATTCGATATTCAAAAATCTATGATGGATATAACAAGAAACCATCAAGAGCTCTTTGCTTATATTCAAGGGGAAAACGCGACAAGAGATGCCCGTATGAAGATGCTTGAAACTCAAGTATCTCAACTTGCTTCGGGGAGCTCCTCAAGACAAAAAGGACAACTACCTTCTCAAGGCGAAACACCGAAATTTGAGCATGTAAATGCCATCACCACAAGGAGAGGTACAACTTATGACTCCCCTCCATTCCCTAGTGAGCAAGAGCCAATGCAATAACCGACAAAGAAAATGGCATCTCCAATGCAAGAAAGCTCAAGCCTTGATAATCCAATAGAGGAGCAAGTCTTATGGGAGGTTGAGAAACCCCAACAAGACAAGCTTCCCCCACTTCAAGCAAAAGACAAGGGAAAAAGGAAAGTGTCATTTGAAGAGTCTACCCCGATTGAGCAAAATAAATACCAAATCAAGCTGCCTTACCCAACAAGGCAAATGAGGACCAAGGTAGACTCTCAATATGACAAGTTCCTTAGTATTGTGAAGAAGTTGGATGTGAGTGTCCCATTTACCGAGCTACTTACCCAAATCCCGGCATATGGAATATTTATGAGAGAAATATTGGCTAGGAAGAGATCCGTCGACAAGGAAGAGACCATCGCGTTCACAAGGGTGGTGAGCGAGCTCATTCAAGGTTCTACGCTTCCAAAGTTGAAGGATCCGGGTAGATTTTCGATCCCTTGCACCATAGGGTACTACAAGATCGAAAGAGCACTATGCGATTTGGGTGCGAGAGTGAGCATCATCCCTTATTCTATTTGTTGCCGACTTGGGATGAAGGAGCTTAAAAGTAGTTCTATCACGCTCCAAATGGCCGATAGTACATTCAACCGACCATTGGGGATGCTAGAGGATGTGCCGGTGAGAATCGGTAAGTTCTTCATTCCGGTTGACTTCATCGTGCTCGATATGCGGGAAGATGCAATCACTCCCATTATTCTTGGGCGCCCATTTCTACACACCGCCGGTGCTATGATCGATGTGAAGAATGGTAGGATCACCTTCGAGTTAGGCGAAGAGAAGCTAGTGTTTGACCTCCAAGGTAACACTTCTCCTACTAATGATGAGTCTTGCAATATGATCCAAGCCAAGAAAAACATTGATCTAGGGGTTGAGTCGGGACAAAGCTTGAACAAGAACTCTATTATACTTGAGGATGATGACTCCAATTTGGAGGAAGATGAGTGCTCATATCATGGGCTTGATGAAAAGTTGAAAAACAAGAAGGAAGATGAGCCTCCCTTGGGGCCACATGAAGACCGGTGGACGTTTGGGTATATCCCCAAAGACCAAAAGTACAAGTTTAAGTCATTGAACTTGGAAGATCGGGATGCCCCGGGAACGTCGAGGCAAGGCCATGAAGAGCCTTGGTATTTGTTTGGTTATATCTCGAGCTTGATTGAAGATTTTGCTAGGGCCTTCGACTTGTTCCTTCGTGCCCTTGATGGAGATGGTACTAATTTTGGTTGTTGAAAAAGAATGAAGAATGTACCACCTTGGTTTGACGGAGTTCCGCAAGAACCGTCTCTTTGTATATATCTCTTTCCTTTGTAGTTTGTTTGGTTTTATGAATTTCTTGACTTTATGGATGAATGATGAGCGTTGTGAGGGAGGGAATTTGATGTGTTATTAGAGTTTATTGTGATAGGTATGAAGTGGAAGTGATTCCTAGGGAAGAGTGGTCATTGTTTGAGCTTGGATTGTGTGAAGGGAAGTCGGTTTTTTGAAGCTTGGAACGAGCTTTTGGGAGCTATAGAGGGTTTGGAGACTCTTCCCGGCCTAGAAGAGGTCATCCCGTCCGGGATGGAAGGCCCATCCCAATCGGGAAGGATGTCATCCCGTCCGGGATGAGGTGCACAAAAGATGGGTTCACTGACAGCTCATCCCGACCGGGACGAGGTCTTCCCGACCGGGACGAGACAGTCTTCCCGACCGGGACGAGACAGTCATCCCGATCGGGACCACCCATCCCGACCGGGATGGACCCCCTGTCCTCCTTTGGCTCTTTTCTTCGTTGTTTGAGACCACCCAACCACTTTATACCCCCTCCCAACCTCCCTACATGTCCTTACTCTCATTGTATGACCCTTACACATCACATAAACATTTCACCTCCCTTTCTCGTCACTTTAAACCGACTTTCACATCAAATCCCACCCCCTCACACCATTACTACCTCTACCATGCGGTTCTATCAAGCTTGAAGCGGGTTAGCAATGACGAAGAAGAGCACGTGCCTATATTGACTTATGAGACGATGGAGCGAGTGAGTTGGTAATCGTATGGTACGGCAACTATCCTCTCTTTTCCGTTTTTATAGCTTGTCTTCGTTTGTTTATTCCCTTTCCATTTTATCCTTTGTGTCATGGTGGCCTTCGATGCCTTAGTATGTTTGCTCCCGACTCTCGTTGACGTGACTACATCGAGAGTCATTTCAAAATCCAAATTTTTCAAGATTTTCACCTTTTTGTAGGATTTAGTCGGATTTAGGCGGAATCCGGGCTAGGTGACTTGATTACACCTAGTCCTCCCCTCCCATTTCCTTTTATTCCTTCCTTTTATTTCTTCCCCCATCCATATCTTTTCTTGTCTCGGCCCATGGTGACTTGACTACACCCCGGCCGGACGCTTTCTACCCTTTTCTCCACTTTTTGATTTTTAGCTTTATTTTCGTAGTTTCTTCTCTTTTCCTTTTGTCTCTCCGCACACTACGATCGAGCATGAGGACATGGCTCGGTTAAAGTGTGGGGGGAGCGATATTCTATCATCGTTAGTTTTATTTTCGTAGTTTTTCCAAAAAAAAATCTTTAAAACCCCTAAAAATTTGAAAAAATTTCACAAAAATCAAAAAGATTTTCTTTTGTGTGTTTTTCTTTTGTGTCGTATATTTGTTTTGTTGTGTGTTTCGCCTCCCTTTTCCTTATAGGTTTCTTAATCACCATTGGTTTTGGAAAGCATTCAAGACATCCGGTAACATCTTCTATTCCCTTTCCTTCTTTATTTCTTGTGATGTTTGGAGAAGGATTGTGATGTGGTGTGCTCGGGAAGAGCTTTGTAAAGCTTGATGTTGGTTGGTTGCTCATTTGGAAGCTAGGGGTGGTGTTTCTGTTATGTATGTGTTCGTTTTGTGTTTTTCTTGTTTTGTTGCTTTTGTTTCTTTTTCTCTCGTTTTCGTTGAGTCTTTGTTTTGTGTTTTGTTGTGTGTCTTGTGTGTAAACCGTTTTCGAAAACCCGGTTTAGAGGCTAGGGTGCGAGTGTCTACTTTCCCTTTCCTAGTGGTATAGATCGAGTCTTGGACTTTAGTCTAGTAGAATGACCCTAAATCAATGATTTCGTTTGTCCTTTACCTTGAGTCCACCTAGCTTACTAGGGATTTACTACGGGATTTTTGCATTTTGACCATTTTGACCACCCACGGTGTGAAAAGGCCTTGGTTACCGAGTCCCGTCCCTTAGGTGACCATGTCTAGGATGGTTTGATTAGTCCAAGTTCTCCACTTTTTGTGGGTTTGAAGAGGGATCGCGACCCCCTACTTACCCATTTACCTACCTCCCACGCATATCCACACAATAAGTTGCAATTTAATTTGTTGAATTCTCCCTTTCTTGTCATACAAAGAAATGCCATAAAGCCAAATCAAGCCAAAAAGGGCAAAGAAAATAAAAGAAAAAAAATGAAAGAAAGAAAAGAAAGAAGACAAAGAAAAGGGCACAAAAGCCAAAAAGAAAATAGAAAATAAAAAAAAGAAATGGCATGGCAAAACAAGGCAAAAATGCAAAAGAAAAGAGAAAATGCCAAGAGAAAATCGTCTCACAAAAAGATCTTAACCCCACAAAAATAAGCCTTTTTCCGACTTTTGCCGTGAAGAGCCTACCAAAGGACCGAGTCCCGAGGAAGGATGATAGCGGCATTAGTCGGTCTTCCCTCATTTTGCATATTTCCACCTTTTTACTTGGACTAGTTAGGCGGTTTCGGACATGGGACGACCCTCTTGGCTCACACTAAAGGGGGCGGGGTCTCACTTACCTAAAGTGTCGACTAACACCGTGGATCATCACTTCCCACTCCGCCGATCGTCCCGTAGTACGTTTTTAGAAAGTTAGGAGGACCTAGGTAAGTTACCAACGTTTTTGTTGCTTTATCGTCATACTATTAGGGTTTAGTCCACCTCGGTTTGTATTTCTAGCTTGGGAACGTTGTCACTTACCTCGAGTCCTAAACCGGTGCTTCTTTCACCACTTTTAGAGGGAAGCGGTATTTCTTTTCTTTTAGGTGCAACCTTTTGTGTGTTTGTTTGTATGCTTGTTTGTTTATGTGTCTTGTGTCCGGTTGCATCCGCAGTTTTGTCGCAAGACCCGACTTGCCTTGCGGAGTGCACTTTTCCTCTAAGTGCACTCGCGTGAGTTGAAAGGGCGTAGGGTGCGCTAATACCCATTCGGCTAGTATAGTAGTTAGTATGTGCTTACTCGAGGGCGAGTAAGGGTTAAGTGTGGGGGAGTTGATAAGTGTAGTTTGTAGTGCCTATTTCGTACGTAGTATTTTGGTCCCATTCTCCTTGTGGAATCGCTCCTTGGGAGCGATTCATGGGCTACTTATGCTTCCTCTAGCTCGTTTCAGGTTCCCGAGACCATTCGTGAGGAGTTGGAGTGATTCCGACTCAATACATACACTTTTCGGAGCCAACGAAGCGGAGGAACGATCACTCGACGCCTTGGATTCGACCCCGAGACCTTGGAACCCAATCCCGAGCCTCCGAGACCCAATCCCGAGTCCCGAGAATCGATGAGAAGCTCATGTGAAGCAAGGAGGAACCAAAAGGATTATATTGGAGGCCTACAAGACTCATCCCCGACGGGTATGCACCTCATCCCGTCGGGGATGAAGTGCGCTTTTAGAGGAGCCACTGCCAGGCCGTCCCGGTCGGGACCAACCCGTCCCGGTCGGGACCCCCGGCCGTCCCGGTGGGGATGACCCCGTCCCGATCGGGATCGGCGTGCTGTAGCCGGACTTACTTATTTCACCCTCCTTCATTCTTGTACCCCTATAAATACTTCCCTCTTGTATTGTTTATGGATCCTACCTTAGTTTAGACTCTCTTAAGCCTCTCTACAAGTTATAAACCCTAGATTTAGTTCCTCACATTAGCAAAAATCTCTCTTTAATCTTTAGTTATTTCTAGTTAATCTTAGTTAATTAGTTCTTGTATTAAGAAGATACTTGAAGATTTCTCCAAGCTTGACAACCTTGGGATTATTTCGGGGTTTCTTATTTATACAAGATTGCATCTTTCTCTTCATCTTATGTTGGTATAACTTTCTTTACTCTTGTTCTTTGTTATTAATTCAAGTTTGAATCTTTACTTAGTGTTGATTGTCATTGTTCATATTGTTCTTGATGATGAATGTTAGGGTTATGGTGTTGTTTTCTCTTTTTATTGTTGTAGTTAGTTTGATTATGAGTGAGTAGTTTACTTGTGGGTTAGTAGGGGGATTAAGAGTAGGATATGGGTGATTAGGGTTTGATTAGGGGTAAAGGATGAATCTTTGTTGTTAGTCACATACTTGGCACACCATGTGTTTGTTCAATTGCTTGTTTGAGTTGTAGTGGCCATGCTTCTCATGCTAGTCTTCTTCTACTCATTGTTTGTTTTGTGTGTGGACATGTTGAGCATAGTCATCGACATCGGTTTAAGTTGCGACCGCCCGGACCGAACCTAGCAATTAGGAGGCATCTACACTCTTGATTACCCAAGTCACCCTACTACACTTATGAACCCGACCTAACCCACTTCTTTTCCATATTTGATATCATCTTTTTAGTGAGCATCATTTCTTTAGTTTGCTAGTTAGTTTGATCATTAGCATTGTTTGGCATTGTTATAAGTCTAGTTCATCATTAGTCTAGTCCTTACCTCTCCTCCATCTTAGTTTTCCATTTATCGCTTATTTGTGTTCGTTTGTGTGACCTAGTCTCGTTTTAGGCCGATTTAGTCTAAGCATTGCGACACCGTCTCCGTGGACACGACCCGACTTACCCTAACTACCGTTAGGTGCTAGCCGGTTATTTATTTGATCGGTGGGATCCACGGCAAATCCTACCATCGCTTTTAGACAAACAATTCATCTCTTTCCCGATCGCATACTTAGGCAATATGGTCGGGCCCAAAGTATCCCGGAAATCGAGGCAATCGTGAGTGAATCTACTCAGTTAACGGACATAATGCGTGACACCTGGATGCAAAGGTGGTATACACGAGCTACTTGGTCCGTTCCTAAGAATCCTCATTCGATCTGGGTATCCGATTCTTACGTTAGATGGACAAAGGCTGACTCTGCTAAAGCCCGAGCTGCTTTGAAGACTGACGAGGCTTTCGACCTGTTGCGTCGGGAGCATGCTAAAGATAATAGAAGCTTCTTTGAAGAAGATGCTACTCCGACAAGTCAGAAAGGGAAATCTAGGACTCAGACTGAAGGGTCCAGTACTAAGGGTGCACGGGGGAAAGTGAGCCCCCAAACGGATTTAGAAAGGAGACTAGGGCCAAAACTGGCGGTTAAGGACCGACTTGGTCCTCGAGACAGACTTCCCGAGCCTGTCCGGGTTCGGCTTGGACCGGCAGAAGACCCAAAATTGAAGAAGCGGGTTCGAGCAAAAGAAGTTCCGCTTGTGATTAGGGAACGTTCGGCCCCGCCCCGTCGGCCTGGGGCTCCGCGTGACCCGAAAAATAAGGGGAAAGGAAAAATGTACGAGTAGTCTCCTAAATTTATTATTTAAGTATTACTACTATTTTTGTGGTGTGATTTTGTTATTATATTTTTGTGATGTATTTTTTTGAAATTCTCGAGTTTATCGGTTTTTCTTATATAATAAAAAGACATATTAGTGAATATCGTTCCCGTCTTTTCGTTATTGCAGTGGTTGTACCCTTTTGAGGGGTTGCCTACGTATCCATAATTAATGGAATCAAACCTTCCGTAGTTCAGAGGTTTTTTGCAATTTTTCGAAATACATCAAGATTATTAATTCGAGATGTGCAACGGTAGGATAAGTAATCCTAACTTATTGACTTGCTTAAAATTTTTTGAAAATTTATAAAAAGACAAATTTTTATAAATTTTTGCAAATGACATTGAGATAAGGGTTCAAGGGTAGTAACGCTTCAACTGGTCCAAGTTGGTTGGGTTGACGAACACATTCCCGTCCAAGTCTGTCAGCATTACTGCTCCTCCCGAAAGGATTTTCTTCACTAGATATGGCCCAGCCCAATTGGGTTTGAATTTTCCCCTCGGGTCAACTGGTAGTAAAGCTCGAACAGATTTTTGGACTAGGTCGCCCTCTTTTATATTTCTGGGCCTAACCCTTTTGTTAAAAGCCCGTTAGATCCTTTTTTTGATAGATTTGTATATTATTCAGGGCTCAAGATCGCCGTTCGTCCAATAGGACTAGCGAGTCATATCGGGCTTGGACCCAATCTGCTTCAGGTACCTGGCTCTCGAGTAGAATCCTAAGGGATGGTATTTCTAGCTCAACTGGTTGAACCGCTTCCATTCCATATGTCAGATAGTATGGAGTTGCCCCGGTTGCAGTTCGAATTGATGTCTGATATCCCCATAAAGCAAAAGGTATCTTGTCAGGCCAGTCCCGATAATTCTCAGCCATCTTTTTAAGTATGGTGACAATTGCTTTATTAGCTGCCTCTACCGCTCCATTCGTTTGGGGACGGTAAGGCGATGATGTATGCCTTTGAATCTTGTACTTTTCTAGCAAAGTGGCAGTTTCAGCTTGAAAGTGGGTCCCGTGATCACTGATGAACTCGTGCGGAATCCCGTATCGACTTATAATCTTGTTTTGGATGAACTCAGCCACATGTTTGGCATTCAAGTTCCGGTATGACTTGGCTTCGACCCATTTGGTGAAGTAGTCGATAGCCACTAAAATGAAGCAGTGGCCCCCTGTCCCGGAAGGGTTCACTTTCCCGATTATATCAATTCCCCATGTGGAGAATGGCCATGGTGATGTCATTGTATATAATAGGGATGAAGGCGTATGCTGTACGTTGGCGAAAATCTGACAGTTATGGCAGTGTTTGACATATAACTGACAGTCAGTTTCCATGCTATTCCAATAATAGCCGAGTCTCGTGATTTTCCGGGCTAGCATATGGGCATTCATATGCAGACCGTTTTCACCATCATGTACCTCAGCCATGACTCTTTCGGCGTGCGTTTTGTCAATGCATAGGAGTAAAGCCCCCTGTGCTGTCTTCTTATATAACCGTCCATCGTCTGTGCGGATGAACTGGGTTGCCCATCTTCGTAGAGCTTTCTTGGCCCGTTTTTCAGCTCCCGGGGGATATTCTCCTGACGTTAAGTAGGTCAGAATAGCCTGGTACCAAGGTTCTGGATCAGTTATCTCGATATCTTGGATAGCGTGGATATATGCCGGCTCGGATCATTTTTCAACGCAGATGGGCATGCTGGTTAGATGCGTCGGGATATTCAGTAAAGATGCTAATTTTGAGAGAGCATCTGCAAACTGGTTTTCTTCCCGAGGTAGATAGATGTATTCCACCTTTTGGAACTGTTTTTCAAGAACCATTACTCGTGCTTGGTAAGCCACGAGATTTGCGTTCCGAGTCTTCCATTTTTGTAGGGCTTGATTTATGACTAAAGATGAGTCACCGTGGACCCGGAGGTTTGTTACTCCTAAATCAGCGATGGCTTGCAGCCCGTGAATGCATGCTTCATATTCGGCTGTGTTATTAGTCACGTCAAAATCTAGCTTGATGGATAACGGGGTGTGTTCCCCTTGTGGTGAGATCAGTAAAATGCCGACCCCAAATCCTCGAAAGTTGGATGCCCCGTCAAAATATAAATCCCATGTTTCGGTGTCAGTGTGGAATATATCTTCATCTGGGAAGGCTCAAGTATCGGTGTGTCCTTCCTCGGATATAGGGCTATCAGCAAGGAATTCGGCTACTACCCGGCCTTTTATGGCTTTCAATGGTACGAACTTGAGGTCAAACTCAGCTAGCATTAAATTCCATCTGGATATGCGGCCGTTGAGGATGGGCTTCTCGAATAGGTACTTGATTGGATCCATTTTGGATAGCACATGTACTTCGTGACTAAGCATGTAGTGTCAGAGCTTTTTAGTGGCCCAAACTAAAGCTAGACACGTTTTCTCGAGCATCATGTACTTGCATTCATATTTCAAGAACTTTTTACTGATGTAGTAAATAGCCCGTTCTTCGGAATCGACTGTCTGGGCTAGCATAGCGCCCATGGCCGTCTCGGACGTTGTTAGGTATAACGACAAAGGCAAACCATGTTGAGGTGGCATTAGCACCGGTGGAGATGATAGAATCTCCTTGATCTTGTCAAAAGCCATTTGACATTTTTCATCCCATAGTGTCTGTTCTCCTATCTTCAGCTTCTTGAAAATGGGCTCACATACCATGGTTAGCTTTGATATGAACCGGCTGATATATTGGACTTTCCCGAGAAAACCCCTTATCTCCTTTTCGGTTTTGGGTGGTTGCATCTTGGTAATGGCCTTCATTTTTGCTTGGTCAACTTCGATGCCACGTTGGCTGACGATGTGGCCCCGTAGCTTGCCCGATGTTACCCCGAAACTGCATTTTTGAGGGTTTAACCTCGTATTGTACTTGTGTAGTCGGGTGAAGAACGCAATGTGCCCGTTTCGGTCCTTGGATTTGACGATCATGTCGTCCACGTAGACCTCCACTTCCTTATGCATCATGTCATGCAATAAAGTGGTGGCGGTCCGTTGATAAGTGGCACCGGCGTTGATAAGCCCAAATGGCATCACGGTATAGTAGTAAGTACCCCAAGGTGTAATGAAGGTGGTCTTACTCATGTCTTCCTCCGCCATTTTGATCTGATTGTATCTGGCATACCCGTCCATGAATGATAGAAGGGCATGATCGGCCGTGTTATCCACCAGTATGTCGATATGTGGTAACGGAAAATCGTCTTTTGGGCTGGCCTTGTTAGGGTCCCGAAAGTCTACACATACTCGGACTTTGCCATCTTTTTTGGGTACTGGTACTATGTTTGCAACCTAGTCTGGATATTCGGACACTTGAATAAAGCCCGCTTTGAATTGTTTATCGACTTCCTCTTTGACCTTGAGAGACCATTCGGGCCTCATTCTTCGGAGTTTCTGTTTTACCGGCTTGTACCCGTCTTTGATGGGTATTAGGTGTTCAGCTATCTCCCGGTATATTCCCGGCATGTCCTTGTAGGACCATGCGAAGACGTCCTTAAATTCCTGGAGGAGATTTGTGAATTGTTGTTTTTCTTCAGGATCTAAGGATAAGCCCAACTTAAGCATCTGAGGTTCTAAAGGGGTTCCTACGTTGATGGAACCGGTTTTTTTGATTACCGGATTTTGGGACTCCCTTTGTTCGAGTTGCTCAATTAGATGTGGAGGAAGTGGTACCGGTTCGTCGGGTTGATCAATGTCATTGCAAGTAAGATTTTTGAAAATGTTTTGAGAATAAGACAAGTCGTAAGCAGAACGGTTATCGTTATTATTGATAGTGAATTTTGAAAAGAGCTCGAAGAGAGCTGTCATCTGATCATTGGTTAGAGGCGGGATAGGGAGAGCCCTTGGGACAGACTCCGAGGCTCCCGGTGGTGTGACTAAAGAAGGGAGAGGGGTTACAGACTCGATCCTAGTACTGGACCCTCTAGACTTCGACTCAGACTCCGACTCTGACTCTGACTCTGACTCGGACTCGGACTCAGCACCATGCATATCTCCTTCACTAGTAGTAAGCTTGTAGACTCGACCCTGACTGTCGGTCCACTTAGTTGTCTTTCTCCAAGCTCTCTTCCCGGTGTCAGCACCCACTTCGGAGATCAGCTTGGTCGGATCGAACCTGCTGCTGCGGAGAATTAAGTTGACTAACTCCTGTTTAGGGGTCGGGACGACCTTGTCCTCCCCGAATAGAAGCCCCAGGACGGGATCAGTATTATTTGTGCCCTCTTTTGATTCGGCCTGGATAAGGGCAAAGATATCATCCGAGATGAAATTGCATTTCCGAGCCAATTTGGTCTCGGGATATGAAATGGTGGGCTGATAGAGGCCCACTTGAACAGTTCCGAACACTGGAGTGACGAAGTAATCAGTCAGTCTTGGACTATAAGGGCCCAAGTAGGTACCCTTGAAGATGTCGATGGCCTTCTGAATACCGGCCTGAACCATGTTTTCAGGGGTGATAGCATACCCCAAGCCGAATCTTGACTCTTCATTGGTTAAGACCTCGATGATCTTACCGGTTGGGAGGCCGGGTCTTGAGGTAGCCCCCGGTAGGTAACCCAAATTTTGTAGCATCGTGTCGATGCTTGTGGTGAAATAGGGCCGGAAAAGATATTCTTCCTCGATCATTCCCACAAAGTTGAAACCTCGCGCGTCGGTTGAGCCTGCCGTGTTACAGCTTGACACGGTTATGGGGGTAGCTTCGAGAGTAACGATCCCATCTTGAAAAGGTAGCTTGACCTTCCTGTGAAGGGTGGAAGACGCGGCTTTGATTGCGTGAATCCATGGTCTCCCGAGTAACAGATTGAAAGATGAAGTGACAATAATCACCTGAAATTCTAACTCCTTCTCGATCGGGCCTGTTATGATCGTTAGCTTAACGACCCCAGCAACTGACTTTGGGCTCCCATCAAAAGCCTGGATAGTTTGTGCAGTCGGAAAGTAGTCAGCCTCGGTAATGCCGAGGGCCTTAGCTGTCCTCAAGGGAAGGACGTTTACTGCGGACCCGTCATCAATTAGGGTCATTGGGAGATATTTGTTCCGGCAAATCACCGTGATATATAGGGCCAAGTTATGGGTGGCCCCGAATGGTGGAAGGTCGGATTCAGAGAAAGTGATAAGTGGGCCTTCTCCTTTGGATTTGCCTTTGAGGTGAGGCAAAATAGTGGCTACCATTTCGGTGGGGGTAACCGATGAGTCAACCTTGATTTCATCAAGAGAATGATTTTGAGCCCATTTCCGAGTACGTTAAAGCATGTTTGTGTCCGATCATCATCGGGTGTTTGTCGGAAACTGCTATAGACATCTGGCAGTAAAATGCGGATTTCTACAAAGGTCATATTCGGTTCGTATGTTATAAGTGAAAGAAAATGGCAAGCATGTGCAGTTGGTACTCATGAAGAGTAATGAAACTTGAATGTCGTTGAAGTAACATAGATATCTGAACGATAATAGATGGCCTAGCTATATGAAAATATTGGTACCAAATATATTCAAATATCTTTAAGCAGTACCGGCAGTATAAGTAATTATATCGATATTTTAATTCATGGAACCGAATAATACTTGCGCGCGATATGTGATGGACAGTTTAATGGGGATCTTATATAAGCGTTCATCTTGATTGTTGACGTACAATCTATGGTTAAGAATGAGCTCATGGACTTAAAGTCCACGTATTGACTCAAAGTCAATTCAATTATGAATAATGTTGGTGAAGATACTGTACAGTTTGCATTTGAGTCTCATGTGCATGTAGCATAGTTATTTTATCATTGCATATTAGATACTACATATTAGTTCCATAAAAAGCATTAGTTTAGTACATACTCCATACACTATCGAGCATTGTTCATAATATAGGCATGCACAAGATTATTATCGTTATATATTGCAGGATACATACTTATATATAGATTGATAACTCCTTGAAGGAGCATATTATAAATGATCAAAAGATGATGATAGTTGATCAAATTAGTTCCAGAATGATTCATTATTAAGTGTATGATCTTCTATACAATAAATGCATATTTATAAAAGTGTTCAACATGAGAGTTGATGTGAATGCACGGTTTTATTATCTCAATTTGAATTTTGAGTGTATTGAGAATTCATACATGAGTAAGTTTCCTTCTGATTATATGAGAATACTTTATGGTCCAGAAGCACCATAATAGTTGGAAAATAATGTAGTGAAAGACTATAATTATATATCAATATATATGTAAAATAAGAAAATATGACAAGAAAGATCAATTAGTTAGGGTATTTAATTTAAATTGTAAATATTAGCTACACTCTTTTTCCCTTCGACTAGATTTTTGTCCTAATGGGTTTTTCCTAGTAAGATTTTTAACGAGGTAGCGCTATAGACGTGTTAATAACGCTATAGTTATAATCATCATTGTTGATATGACAATTGTCTAGACATATTATGTTATGACGTGCATTGAGAACAAGTTCACAATTGTGGAAATATTATTTGAAATGAAGATTCAAAAGTCATGAATGGCTATCCAGATTGTGGTTCCGAAGAAATATGATATCGAATTATCAAGGATTTCTATTGATTGAAGATACCAAGTTTATCGGTTACGACAAATCCATTTCAACGTCGTGAGGCTACATGAAGATATGGATAATTTCAAGACATATCAAGTCGTGCAATCATCAGAGGGAGTACTAATCACGCGCTGTACTCTTTTTCCTAAGCCATGATTTTTGTCCCACTGAGTTTTCCATGGAAAGGTTTTAACGAGGCAGCATGTTATGCGTGTTTTGAAGATTTATGTACTCGTTTACTTCACTAGTGTTTTTCCCATCAGGTTTTTTCTAGGCAAAGTTTTAATGAGACATGACTTCACTGATGGACATCCAAGGGAGAATGTTATAATGTAATATATTGTATTGGTGAATGTCCACACTATGATGACATTATGTCGACATCATATCTACACAGAATATTCTAAACCTAGAAGAAACCCTAGATATTTGAATATGTATATATACACGTTAATGATCAATGGAATAAGGCACCCAATTCTCTCCTTTTTCTCTCCCATATTATAACAGGGTACATATATACACACTCTCACAAACTATTCTCTCTCTCTCTCTCTCTATATATATATATAATTAAGATTCGTCCGAACCTTATGTTCGGAGCGAACCGTCTGAACAATATATATAAGAGAAAAAAAAGAACGTTAATCGCGAAACTCTGTTCATCTTTATTGTTCTTCTCAATTGCGTTCAACCTCTTCCGCCGTTCCTTCAATCAACCACCATTCCTTCTGAATCTGATTCTTCAATTCATAAATTTTCCAATCAATTATTCTTTTATCTATCGAAATGAACCCCAGTAAGTTTCTAATTTCATCTATTTTGGGTTAGCTTATTCAACTGTTATATTTTTCACGCATTTTGATCTGTTTTTACTGCTTAATTATGCTTGATTTTATTTTTAATTGCTCAAATCTGCGATTTAATAGCGTAGATTCACGTTTCTCGAAAAATGTCTTTAGTTTTAGGACTATTCTCGTTTCTTTGACTAATTTTTGTTGCTATTTTTTCAAATATTTTGAGATATTTTTCACGCATTTTGATTTGTTTTTATTGCTATGATTAAGCTTGATTTTGTTTATATTTGCTCGAATATTGATGTTGTTTCCTTTTCGTTTTTGTTTAGTGCGTATTGCTATTTAGTGCGTCTTTTGGTTTCTGTCGTACCTGCTGCTGTTGTTATAGTTGTTGTTGGTATTCATGTTCGCACCCGGTTGTGCCACAAGCTATTATTCTGACCTCTATTTAGCTGGGCGCTTTCTAGAATTCTGACCCTATACGTACTAACTAAACTAATCAAATTTCGGCCAACACTACTCAAGTCTCAACTTAAAAACTACACAAATACATTTGTCAACCTACCTTATTTTATAGTGTATATACAGAATTACGAAGTATTCAACTACAGCTAGACGGACATAACCCTCTTCGTCTATTCTATTACGTATTGAGTGCAAGTCAATATAGCGGTCTCAAAATCAAAGTGTGCATGTTGTGGTAGATCAAAAGAGGATAAGTATCCCTGTTCTCGTCCAATGTGTTTTCTAACGAAGTTCTGCTAGATATGTCATTTATTGTGTGCTTTCTACATTAGTAAAGTTTTGTTGTTATGTACTATTATCATCTGACCTTCAGGATAAGTACATTTCTCACTTACATCTTTTCGCCGTCTACTTACACTTTATCACTGTCGATCTAGTTACACTTTCTTCGTTGTGATTCTAAACTCCAATTTTCTGATCTAAATCGTTATAGTTTTGTCAAATAATTTCTAGTACGTTATTCTTGTAGTCCGCTTCGAAACAGTTTGTGAGAGTGTGTATATATGTACCCTTCTTTGTTACGATTTTCATGATTACACTTGTGTTTGGCAGAAATGAAGAATGTGCTCACTATTTCAAGTAACAAAAGAAAAAGAGATAGATATAGTTGATGATAATGCTATTGATATTCAACTTTTAACGAGTAATAATGAACATTTTCCGAAGAAAAGGATGTCACCCAAAGATCTGTTTAAGTTTATTAATAGCAACCCTAGTTAGAAGCGAATAGACGACATCAAATCAATTGGTTTTGGGGGGTTGTTGAACATTGAAACTGATAAGGTGTCAGGCGCGCTATCTTATTGGTTGGTGTCGACATTCGACACTTGTTCTTCTTCTCTAATGGATGGTAAACTACAAATAACAGATGAAGATAGTCACTTGGCTACAGGTCTTCCTATGGGGCCTGGTAAAGTTGAATTAGCTAGTACCACTGATAAAAGTCCGAGTTTTATGGATTTGAAGCACACTTTCCTCAAACAATTTGGCGGTCCCTCCAAGACGACTGTTGAGCAAAAAAAGATACTCGAAGTGATGATTCGACTATTGATGAATGTAATTATTTACCATAGGTACACCATTGGAATTATTGTTGTCGGTTGTAATTATTTACCATAGATACACCTTTGAAATTATTTTTGTCCATTGTAATTATTTACCGTAGATACACCTTTGAAATTATTTTTGTCGGTTTTAATTATTTACCATTAGATTCTATGTAAATACCCATGGGAAGCAAGGAATAATTTGGCAACGACATTATTAAGTGGCTATAGTTGCGAAAGTGTTATTCTTTATGAATCACGAACAAGGTTAACCGCTTTTGCTCGTCTTGAAGATTGGTTTCTAGTATATTTGACAACATTTTTATGATGACCAATTCATCTTATAGTCATGTTTCCACTTTAGAGAAGTATAAGTAGCCCATAAAGAAGTGTAAGTAGTCATTACAGAAGTGTAAGTGGTCGCTAGAGAAGTGTAAGTAGCCCCTAAAGAAGTGCAAGTAGCCTTTAGCCGCTAGAGAAGTGTAAGTAGCCATTTAAGAAGTGTAAGTGGCCGCTAGAGAAGTGTAAGTAGACATTTTGAGAAGTGTAAGTGGCCGCTAGAGAAGTGTAAGTAGTTATTAGAGAAGTGTAAGTGGCCGCTAGAGAAGTATAAGTATTATTATTTTTTCTAATGGAAGAATAAAGCGCGTCATGAGGAGCATAAACTAAGCATAATCACCCCCCTAATTACTCACACTAACTAACGTATACGCCACATTGCGAGAAGCATTACCAACATTCGTCGCTCAACTTCATGCGATCGGTCCATTTCTCCCTTCCTTATTTTCTTACACAAAAGCAAACACATAAGTTGATAAAAAAAAAAACTTCCATCGTGTACTAACAATCCGGTTTTGTTTCCTCATTTTCTCCATATTCTTCAACTTCTTGACATTTTCAATGCGTAAAGAGTAATTTCTGTCTAATAAAATATCAAACCGCTAACAAAAATGAACCCAATCGAAGTCAAACATAAACTGAAATTAAGCGTAATCTGATTATAATCCCATGACAAAATCCTCACTAATACACAAAGTCCTTCACTTGAATAGTTGTTCTAAGTAATCAAACTCCTCTTGATTGCTGAAATATGCATACATGTGATAAATGACATTGGGCTTACATTGGTTAATCGGTTATGTTACCAAAAATAAATTAATTCATAATTTTAGATTGAAGGATACTTACATTGAGCTTAATCGAACGACCCATCTCACACAAATACTACTCATATCTTCTATAGAAAATGTTTCTGCATTGCATGAAAGAATAATAATCAATAAGTATAAGTAATGTTTTTTTTTAAAAAAAATAGCCAATGAGGGACGCATGTGCATATAAGTGATATTACGTTACATTACAAAGCATGTACATATTGTACAGTTAACATGTACTAAAAACTCAATCCAAGCTTCAGAACAACATTCAACAATTTTATGTCATCGTCAATGAATATGGAATTCACAATTTGTATAATCTGATACATCATACTACCTCCCTACTTTCCTAATAAGGAAACACCACTATGATTTTCCCACTTCAAAAGTTTCCTTATTTGGTATAATTTTAGAGTCTAAATCTACTATTTATTATATTATTATGCACTAATACTGCGTTTAGTATTTCTAATTTTCTAATTAACCACCCAATTAATAGTCACCATCTCTCTCCCATCTACACCTACCACCACTGCCACTGCCTTTCATAACACCTCACCACCATCTACTAGTCATCTCCTCCCCACTGTCCACCAACTGTGCCGCCGAACGCCATCGGAATCTATCCAACCCTCAATCCTCCACCGGCGATCAACCCTCAACCAGCCGAAATCTATCCCACCCTCAATCCTCCATCGGCGAACAACCGTCAATCCGCCAAAATCTATCTCACCCACCACCGCGTGCATCTAAAATTCAGCCCACCGCCGACACCCTCCCTCACTCCAGGAATTTTTTTATCTCATCGGTAAAACCCCCATTTCCCAACCTTACAAACACCAGATCTGGGATTTTCTAGGATGAGAAGTGCAGGTTTGGAAGATGGGGTTTGATTTTTGGGGAGGAAAGGGTGGCTTTTGAGGTTGGCACAAAAGTTGTGAGGCCTCAATTGAAATATTTGGTCTTTGGAAGTTGGTAACTTTTCCAGTGAAATTATTGATGCTCGAGGGTGGTGGATGATTGTTGTTCCGGTGATGATTTCGATTGTTGGGGGTTTATTACGGCTAGATAGGGTGGGGAGATTAAGTGAGCGGAGTTTGGTGGGTGTTGGGTTTGGTGATCGTTAATGGTGAGTTTGGTGTACTGTGGACGGAGTTAATCATAATTTTATTTTCTTAATTGCCATATTCCTATAGTTTAGTAATACTCCGTATAATACTATATTCCTTATTTGGGAAGATCATTGTGTGGGGTTGTGGGAGGGCGGGGGAGGATGAAAGAATACACGATGCGTCAATGTTTGTCCTGCATATGTGCCTATTTACCGCTTCAAGAAATCACTACCCTTGTGGAATTTTGGAAGATGTGAGATGGTAGGCAATCGCGGTGTCCGAGCTAGGTTTGGCATGATATTGACGGAACTGACCATAGAATGCATATATAGCGAGTGTAATAATGCTAACAACTAAGACTCTCACCCATGCTTCATGATGTAGGTGCAAAATAAGTCAACAATGGCACACATTTATGTCATCCAACATCTTTATATCATCATAATGTAGGGACACATAGCCTTTTTCTGCATGAAATTCTCGAGTAACATTTGAGCATCATACTCCTTGATAAATTTCTTCACGTCCACAATTCTTGAAATCCTCCAAAGATGTCCCTACATGTTTGTATCCTCTTACGTACTCCTTGATCAGCCTTGTGCATAAGAAAAAGTAACAAGAATTAATGACAAACTTTTCGTATGACTCGACACAATCAAAAAGAAGAATCAATAAATGAAAGTATTGTACCTGGAATAATCGTTGTACAAAGTGTATCACGAGCATCTGAATAATCAAATCAAGAATGACTAATACACTTTTGATACACTTATTTACTGTCCATTTACACTTCTATGTGGAAATAAATAACAAAATTTATATACCTAAAGCTACTTCTACCATTTGTAAATCATCTTCAATTACATCAACATATACATCTGCAATTACAGAATTAAACTTTTAGTGCCTGCTTACACTTCTCTAGTCTCTACTTACAGTTCTCTACTCTCTACTTACACTTCTTTTAGTCTCTAATTACACTTCTTAAAAAGTGTAAGTGGAGCCTTAAAAAGTGTAACCTACAAGTAAATGAGACAATTACACTTCTTTTAGTTTATAATTACACTTCTTAAAAAGTGTAAGTGGAGCCTTAAAAAGTGTAATCTACAAGAAAATAAGACAATTACATTTCTCTAGTCTCTACTTACACTTCTTTTAGTCTCTAATTACACTTCTTAAAAAGCGTAAGTAGAGCCTTAAAAAGTGTAAGTGGAGCCTTAAAAAGTGTAATCTACAAGAAAATGAGACAATTACACTTCTCTAGTCTAGACAATTACATTTCTCTAGCTAGTCTCTACTTACACTTCTTTTAGTCTCTAATTACACTTCTTAAAAAGCGTAAGTAGAGCCTTAAAAAGTGTAAGTAGAGCCTTAAAAAGTGTAATCTACAAGAAAATGAGACAATTACACTTCTCTAATCTCTACTTACGCTTCTTTTAGTCTCTAATTACACTTCTTAAAATGTGTAAGTGGAGCCTTAAAAAGTGTAATCTACAAGAAAATGAGACAATTACACTTCTATAGTCTCTATTTACACTTCCTTTTAGTCTCTACTTACACTTTTAAAAGTGTAAGTGGAGCCTTAAAAAGTGTAAGTGGAGTCTTTAAAAGTGTAACCTACAAATATGAGACATTTTCATTTTAAAAGATCACATAAAAGATCAATATATCCTTGATAAACCAAATGAAGAATTCATACCGGAAGATGAAGAATTAGCTTTAATGGTTACCATCTTCACAGAAAATAGACCATGTGTAACCCTAAAACGATTAAAACTAAAATTAATAGTTTATTTGGTAAACAATTATGTAGTATGAGGAAACGCCCAAGACGGAGAAATCTTAGTAAGGGTAAGCGGGTAACATTCACAAATGCAAGATGGCCTAGATTTCTAGACTTCTCATAGAAATCAATATATAATGAACCTAGGTTGTTGCCTTGTTCATGATAAATTATTGAAAGATTTCATACTCTAAACAGGTCGACTGAGCGACGATTTCTAATTAACTTTTTTGAAAGATTAATAACAAATTAAATTAACAGTTGTACTTTATTAGGCCTAATTTTTTTGGAAGAACTAGTACCAAACCAAACTTCGCACCAAAAAAAAAGACCCAAACCAAATAAGCCAAAAAAATGGAAAACAACCCATGACTCCAGCAACTTAATTTGACACTAACTATAATTATTGAATCCTAAGACACACTAACAAAGTGATAAAACCACATGTTCCTTTTTAATTATTGTTCCTAAGACCCACTAACAAAGTGACACTAACTATAATTATTGAATCCTAAGACCCACTAACTATAATTATGTTATCCTTAGCGACACAACCACTAAAACATCAACGTAAAGAGTAATTAGCTTATCTGATTCCCATATGCTAAAAGCAACAGTCATAGCTCCAAAAGAGGTCAAGCCATCTCTGATTTGTGAGACTTGAATGTCAAACTTGGAATATGCCATTTCTCTGTCAAATACATGCTATAGACTGTATCCAAGCCGTGAAGGTGGTTCGACTAGAAAAACCATTTGAAACCTCTACCAAAATTGAATGAACAAATACTGGAAATAACAAATCATAGAATGAATGATATAAACCCTAATTGAGTATAATACTTAGAAATTCACACGAAACTCACACAAAATCAATGGCAGTAACAACAATAATAAATGGTAGAACCAACAATAAGTGAACAACAGCAGAAACACATAACAACAACAATTAGAGTGAAAAACCAAAAATTCAAAATAGGTATACCTGGTGAGAAACCGAAAAAACAAAAATAACAACAACAACACGAACAACAACAAGGAAAAGTGATGAATAAGATGAATTGGCCGTGTGATTTTTGAATACCTGGCGAATGATGTAGATATAAGTAAAATTAGAGTGAAAAAATAAAAAGTTAGAGTATCGATTGACCGGCAAACGATTGATTGATTGCTTGAGTTGGTGCGTTGATTAATTGCATTGATCGCAGGTGACTTGCTTGAGCGTCGATTGATTGCGTGTGTTTTGAATTGGGGAAGAATGAGATGAACAGGAATAAGATGAATTCCGTGTGTTTCTTCTTTTCTGGTTATTATATAGTTCGGACGGTTATAAGCTTCGGACCGGATCCAAGCCTTATATATATATCGATTAATGAGGGGTAATTGGTGTAATATTTTAAAAATAGTGAGGGGAAGATGATAAAGTTATGTGAAAAAGTTTTTCCATAAATGAAAAGTGAGACAAATATCAAACTCAACTCAAAAAGAAAAGTGGAACAAAAATTGGAACTCGGAGAGAGTAATAGAAGTTACATTGACGATTTCATTCACCTATGAATAGTGTCCAAAAGCAAATGCAAACAACAAATGGAACGAAGGGAGTACTATACTAAATAAAAACCAAAGAATTACTCCCTCCAATTCCCTAGAAGGGTTACATTTGATTAAATCACTTCTTACAAATCTTAAAAAGTACTACCCCGTCCCAAAAAATCGTCCCATTTTCTTATAATAAGGGAGGAGTATTTTAATAAAACGGAAAAATCTTAGTGGAAGAAAGAGAGTATAACATTTCCAAAGAATTGGAAGTAGTATATGACACATATTAAGCCCTAATTAAAAAGTCACCTGCACTAAATTTTTCTTCAACTAGGTCAAAGGCAGGGCTAGCCGTAATTATATTGTTGCTCTCAAGTTGAGTAACAATTGCTGGACTTATGATCTGGATGAAATTGGGAACGCCTTATCTGCTCACTTCTCTTCTCTCCTTACTTCCTCGGTGCCATCTAACATGACACCTCCCTCTTCCTATGAAAGCTCTCTCATCTTCACCAACAAATTTAATGAGGGTAACATCTCCTACCTAAATGAACCATTCACTCCTAAAGAAGTTCGCACTGCAGTTTTTCAATTGGGCGCTCTCAAATCTCCAGGTCCGGATGGTATACCAGCCATTTTTTACCAGCGATACTGACACTTAAAGATGATATCACTCGAGCTGCCTGCCACTGCCTAAACACAGGCTTTATCCTTAGAGAATTCAATCGCACCCACATTACCTCGGTTCCCAAGATTAATAACCCTGAGAGTGTCGAGCATTACAGACCCATTAGCCTATGCAATGTCATTATGAAAGTCATTACTAAATGTATCTCCAACAAACTCAAGAAGATTATCCTCAATATTGTGAGTCCTTTTCAGAATGGCTTCCTGCCTGGACGCACTTGCGGAGACAATATTCTTCCGCTAATGAACTCATATATCATATCAACAACAATCACCATGCTAAAGATGGACTTATGGCCTTCAAGGTGGACATGAGCATGGCTTTTGATCGAATTGAATGACACTTCCTGAAATCCACCATGACAAGTATGCTCTTCCCGACAAGACTGATTAACCTTATTATGACGTGTGTTAAGACTGTCACTTATGAGGTTCTTATTAATGGATTGCCTATCAAACGGATCATTCCATCTAGGGGGTTGAGACAAGGAGACCCTCTTTCACCATATCTATTCATTCTATATGGAAGCTCTCTCTACTAACCTTCACAGAGCACAAGCTGAAGGAAATTTAAAGGGAATAGTAGTTAGTAGGCTTGCACCACCCATCAGTCATCTATTCTTCGAGAATGATGCTATCTTCTTTGCTCACTGTCACTCGCGCTCAATTAACATCATGAACACAAACATTCGAGATTTCTACAAGGCTTCTGGGCAACTCTTAAAGTTTGACAAATCAGCGATCCATTTCGGGCCCTCCACCACTATGGCTAGACCAAAACAATGATTGGCTTCCTTCCTGATGGTAAGATTTGTCGTGGATCCCACCGCCAAATAAATAACCAACTAGCACCTAACGAAAGTTAGGGTAAGTCAGGTCGTGTCCACGGAGACGGTGTTGCAAGGTTTAGACTAAATCGGCCTAAAACGAGACTAAATCACCAAACAAACACAAAGAAGCGATAAATGGAAAATTACGGTAGAGGAGAGGTAAGAACTAGACTAATGATGAACTAGGCTAAAACAATGCTAAACAATGCTAGTGATCGAATTAACAAGTAAACTAGAATAAACGATGACTAAACAAGAAGTTGAAATCAAATATGGAAGGAAGTGGGTTAGGTCGGGTTCATAAGAATAGTAGGGTGGTCGGGTTGGTTATGGGTATGGGTGTCTCCTAGTGCTAGAGTCGGTCCGGGCTCTCGCTACTTAGACCGATGTCAAGGTGAGTCCGGGCTCTCGCAACTTAGACTCTAATCGAGGTATGTCCGGGCTCTCGCAACTTAGACTATCCTCAACACTATCCTCAACATGACCACAAACAAGACAAACAATGAGTAGAGGAAGACTAGCATGAGAAGCATGGCCACTACAACTCAAACAAGCATTTCAACAAACACAAGGTGTGCCAAGTATGTGACTAACAACAAAGATTCATCCTTTACCCCTAATCAAACCCTAATCACCCATATTCTACCCTTAATCCCCCTACTAACCCACAAGAAGACTACTCACACATATTCAAACTAACTACAACAATGAAAAGATAAAACAACATCATAACCCTAACATCCATAATCAAGAACAATATGAACAATAACAATAAACACTAAGTAAAGATTCAAACTTGAAATAATAACAAAGAATAAGAGAAAGGAAGATTATACCAACAATAGGATGAAGAAAAGATGATAACTTGCATAAATAGGAAACCCAAATAAATCCCAAGGTTGTCAAGCTTGGAGAAATCTTCAAGTATCTTCTTAATACAAGAACTAATTAACTAAGATTAACTAGGATAAACTAAGGATTAAAGAGAGATTAAATCTAATGTGAGGAACTAAATCTAGGCTATATATGTTGTAGAGAAGCTTAAGATAGTCTAGGGTAATGTAAGATACATAAACAATACAAGAGGGAAGTATTTATAGGGTTCCGTAAGTGAGAGGAATAAAAGAAGGAGGCGGAACAGAGACTGGGTCATTTCCGATCGGGAATGGGAAATCCCGATCGGGAAGAAATGATGGTCCCGATCGAGAATATGCGATCCCGATCGGGACGGCTTCACAGTGAGCGCCTCCCTTGCTCCACCTTTCCCGATCGGGAGGGCCTTATCCCGATCGGGATACTTCCTCTTTCCCGATCGGGAATATGCGATCCCGGTCGGGAATGCTTGACAGTGAGCAGCTATTCTTGCACTTCATTCCCGATCGGGTTCACGAATTCCCGATCGGGATGAGTCTTGTTTAGCTCTTCCTCGACTCCTTGTCGATGCTCAGTGCTCGGGGAGTCGCCGAATCATCGTTGCTTCTTCTCTTGGGTTCCATACGTGTCGGAGACGAGTTGAATCGTTCTGTTTCTTCGAGATGACCCCTAGGAACCTGAAATAATCTAGAAGAAGCATAAGTCGTCCCTAAAACCGCCCTAAGGGGCGATTTCAGCAGAGAAAACGAGACTAAATACAAGAAATAAACACTACAAAACGCACTTATCAACTCCCCCACACTTAACCCTTACGCGCCCTCGAGTAAGCACATACTAACTAATAAACTAGCCGAGTGGGTATTAGCGCACCCTACGCCCTTTCAACTCACGCGAGTGTACTTAGAGGAAAAGTGCACTCCGCAAGGCAAGTGGGGTCTTGCGACAAAACTGTGGATGCAACCGGACACAAAACACATAAACAAACAAGCATACAAACAAACAAACAAAAATCGATTGCACCCAAAAGAAAACAAATACCGCTTCCCTCAAACAAGCGGTGAAAGAAGCACCGGTTTAGGACTCAAGGCAAGTGACAACGTTCCCAAGCTAGCAATACAAACCAAAATGGACAAAACCCTAATAGTATGACGACAAAGCAACAAAAACGTTGGTAACTTACCTCGGTTCCTCCTAACCTTCTAAGAACGTACCACGGGACGATCGGCGGAGTGGGAAGTGAAGAACCACGGTGTTAGTCGACACTGTAGGTAAGTGAGACCCCGCCCCCTTCAGCGTGAGCCAAGAGGGTCGTCCCGTGTCTAAAACCGCCTAACTAGTCCAAGTAAAAAGATGGAAATATGCAAAATGAGGGAAGGCCGACTAATGCCGCTATCATCCTTCCTAGGGACTCGGTCCTTTGGTAGGCTCTTCACGGCAAAAGTCGGAAAAAGGCTTATTTTGAGAGGTAGGGGTTATTTTTGTGAATCGGGTTTTCTTTTGGCATTTTCTCTTTTCTTTTGCATTTTTGCCTTGTTTTGCCATGCCATTCTTTTTCTTCTTTTCTATTTTTTTTTTTGGATTTTGTGCCTTTTCTTTTTCTTCGTTATTTTCTTTCTTTCATTTTCTTTCTTTTTCTTTTCTTTGCCCCTTTTGGCTTGATTTGGCTTTTTGGCATTTCATTGTGTAACAAGAAAGAGAGAACTCAACAAATTGCAAATTTATTTGTGTGGATATGTGTGGGAGGTAGGTAATGGGTGAGTCGGGACGGGCCCTTCCCTTCAAACCCACAAAAAGGTGGAGAACTTGGACTAATCAAACAATCCCAAACATGGTCACCTAAGGGACGAGACTCGGTAACCAAGGCCTTTTCACACCGTGGGTGGTCAAAATGGTCAAAATGCAAATCCCGTAGTAAATCCCTAGTAAGCTAGGTGGACTCAAGGTAAAGGACCAACGAAATCATTGATTTAGGGTCATTCTACTAGACTAAAGTCCAAGACTCGATTTATACCACTAGGAAGGGAAAGTAAGCACTCACACACTAGCCTCTAAACCGGGTTTTCGAAAACCATTTACACACAAGACACACAACAAAACAAAAAACAAAGACTCAACAAAAACGAAAGAAAAAGAAACAAAAGCAACAAAACAAGAACAACACAAAACGAACACAAATGAAAACACAAACACCACCCCTATCTTCCAAATGAGCAACCAAATCAACCTCAAGCATTACAAAGCTCCACCCGAGCACACCACATCACAAACCTTCTCCAAACTTCACAAGAACTAAAGAGGGAAAGGGATAGAAGATGTTACCGGATGTCTTGAAAGCTTTCCAAAACTAACGGTGATTCAAGCAACCTGTAAGGAAAAGGGAGGCAAAACACACAACAAAACAAATACACGATACAACGACATAAAAGAAAAACACACAAAAGAAAATCTTTTTGATTTTTGTGAAAATTTTTCAAATTTTTAGGGTTTTTAAAGATTTTTCGAAAAACTACAAAAATAAAACTAACTACGATAGAATATCGCTCCCCCACACTTAAGCCGAGCCATGTCCTCATGCTCGACCGTAGTGCATGGGAGCACAAATGAAAATAAAAGACACTACGAAAATAAAGCTAAAAAACAAAAAGTGGAGAAAATATGGTAGAATATGTCCGGCCGGGGTGTAGTGAAGTCACCCTGGGCCGAGACGAGAAAAAGGTATGGATGGGGGAAGAAATAAAAAGAAGGAAATAAAGGGAAATGGGAGGGGAGGACTAGGTGTAATCAAGTCACCTAGCCCGGATTCCGCACAAATCCGACTAAATCCTACAAAAAAAGGGGTGAAAATCTTAAAAATTTGGATTTTGAAATGACTCTCGATGTAGTCACGTCATCGAGAGTCGGGAGCAACCATACTAAGGCCTCGAAGGCCACCATGACACAAAGGATATAAGGGAAAGGGAATAAACAAATGAAGACAAGCTATAAAAACAGAAAAGAGAGGATAGTTGTCGTACCATACGGTTACCAACTCACTCGCTCCATCGTCTCATAAGTGAATAAAGGCACGTAGCTTGTCCTTGTCGTCATTATCCCTTCCCAATCGCGGTACGGTTCCATGGTTGGGGCACCAAAGTAAAATGAGGTGGGGTTTGATGTGAAAGTCGGTTTAAAGTGACGAGAAAGTGAGGTGAAATGTTTATGTAAGGTGTAAGGGTCATATAATGAGGGTAAGGACATGTAGGGAGGTTGGGAGGGGGTATATAATGGTTGGGTGGACTCAAATGACGAAGAAAAGGCCAAAGGAGGACAGGGGGTCCATCCCGGTCGGGATGGGTGGTCCCGGTCGGGATAACCGTCTCGTCCCGGTCGGGAAGACCTCGTCCCGGTCAGGATGAGGTGAACCCATCTTTTGTGCACCTCATCCCGGACGGGATGACATCCTTCCCGGTCGGGATGGGCCTTCCATCCCGGACGGGATGACCTCTTCTAGGCCGGGAAGAGTCTCCTAACCCTCTATAGCTCCCAAAAGCTTGTTCCAAGCTTCAAAAACCAACTTCCCTTCACACTATCCAAGCTCAAACAATGATCAATTCTTCCTAGGAGGCACTTTCACTTCACACCTATCACAAGAAACTTGAATAACACATCAAATTCCCTCCCTCGCAACGCTCATCAATCATCCAAATAGTCAAGAAATTCACAAAACCAAACAAGCTACAAGAGAAAGAGATATATACAAAGAGACGGTTCTTGTGGAACTCCGTCAAACCAAGGTGGTACATTCTTCATTCTTTTTCAACAACCAAAATTAGTTCCATCTCCATCAAGGGCACGAAGGAACAAGTCGAAGGCCCTAGCAAAGTCTTCAATCAAGCTCGAGATATAACCAACCACATACCAAGGCTCTTCATGGCCTTGCCTTGACGTTCCCGGGGCATCCCGATCTTCCAAGTTCAACGACTTGAACTTGTACTTTTGGTCTTTGGGGATATACCCAAACGTCCATCGGTCCTCATGTGGCCCCAAGGGAGGCTCATCCTTTTCCTTGCTTTTCAACTTGTCATCAAGCCCATGAAATGGGCACTCATCGTCCTCCAAATTGGAGTCATCATCCTCAAGTTCACAAGAGTTCTTTTCCAAGCTTTGTCCCGATTCTCCCCCTAGATCAATGTCTTTAGTGGCTTGGATCATATTGCAAGACTCATCATTAGTAGGCGAAGTGTTACCTTGGAGGTCAAACACTAGCTTCTCTTCGCCTAACTCGAAGGTGATCCTACCATTCTTCACATCGATCATAGCACCGGCGGTATGTAGAAATGGGCGCCCAAGAATAATGGGAGTGATTGCATCTTCCCGCATATCGAGCACGATGAAGTCAACCGGCATGAAGAACTTACCGATTCTCACCGGCACATCCTCTAGCATCCCCAATGGTCGGTTGAATGAACTATCGGCCATTTGGAGTGTGATAGAAGTACTTTTAAGCTCCTTCATCCCAAGTCGGTAACAAATAGAATAAGGAATGATGCTCACGCTCGCACCCAAATCACATAATGCTCTTTCGATCTTGTAGTGGCCTATGCTGCAAGGGATCGAAAATCTACCCGGATCCTTCAACTTTGGAAGCGTAGAACCTTGAATGAGCTCGCTCACCACTCTTGTGAACGCTATGGTCTCTTCCTTGTCGACGGATCTCTTCCTAGCCAATATTTCTCTCATAAATTTTCCATATGCCAGGATTTGGGTAAGTAGCTCGGTAAATGGGACACTCACATCCAACTTCTTCACAATACTAAGGAACTTGTCATATTGAGAGTCTACCTTGGTCTTCATTTGCCTTGTTGGGAAAGGCAACTTGATTTGGATCTTGTTTTGCTCAATAGGGGTGGACTCTTCAAACGACACTTTCCCTTTACCCTTGTCTTTTCTTTGAAGTTGGGGAAGCTTGTCTTCTTGGGGTTTCTCAATCTCCCATAAGACTTGCTCCTCCATTGGATCTTCCTTGCTTGAGTTTTCTTGAATCGGAGGCAAAACTTCTCTTGTTGGCTCTTGCTCATTCGGGCGTGGGGGAGGGTTATAAGATGTACCTCTCCTAGTGGTAATAGCATTCACATGCTCGAAACTCGGAGTTACCCCTTGAGGAGGTAATTGCTCTCTTTGTCTTGAAGAACTTCCCGATGCAAGTTGTGATACTTGATTCTCAATCATCTTCATGTGAGTTTTCATTTCCTTGTTATCCATTAGAATTTGGGCAATGGTTCCTTGTTGTGACATTTGTGTCTCCAATTGCCTCTTTTGCATTTCTTGAGTATTCCTTTGCATATCCATCATTTGCTTTTGTATGTCAAAATCCCGTGGTGGGGATGATGGATTATGCGGAGTATCGGTGAGGGCTAATGGAGTACCATAGTCATGAATAGGAGACCGACTCCTAGGCTTGCTTTGTTGTTGATTGCCTTGAGTTGCTTGATGTTGACGGTTTCCTTGGAACCCATGAGAATTGCCTTGATTAAGGCCTTGATTGTTGCCATGGTTGTGGTTTTGATAGCCTTGGTTGAAGTTCCCTTGTTGGAACCCTTGATTGTTGTTGAATGAACCTTGGTTACTTTGCTTGAAGTTGTTGAAAGGCCTTGAGTTGCCTTGGTAACCTTGGTTGTTGTCCCTTAAGGGAGGTGGAACATAGGGACGATGTTGTTGTTGGTGTTGAAAGGCTTGTTGTTGAGGGACTTGATTGGAAGCTTGGTATTGATTAGAGTAGGAGGCACCTTGCTTGAACGCTTGAAAAGCATTCACTTGTTCAATACTTCCTTTACAATTCATAGGGTCATGACCAACGATTCCACAAGTGTCACACATGCCATAATAAGGCAAAGGAGGTGCAAATCCCAAAGCATTCACTTCTTGAATTGAGTGTTGATGGGAGGAACCAATGCTTTGAACTTGAGTGAGGTGGCCTTGGAGCTTCTTGTCAATGGTCTCCATATGTGTCTTCAATTGGGCTCCAAGGTCAATGCTTAATTGAGTAATAGCATCAACCTCGTGCCTACCTCCTCGTTGCCTTCCTAGGCCTAGAGTATTGCGAATTATGCACCGCCATCTCTTCAATTCTCGCCCATGTTTGGTCATCGTCGACCTCGGTGAACCTACCATTAGAGCCCATGTTGAGTATAGTTCTTGAGTCCTCATAAAGACCGTTCCAAAATTGTTGGACTAAGAACCATTGTGAGAGTCCATGATGAGGGCATGATCTAACCAAAGACTTAAACCGCTCCCAAGCTTCATATAGGCTCTCTTCATCCCTTTGTTGGAAACCGGTGATGGAGGCCCTAAGCAAATTTGTCTTCTCCGGAATGTTTGGTAGAACGCCAATGCAAGCTTTTTCCAAGTGTCGATTCCCATGGTTGCCCTATCGAGACTCTTAATCCATTGCTTCGCTTTTCCAATTAATGAAAATGGAAATAAAACCCATCGGATTTGATCTTGTGTAACCCCGGGTTGAGAGATAGCGTCGCAATAATCGGAGAAAGTCTCCATGTGTTGGTGCGGGTCTTCGGTGGGCAAACCACAAAATTGATTCCTTTCCACAAGTTGTATGAAGTGAGTCTTGGCCGTAAAATTTCCGGCATAAGCGGCCGGTAGAGCATTAGGTCCCGGCAAGACGTCTTCCGTGAATGTAGAGTGGGATGAAAACTTAGGCATTCTTGGATATAAGGGAGAAGATGGTGGTGTAGACGGTGTTGATGTAGATGAAGAGGGGGAACTATGAGAAGAATATCCAAAGTGATTGGTGAAATTCCCTTCGGCCGTCTCTTGAAATGCTTGCTCAAAATCGTTTCCTTGAGCTTGCTCTTGATGAGTATTGCTTGCACTTGGTTGAGAGATCCCAACCCGGTTAATCGCCCGTTGGCGAAAAGCTCGAAAAAGCCTCTCCGGCTCTGGATTAAAGAGAAAGAATTCGCCTCCCCGCCTAGGCATACACTACACACTAGAACAAACGTGAGAATACCTAGTGCTTTAGGGGCACTAGGTAACGACAATAAACAAGCACAACTAGAGACAAAGAGAAAAGAAAGCTAAGAAAACAAGAAAAACTAGAAGATATGCACAAGAGAAGGTACAAGGGCACAAAGAAGGGTAAATAACTCTAGAAATAAGCAAACAAAGTCTAAACAATGCACCGTCCCCGGCAACGGCGCCTAATTGATGGTAGGATTTGTCGTGGATCCCACCGCCAAATAAATAACCAACTAGCACCTAACGGTAGTTAGGGTAAGTCGGGTCGTGTCCACGGAGACGGTGTTGCAAGGTTTAGACTAAATCGGCCTAAAACGAGACTAAATCACCAAACAAACACAAAGAAGCGATAAATGGAAAATTACGGTAGAGGAGAGGTAAGAACTAGACTAATGATGAACTAGGCTAAAACAATGCTAAACAATGCTAGTGATCGAATTAACAAGTAAACTAGAATAAACGATGACTAAACAAGAAGTTGAAATCAAATATGGAAGGAAGTGGGTTAGGTCAGGTTCATAAGAATAGTAGGGTGGTCGGGTTGGTTATGGGTATGGGTGTCTCCTAGTGCTAGAGTCGGTCCGGGCTCTCGCTACTTAGACCGATGTCAAGGTGAGTCCGGGCTCTCGCAACTTAGACTCTAATCGAGGTATGTCCGGGCTCTCGCAACTTAGACTATCCTCAACACTATCCTCAACATGACCACAAACAAGACAAACAATGAGTAGAGGAAGACTAGCATGAGAAGCATGGCCACTACAACTCAAACAAGCATTTCAACAAACACAAGGTGTGCCAAGTATGTGACTAACAACAAAGATTCATCCTTTACCCCTAATCAAACCCTAATCACCCATATTCTACCCTTAATCCCCCTACTAAACCACAAGAAGACTACTCACACATATTCAAACTAACTACAACAATGAAAAGATAAAACAACATCATAACCCTAACATCCATAATCAAGAACAATATGAACAATAACAATAAACACTAAGTAAAGATTCAAACTTGAAATAATAACAAAGAATAAGAGAAAGGAAGATTATACCAACAATAGGATGAAGAAAAGATGATAACTTGCATAAATAGGAAACCCAAATAAATCCCAAGGTTGTCAAGCTTGGAGAAATCTTCAAGTATCTTCTTAATACAAGAACTAATTAACTAAGATTAACTAGGATTAACTAAGGATTAAAGAGAGATTAAATCTAATGTGAGGAACTAAATCTAGGCTTTATATGTTGTAGAGAAGCTTAAGATAGTCTAGGGTAATGTAAGATACATAAACAATACAAGAGGGAAGTATTTATAGGGTTCCGTAAGTGAGAGGAATAAAAGAAGGAGGCGGAACAGAGACTGGGTCATTCCCGATCGGGAATGGGAAATCCCGATCGGGAAGAAATGATGGTCCCAATCGAGAATATGCGATCCCGATCAGGACGGCTTCACAGTGAGCGCCTCCCTTGCTCCACCTTTCCCGATCGGGAGGGCCTTATCCCGATCGGGATACTTCCTCTTTCCCGATCGGGAATATGCGATCCCGGTCGGGAATGCTTGACAGTGAGCAGCTATTCTTGCACTTCATTCCCGATCGGGTTCACGAACTCCCGATCGGGATGAGTCTTGTTTAGCTCTTCCTCGACTCCTTGTCGATGCTCGGTGCTCGGGGAGTCGCCGAATCATCGTTGCTTCTCCTCTTGGGTTCCATACGTGTCGGAAACGAGTTGAATCGTTCCGTTTCTTCGAGATGACCCCTAGGAACCTGAAATAATCTAGAAGAAGCATAAGTCGTCCCTAAAACCGCCCTAAGGGGCGATTTCAGCAGAGAAAACGAGACTAAATACAAGAAATAAACACTACAAAACGCACTTATCACTTCCACATCAAAAGAAATAATGAACTAGACAAATATCTTGGAATTCCAATCCTTGTGGAAGGCAACAAATCGGCATTCTATAATTACCTTATTAGCAGGGTTAAGCATCGTATTAACACTTGGAATGGCTCCCTTCTCTCTCCGGCTGGCAGACTTACCCTCATTTCTTCAGTCCTCTACTCACTTTCCATATTCTTTCTATCGGTATCACATATCCCGATAAGTGTGGCTAAGAGAATAAATTCTCTTCTTTCACATTTTTGGTGGGCGGGGACTAGAACCAATCACACTGTTCATTGGAGAAGCACTAACTTCACCAGTATCCTAAAAAGGGAAGGGGGCCTCAGCATCAGAATATATCATGTTTCAACCAAGCTTTACTGGCCAAAATGGCTTGGAGAATTCTTACAGACTCCAACTCCCTCCTCAGCAGAACCTTCTCCTCTAAATACAAATTAGACCCCTTCACCATTGGAACAACTTTGTGAAAAATATTCAGCAGCTACTCATGGGGTTGGCGTGGTATTCTATGGGGACTTAGATTGTTGGATAACAATCTTGCTAGGTCTATTAGCCGCTACAGCACCCTTAACATCCGGAGTTCCCGTTGGGTGAATGCCATGATCCCCTTGCCCAAAATCAACATCAATCAGACTGACTATGAGAACATCTCCCAATGGTGGTCTCGGATCTAATCACTACTACTGGGACCTAGGATACAAACAAAATCAACATGCTCTTTCCTCCGTTTTGGGTGGACAACATTAAAAGTTTTTTCATCCCTTGACATGTGTCCTCAAACACCCTTTATTGGAGCTTATAATCCGTTGGAAACTACTCAGTCAAATCTGGTTATTCTGCTGCCTTCAACTACTACAGAAGCAACAATTTTACAAATAGAGACAAAGAGATTGAATTGACTAAGATTTCTCTTTATTGCAAAAAAAATCTCTGGAAACTCAAATGCCCTAAAAAAATAGAAGATTTTACTTTGGAAGATCTTCCATGATGGGCTTCCTCTAGCAGATTCCTTCAAGAAACGGGGAATCACAACTCATACTCACTGCCCTTTCTGCGAAAATATAGGCCTCTATGAGCTTGAAACTAATAGACATATATTCAGAGATTGCGCTTTCGCCTCCCGGGTTTGGTTAGGTGGTCCTCTTGAAATCCGAGGACAATTGAATGACACCATTGATGTTAAGACATGGATCGTTAATTGGCTAAATTACCTTAATTCTAAGCAAGACTCGGTTTCAATGATCATCAAGTTCCTTGGGTCTCTTTGGTTCATTTGGCTGGCTCGTAACAACATCTTCAATGGGGCAGTTTGGCCACTGAAACTTATCCTACAACCGGAGCGTAAGACCCAGGGTCTAACACTCTTGACGAAGGTGAGCAAGTGAGATATGAACGACCCACCCTAACCTCTCCAAGGCTCGCGTGAATTGAACTGGTTTTGTGAACCTTCAACCACCCTTAGACCCAAGCAATGACGGCCCAATGCGCACCCACGAGGCTAACCTAGGTCTGCTTAGACTAGCGAGGCAACTATGTGACTAGTCTAACCCCTACAAGGTTAATTAGGTCTAACCTTCACTCAAACTCTTGTTTTTGTGTGAGGATTGAAGAGAGAGTTTGAAAACTCAAACTCATTTTTTTCATTCATTCAAGTTCTAACTATTACAAGCATAAGTGATGCCTTATATAGGCCCCTTAGAAAGCTAGTATATGTCCTAAATGAGACTAGATACATAAAATAAAGTTAGACAAAGGAAAACTAGTATAAATAAAAAATTGGACCCCCTTGGAGCATGCTTCTCTTTAATTGCATTTGTCTTCACTTGTTACTTGGGCTCCAAGGATGAGTAGGACTCCTACGTGACTTGTGGACAGCTATTCAAAGCTAGTGACAAAGGAGGGACAATACTTTTGTGTTGTCATTGTGGCCCACACCCAATTGGGCATTTCTCTTTTCGCACCTTTCTTTTGCTCAACCCGATTTGTACACACCTGAGTTGTAGCACATTGTTCTCCTATGTCCCTTAGGATTCAACAAAAGTGACCCTAGATGTTTATTTATTAAATTGAATCTAGTTTCAGATGCAGTTAGAATTTCATTAAAATACGAACCGAGCTGAAAGTTAGCTTCTCCTAAAGCATCATTGTTCAAGCCGAACTTCTCTCGGACCATGGCTGAATGGTGTGGGTTTTATGACGAGTGGGTTACTGGGTTGAGTTTTAAGCGAGCATATCCTTGGACTTATTTGTGGATTAAGTGCCGTTTAGGGTACTAAAAGAGACTTAATGAAATGAAGCCCTAAGTTGACAATTAGACACATTCAAAGCACTTCAAATCACACTCATTTCGTGTGTGTTCTTACTAAGTCTCAAATCTGAATAGGCCCTTGTACCAGCCTCTGTTGCAACGACAAATAAGTAACTTGCCTCCGCGTTACACTGCTTAGACTACAAATTAGTTTTCCAATCTAAACAAGGATGAACAAATCACCCATACCAATCAAAGTGGCAAGCCTATCCAACTTATTCGTCGCTCCAGTTGCTACCAACCTCTCCTTATTAAGGTCGACGCCTCCTGGACTGATAATTTAAAGGCTGCTAGTGGCTGGGGTCTTTTCGGCTATCATGATTAACTCATCGTTTCTGGCTCCTGCTGTTTTACCACCAGCAAACCTATTTTTGCCGAGGCTACGATGATCTAGAAGGCCTGTGCCTGGGATTCTCTGTAACACCCCGGCCTAAACTTGGACTGGAAATGTTAGTCACGGTAGCTCGCGAGGCTCTATACTGATCCCAGAGACCAACACGACTCCTTTCTAGCGCATTTTTACATCACTCATTCGCATACTGGAAACCTTCCCAGGAGGTCACCCATCCTTAGACTACTTACAGCCAAGCACGCTTAACTGTGGAGTTCTTTTGGATGGATGACCAGACAAGTAAGTGCACTTTGTTGATATGAGTAGTACCTTCAATCCTTTTAAGCACTAGTCATTTAAGCTCGTAAATAGGACATCTTCAATCAATGTGGGGTGTTTCAATCAAATGCAAATCTATCACCTGACTGTAATCCCCTAGAAATTCTAACGCAATACAGTGGCGGAAACACTGTAGAAGTGGGATTATAACACACTGTAGCTATGTCTTAATTAAATAAAAATGGTAAGTCAATACATAAGCCATAAAATAAAAATGGCTACAAAATAAAAATAAAATGAAATCCAAAAATAGGGTTTTAACAATCCATAATACAGTGATCTGATTAAAACAAGCAGGATCCATAACTGCTCGCTAGCCCACCCGAAGGAAAACACATATACCTGCCATGTTAAAAACATAACAGCCACAATCAGTGAAGAGTAACGTCAACGTTCTCCCAGCCGTATAACAGGATTTTAAAAACGTAATTACTAATATAGGAAAAATAATAAAAATGGAAAACAGTAAAACAGCATATTAAAATAAGCTTTAGCGTAAAACGAATTAATCAAAAGGGTTTCCGAAGAAACATAAAAATATTTGCCAACCTGCAAACCAATTTATATCGATAATAAATAAATTAATCAAAATGGCGTTATGGATAGGATTAATGTAGAATCTAGACTTTCACTAGGATAATACTAAAACTAGTTTCGAGAACTTAGTCAAAACAAATTAGACTTTGGTCTCTCACTAGGCAACTCAACCATAACAGGACTGCGTGCAGCGAGGTCCTGGCTTAAGTAGTGCACACCCCTCCTGGATACAAACCATACCCAGTTCAACCCGACGCGACTTACACGATGCGATATCTAAGTTTAAGGTAAGCATACACCCTCCTGAACACAAACCATGCTCAGTTCAACGACCAATGTGTCTCAACATAGACACATCAACTTTATAGTTGATGGCAAAACGTACATCCCAGACTATATTACTCTAAACCCACACTTATCCTTACTCCATAACTCCAAAACAAACCATTATCGATATTTAAAGATGTATTCATTATAAACAATATGAGGACAAAAGAAGTAAACACTTATATTCTAAAAGAGGAAACTTTCTATTTTAGGAAACTTCTATTTTTAGAAACTTTACTAAAAATAGCATTATATCAAAATAATGAAAATATTAGTTCATATTAATACCACATTTTTAGCAAACGATATAGATTTATAAAACTAATACTTTCGGCCTTAACGATATTAATTATTAAAGTAAGATCATTTGATTTTATGAAATTATTAAAATATCGTGTAAGTGTTATAAAACGATTAAAAATATCTTAAACATTTTAATATTACTAATTAGGGTGTTTTCAAAAGTTAAAAAACTAAAATTCCCTAATTATTATTAGTTTCGACAAATAAAATTATAAATAGGATTTTACGGCAAACATCAAATTAAATATTTGAACGTCTTTATTTAATTAAACCAACAAATATATTTAGAGTATGTTAAGGGATGATTTAACTCTTAAAGTTTCAGATTTAAATACTTTCAAAATTGATGGAAAAATAATTCTTTTAGGTAAGACGAAGCGTTTTAACGATAAATCACAATTTGTCCGAAAATCAATATTTATTAATTAAAGGCTTTAACAAATAGTATAAAAATTACGTAAAATAGTTAAATTATATTTATGGACATTCTGTCCAGAAAATAAAATTTTCCAGAATCCTAAAACTCGGTTTTTAAAGCGTTTTCTCGTTAATCGTCCAATCTTGACAATAACGATTAATAAAAATAGTAATTACAAAACGATTTAAGTATTAATATCCAAAAATTATTATTAAACCTAAAAATCATGATTTTCCAGAATCTACCATTTTTCCAGATTTCCAAAAATTCCAGATTTAATAAATCCCGTCAAAACCGTCTTTAAAACCCGTTTTCACAATTAACGATTCCATTAATAAAACTTATCGATCCTAACATTTTATTAAGGCACTAAAAATCATAAAATGACATTTTAATATGAAATCATCAGAATAATAATTTTTCCAGATTTAAACCAAAGACCAGAAATCGAGAATTTAAACAACAAACACGGTTTTAACGATAAACGATGATTTAAAGTGATTAATTAATTCATCCACTTAACAATTCCGAAAAATTATGAAACAATTCAGAAAATTCTATTTCAGCAGAAAGTTTCACCACGTCAAAAATCAAATTAAAATAAAATGTTTAAGTACTAGAACTAAAAATCGGCTTTTAATCATTTTTGTCCGAAAACGGTAATAATTCAATAATCGATATCAAAAATATCAGAAAAATACTAAATTATTAAGAATCATCAAAAACAACATTTTTCCAGAATATAAACATATATTACATGTTTCGGCCGATTATTACGATTTTACAAATTAATATAACAATTTAATCGTTAATCTCGTAAAAGCGATAAAAATATCGAAACATCCAAATTTCAACTTTAAAATTTTTTCCAGATCCGTGACATACATATATTGCCAAAAATAAAATATAAAATATATACATGCAAATACTCAATTAAAATCTTGAAATACCGAGTAACATCGACATTACCTCTACTCCAAATCTGAGTCGATAATATATTCTTCGGCTTCGGGATCGTCCAAAAATCCTACCAAACACGGAATTCATGGCAGAAAAATACCATGAGAAAACTAATAAAAATCAAGGTACAAATTGATCGAAAATGACGTCGATTAATACCTTAACGAAGAGAACGGAAAGAGGGTTATTATGACGTCAAAAATGATGCAATTGGGACTCAAAATGGAGCAAAAATTTGCCTAAGATGGAGGAGGGTTGAGTATATATTTTTTTTTATGACAAGAATGAATAAGGTGTAGTATGGAAAATGGATGGTTTTCAAAAAAATATAAATGGGATTAAATGGTTGATGAAAACTATGTGACATCCACATGAATTGGCCGGCCAAAATAGTTGATGAAGGAGTATGAAAAGTCTTGATACTTGATACTAATGCTACAATGAATGAAAATAATTTATCTTATGTTTACGTTTTAACGTGATAAAATGAAACGTTTAAATAAAACGTAATAATACTTGTGACCAAGGGTTTAGTTGGTCCAAAATGTGAGTAAATGGTCTCAAATAGTTTATAAGTTGATAAAAAGTATAATCGTAAAATAGTTAAAGGCATTTCAAAGTAATTCGAGTAAACCTCGCGTAAGAAAATAATTATTCGCGAAGCTTCGTAATAAAAATCATTAACAACTAATTTTTGTAAATAAAAATATTTACTAGTTGAAAATATTATAGAAACGTATTCAAACATTTTTAGGAAAAGGAATAACTTAAATTCAAGCTTAAAAAAGTCAATTCGAAGAAAAATAGAATTCCTTGCGGGAAAATTAATTAGTTTACGAAGAAACCAAATAAATGGATTTAAAAAGAATTTAAATCTTTGAAATTTAAAATAAAAATTATTAAACTCAAAAATTAAAATAGCGCTTAGTAAAATGATGAAATATGAAGCCAAAAGTGACAGAGTTAAGACGGAGTCCTAACGGAAAGAATAAAAACGCTTAGGAAAAATAGCGGGTGTTACAATCTTCCCCACTAAAAGAAAGTTTCGTCCTCGAAACTAAGAATAAGCAGATAGGAAATCGAGGTTTACCTTACTCGAAGAGTTGAGGATGCTTAGCTCGCATCGAAGACAAATATCTATTCCAAGAAGAGTTGGGCTAACCAACCCGAAGTTTAAAATCTTTTGATTAATGAAATCGTAAAGTAAAGTTATTTGATAAAATAACAACGTTAAATAACATTTGTAAACAAACTCGAAGGAAATAGGATAACCAAAATATTTTGAAAACAAAAGTAAAATATTTTGATTAAGAAATTCGATATTATTTCTTTTTTTTGATGAAACAAAATTTAGTTTGGAGAAATCAAATTTTGTAGTTAATAAAAATCGCACCAGCCGTCAAACATTTTCAATAACAGATTCAAAAGTCCACCAATAATAAAATGACAATCAATTCTCAAAACGTTAAAATTCCGAAAATGTTATCAAAGTAATTATGAAAGTTTTCAAAAATGTTATCAAACTTGAATATACAAAATAATTTCGACAATGTTAAAACGTTTTACATAACAATCCTATACAAATTGAAGTACTTGGAAATATAAAAATCTTCATAAAATTTTGATCGCTTGAAAATCAAAAATTAAAAATAATTTTGAAATAATTTAAAATAAATTATTAAGGCATTTTGAAATAGATCTAAATATAAATATCAACCAAAGATAAAACAAAGTGAAGTACATAGTTCTTAAATTATAAATAAAAAAATGTTAAATTTCACGATAACCCAAAATGTTAAATTGCTCAAAGTTTTTACAAAATGGGGAGTTTTAAAATTTGAAATTATGCTTCAAAATGTTAAAATTTCATGAAATTCAAAATTTTTAAATTAGTCAAGCTTTTTACAAAACGGGCAAATTCACAATAAGAAATAATAACTCAAAATGTTAAAATTTTACGATAATCCATTTTTTTTAAAGTAGTCAAACTTTTTATAAAATAGGGAGTTCAAAAAAAATGGTCAAGGATAAAAAGAACAAGGATAAATAAATTTAAAAATAAGAGCTTACAAAATCGATAGAGGTTGAAGGGATTGGCAGGAGTTACCGTAACAGAATTCAAGTAGGAGCAAAAAGAAAGACGGAGTTGAGAATCAAAAAGAGCTCTCAAGGATTATGGAAGAAATTAATCATCTGGAGATTCCTAGCACGACTTCCACAAACACGGTTCCTAATTCCCATCAAATAACGCTAAGTCCAATATCAGTACAGGGTGGTCCTACTCAATCTACAACCTCCAAAATTAAGTCTTACATACTTACACAATCTTTCAATTAGCATAGTAAGAATCCACAAATAATTTAGACTAATCCTTTAATTAAGATTCCAACGGTTATTAAAACATACCCTAACTCGTAATCACTAAGGTTTATAAATTTAAAGCTCATAAGGTCTGAACTCGAGGTATGCTTCAAATTTCTCGAGTAAGGAAGACTAAATAAAACCCACCAATTAACAAAGTTCGGACACGAAATCCTCAAAGATGATCACCGACATATTTATAATACCACAAGTGCAGAAGTTGGGGAAGTACAATAAATCCTCAAACACGCTCAAACCTATAGGTAATGGCGCAAACACTCACATCTTCAAACACATCATTTGATTGATGTTTCTAAGAAGTCCATCAAATTTCTAATCGTAATGGTGCAACCACAAAATATTTAATAACTCAACGAAGCCACAATCTCGTTGGTCTAAGGTTCTGAACTATAAATCCATTAAGATGATTGACATCAAAATGTTCCTCAAAACAACGCGATAAATCCAACCTCTAATGGCAATACGTTTCTCCTTCAAGGTTAACAATGATCTATCCAAAATTTAGGTCATTCAACTTCAAAGTTTGTAGGTTACAACCTTACATCAACGATTAACGATCTAATCCTTAAGAAACACGGGTAATCTATGTTAACCAAAATTTCTAACGGTTTTAATGAAAACCTTCTATGGTACCACAACACTCAGGTTAACAATTTAAACGGTACTCTATGATCCCAAACATTCCCGATGCATCCATCAAATAACATTTAGGTAGGAATCTCAAAATTCAATTATTAGCTACACTTGGTTCGGTTCTAGGTTAAATTATGTACTAGGTAACCATCAAATACGATATACTCTTACTACCCCAAAATATATTCAACTCTAAGTCCTCCAAATAATCATGTAACCTATAACCCAAGGTTCAGAGTCTAAAGTACCAACCTAATTCCATTAATTGACAATTTATTATTCAAATCGATCCTCAAAGGCTTACTAAGATAGATAACAAGGTATAACTCACAACCCTCAAGCCCTAGGTAACAAGGGTTTACTAAACCTCAAACATCTATATTCTTTCACGGGGTTCACTGAGACAGAAACCGGTCTAACCAAAGAATCTCAAGAGAAAGATGGTAGAATAGAAGAATAGAACAAGGATTCACCAAGAGAATGAAGATGAGAATGTATAAGAGAAGAATTGGAAGAAATAGAGGAAGGAAGAAAAGAATTGATGATCCTATATTACTAAGTTCTTGAACCAGAAGAGAATCTTCGGCCTCCAGAGTTCACGAGGGAATCCAAAATGGATTACTTCATCTTCTTGTAGAGGAACGAGCACGCAAGTCATGGGTCGCTCCATCTGGATTTACTGTGACATCATGGAACGTGAATCTACTCTTGATCATCTTGCCTGTAGCTTAAGTAAACTGAACCGGAGCTAAAAGTCATTATCGAAATCTTTCTTGGAGCACCTAGTTGTCCACTCGAGTCAGCAGGCGTTGAGAGTGCTAAGTAGGTCTTGTCCCGATCTGGAGCAGCATATCAGCAACTTGTTCTTTCATCTTCTTTGACATATAAAACAAATATTCAATGCTAATCATTGAGTTCAAGAACAGATAATTCTAACAGTTAAGTCCTTATATGTTTCTACCCATTTTCAATAATATTTTTATTTACTATTTAAACAATTTACTGGTATTTTTCCTATTTTCAGGTGTAAGCGTTGGGAGCAGTGATGCTTTGATACCAACTGTAATCCCCTAGAAATTCTAATGCAATACAGTGGCGGAAACACTGTAGAAGTGGGATTATAACACACTGTAGCTATGTCTTAATTAAATAAAAATGGTAAGTCAATACATAAGCCATAAAATAAAAATGGCTACAAAATAAAAATAAAATGAAATCCATAAATAGGGTTTTAACAATCCATAATACAGTGATCTTATTAAAACAAGCAGGATCCATAACCGCTCGCTAGCCCACCCGAAGGAAAACACATATACCTGCCATGTTAAAAATATAACAGCCACGATCAGTGGGGAGTAACGCCAACGTTCTCTCAGCCGTATAACAGGATTTTAAAACAGTAATTACTAATATAGGAAAAATAGTAAAAATGGAAAACAGTAAAACAGCATATTAAAATAAGCTTTAGCGTAAAACAAATTAATCAAAAGGGTTTCCGAAGAAACATAAAAATATTTGCCAACCTGCAAACCAATTTATATCGATAATAAATAAAATAATCAAAATAGCCTTATGGATAGGATTAATGTAGAATCTAGACTTTCACTAGGATAATACTAAAAACTAGTTTCGAAAACTTAGTCAAAACAAATTAGACTTTGGTCTCTCACTAGGCAACTCAACCATAACAGGACTGCGTGTAGCGAGGTCCTGGCTTAAGTAGTGCACACCCCTCCTGGATACAAACCATACCCAGTTCAACCCGACGCGACTTACACGATGCGATATCTAAGTTTAAGGTAAGCATACACCCTCCTGAACACAAACCATGCTCAGTTCAACAACCAATGTGTCTCAACATAGACACATCAGCTTTATAGTTGATGGCAAAACGTACATCCCAGACTATATTACTCTAAACCCACACTTATCCTTACTCCATAACTCCAAAACAAACCATTATCGATATTTAAAAGATGTATTCATTATAAACAATATGAGGACAAAAGAAGTAAACACTTATATTATAAAAGAGGAAACTTTCTATTTTAGGAAACTTCTATTTTTAGAAACTTTACTAAAAATAGCATTATATCAAAATAGTGAAAATATTAGTTCATATTAATACCACATTTTTAGCAAACGATATAGATTTATAAAACTAATACTTTCGGCCTTAACGATATTAATTATTAAAGTAAGATCATTTGATTTTATGAAATTATTAAAATATCGTGTAAGTGTTATAAAATGATTAAAAATGTCTTAAACATTTTAATATTATTAATTAAGGTGTTTTCAAAAGTTAAAATGCTAAAATTCCCTAATTATTATTAGTTTCGACAAATAAAATTATAAATAGGATTTTACGGCAAACATCAAATTAAATATTTGAACGTCTTTAGTTAATTAAACCAACAAATATATTTAGAGTATGTTATGGGATGATTTAACTCTTAATGTTTCAGATTTAAATACTTTCAAAATTGATGGAAAAATAATTCTTTTAGGTAAGACGAACCGTTTTAACGATAAATCACAATTTGTCCGAAAATCAATATTTATTAATTAAAGGCTTTAACAAATAGTATAAAAATTACCTAAAATAGTTAAATTATATTTATGGACATTCTGTCCAGAAAATAAAATTTTCCAGAATCCTAAAACTCGGTTTTTAAAGCGTTTTCTCGTTAATCGTCCAATCTTGACAATAACGATTAATAAAAATAGTAAATACAAAACGATTTAAGTATTAATATCCAAAAATTATTATTAAACCTAAAAATCATGATTTTCCATAATCTACCATTTTTCCAGATTTCCAAAAAATTCCAGATTTAAATAAATCCCGTCAAAACCGTCTTTAAAACCCGTTTTCACAATTAACGATTCCATTAATAAAACTTATCGATCCTAACATTTTTTTAAGGCACTAAAAATCATAAAATGACATTTTAATATGAAATCATCAGAATCATAATTTTTCCAGATTTAAACCAAAGACCAGAAATCGAGAATTTAAACAACAAACACGGTTTTAACGATAAACGATGATTTAAAGTGATTATTTAATTCATCCACTTAAAAATTCCGAAAAATTATGAAACAATTCAGAAAATTCTATTTCAGCAGAAAGTTTCACCACGTCAAAAATCAAATTAAAATAAAATGTTTAAGTACTAGAACTAAAAATTGGCTTTTAATCATTTTTGTCCGAAAACGGTAATAATTCAATAATCGATATCAAAAATATCAGAAAAATACTAAATTATTAAGAATCATCAAAAACAACATTTTTCCAGAATATAAACATATATTACATGTTTAGGCCGATTATTACGATTTTACAAATTAATATAACAATTTAATCGTTTATCTCGTAAAAGCGATAAAAATATCGAACCATGCAAATTTCAACTTTAAATATTTTTCCATAATCCGTGACATACATATATTGCCAAAAATAAAATATAAAAATATATACATGCAAATACTCAATTAAAAGCTTGAAATACCGAGTAACATCGACGTTACCTCTACTCCAAATCTGAGTCGATAATATATTCGTCGGCTTCGGGATCGTCCAAAAATCCTACCAAACACGGAATTCATGGCAGAAAAATACCATGAGAAAACTAATAAAAATCAAGGTACAAATTGATCGAAAATGACGTCGATTAATACCTTAACGAAGAGAACGGAAAGAGGGTTATTATGACGATAAAAATGATGCGATTGGGACTCGAAATGGAGCAAAAATTTGCCTAAGATGGAGGAGGGTTGAGTATATATTTTTTTTATGACAAGAATGAATAAGGTTTAGTATGGAAAATGGATGGTTTTCAAAAAAATATAAATGGGATTAAATGGTTGATGAAAACTATGTGACATCCACATGAATTGGCCGGCCAAAATAGTTGATGAAGGAGTATGAAAAGTCTTGATACTAATGCTACAATGAATGAAAATAATTTATCTTATGTTTACGTTTTAACGTGATAAAATGAAACATTTAAATAAAACGTAATAAAACTTGTGACCAAGGGCTTAGTTGGTCCAAAATGTGAGTAAATGGTCACAAATAGTTTATAAGTTGATAAAAAGTATAATCGTAAAATAGTTAAAGGCATTTCAAAGTAATTCGAGTAAACCTCGCGCAAGAAAATAATTATTCGCGAAGCTTCGTAATAAAAATCATTAACAACTAATTTTTGTAAATAAAAATATTTACTAGTTGAAAATATTATAGAAACGTATTCAAACATTTTTAGGAAAAGGAATAACTTAAATCTAAGCTTACAAATGTCAATTCGAAGAAAAATAGAATTCCTTGCGGGAAAATTAATTAGTTTACGAAGAAACCAAATAAATGGATTTAAAAAGAATTTAAATCTTTGAAATTAAAAATAAAAATTATTAAACTCAAAAATTAAAATAGTGCTTAGTAAAATGATGAAATATGAAGCCAAAAGTGACAGAGTTAAGACGGAGTCCTAACGGAAAGAATAAAAACGCTTAGGAAAAATAGCGGGTGTTACACTGACTATTGCCACTGACTGTCTATCATTCCTTGATGCAATTACTGATCCGAAATCGCAGCGAATTGAGCTAGGATTTATTCTTCAAGACATTTACGTATCCTCACTTAACTTTCGTTGTCTTTCTTTAAATTCATTCCTAGATTTTTTAACAAATGCGCACATGGAATAACAATTAATGCACGATGAAACTGTTCAAGCTCGTTTTATCCAGCTGGCAAAAAAAATATATAATTACAAAGTCACTCCTCCGTATATATGTGGGCTAACAAAGGTCAACACATTATTGTCTTGTTCCACAGAACTATTGTCAATATTAAAATGTTCTTCCCTCAAAAGTTATGTATTTGTTCGCAGCCTAATTTAAGTTTTTTTTTACTCTTTTTTTTTTCACTATAATCAAATTTTAGGAAAGAAGAATATGTGGTAGTGGTTGAGTGGAGGATTAAAAGTTGGGTTAACATTATGCACTAGCCATGCATTTTGTATCAAGAAAAAAACAGGAAGTTCTTAGAAAAATTACCAAAAAAGGAAAAGATAATGAAAAGGAGTGACCAATAAACTAGCCAAACATTTGTTTAGGTCATCCATATCATTGATCATTGTATACAAATGGGTCCTTTAATCCATGGACGATTTATCTATGAGGTTGGATGAGATTATGAGGAAATCATTTGTAGCTTGGACGCAGAAAAAAAACACAGGAATAAAGGATGAGTTAAGTTGGGGCCCTCACGGCCTTATTTTCCTTTTTTTTTTCTTATAGAAAGTGAGTGAGTTTTGGTATATATTAATAACAAAGTGAGATGAAAAAAAGTGAGGTGAAAATGATACGTTTTGGGGATATTCAAAGATGTGAACGCTGATTTTCCGTTGTAGTATTGTAATTCTTCCTGTCCTATTCATTTATTTATTTTTTATATACTTCCTTAGTTTTTTAAGAATGTTAGTTTCATTAATATATTTCTCATATATAATGGGGACAATCTTTAAATAGGAAGGTAGTATATTATTTGTAAAAGTTTTTATTAACAAGCTCCACAATTGAAGAAATTTATTTTTAAATAAAAGTTCTTATTAACAAACTCAATGCTAAGAATCATTACTGTGGTTGCTCTCGATTGATTATATTACAAAAAAATTAAGATGAATGGTAAAACTTGTAATTCGATAATAATACGTAATTTATATGGATGTTGACTACGCACTCTGTTAAGTCTCTATATAATTGCTTATCGCGTTTTCTTCTCACATGGTGGGAGATAGGAAAAACAAACCCTCATAATAAAGAAAAGTTTCAACATGATGTACTATATAGTATCGGAATGCAACTCTTTGGGCACGCTTCCAAAGGTTTCTCCACATCCATCTCTCAACCGACTGTTTGAGTCTCGTTCAACAACTGTGCGGTTTAGCAGACGTTTCACCAGAGATTTGCAGGATTATTAACCATCTCCATTACGATGTTTTTTGTCTTTTCACTGTATTTCTGTTTCCTACATTCCTAGAGGGCTTAACAAAGAGACACATGGCCTAACGGCCATGGACATCAAGAGTTAGGCCCTCCCTCAATATGTCTTAGATGACAACAAAAAAGGTATCGCAATGCAAACTCGTCTGCTTTCACGTCAATTTTTATTTTTTAAATTGGATAGTAGTACGTACTTGGTATCAAAGATTTTTGTCCAAATTTCTTATCAAAAACTATAAAGACCCTACACAAGTCTCCTCAATGTTTGCCATATGAATTATGCATAGTAGATGCTACTTGTAGTTTATACCAAAAGGTAACCTATTCATGATGATTTTGGCACTCATTGACAAAGATTGATGTGAAGATGAGATGACATATATGTTGGTTACAAAACAAGTCTTTCTTTAGCTATTGAGAAGAATGTACACAAGAATGTGTACGATAAGCAAACCTACACTAGGCGTAGTGAAAAATAAATACTCGTCCGTGGTAAATTCTGAGCCGTCATTTTTTTGCCAGTGAAGATAGATAAGGTTCTCACAAAGGAAACTATTCTCGGATAGCCAGGTCAGCAAAATCATGGGCATCCTTATTCAGTTCCCTATGGGTATACGAAACATAAACACAGTAATACTTGAAGACTTCATTCAGATGATCAATAATCCGCCGTGTGTAGGGTGAAGAGGGTCAAGCTCACCTAGTTGAAGCACGTGATTCAAACAATCCGAAGAAATATGGATATGAAAGAGGCCTTAGGAGCGAGCCCAAAGAGTTGCCTGAAGGAGGGCAAGAACTTCAGCCTAGAGTGGCGAGGCAGCAACAACAAATCTAGTGCATTTCTTAGCAAGACATTGTTCGTTAGCCGTGGAGACAATCCAACCACCCGAAGATTTGAACATTCCTTTCCATGCAACATCCGTTTTGATCAGAACGCAAGAGCAATGATCAGCTGAACCAATGACCTCAAGATATTCACCATTTTTTACCTCAGCTATATTCAATCGGTTATCAAGGTGTGGTCGCCCGGCCAAGCAAGCCGATGTCATTTCTGCATAAAAAGATTTTATATTGAGTCTGTATCAAGGCCATAATTCCCGCCCCATTAACTTGGATGCCATGAAATTTTATTTGGTTTTTCTATGTTATTGTTAGGAAATAAGTGTCTAGCAATTGTCCTTTTGGGCCTTGAATTAATTTGTTCCTGATATCTTTCCTAAAGTTGATCTTCTTGTTTTGGTAACAAGAGATTGTTTGGTTTTAGAAAATATTGACCTTTGTTTCCTACTTAGTTTAGGTAACTAGTTTAGGTGGAATATATAATACTATATAAAGACCTGATCAGTTTCTATGTTAATGAAGACAGAGAGATGATTTGAGAGCACAATATAGAGGGCTGATTTGTGAAAGTTTTCTTGAGGGAAAAACTCTGTTTGTTCCGAGTCTCTATTATTTGGTGGTTTTATTGATCTCGTCTTCGTTGGAGACCATTGGAGTTTGTTCGGATCTTGGTTGGCCGCACGATCGTTTGTCCTTCGTCTCGTCGGTGAGTTCGTCGCAGGTCGAACTCAGTCTGGGTAATCTCTTTCCAGTTTGAGATTACTATCTGGTTGGTAGAATTGGTAGCACTTTTGGCTTTAGCTGTGAGCTATTAAGCGCGTGTATTACAGTCTACTGTTGTACTATTATCTCCACAATAGTGAATTTGATCTCCTTGTCGATGTGGATGTAGCTAGTGAGTTTGCTGGTGAAACACGTAAATCTGTGTGTCAGTTTATTATTGTTTGCTATTTGTTTTGTTCTTCTCGTGTAATTAACAAACCGTTGGTAACGGGACGCCTCCGTTACAACAGTTATACCCTCACATTTTTCCGTTTTCTACCATATACCCCTTCTATTTTCTAAACCCCCACTTATACCCCTATAGTTGATTAATTTGATTAAATATGACCTAAATATAATTATTCTACTAAAAAAGCCTAATTAATTTCCATCTCCGTCTCCTATGGTTTCTCCTATTCTAATTTTGCATGCATAATTTCTAATTTTTTTCTTCATTTTATCGTAATTTTTCCACTCTTTATTTTAAATGCAACATCAATGCTTTGTTTGTTAATGCGATTAAATTAATTTCGTTAGAAGTCAGAAAAATATCATTATTTAAGGAAATGAATAAGTTGGAGAGAAAGTGGAGGAAAATCAATAAGGTAAAAAAGAATAAGAAGTTGATCTATAAAATGGGGAAAATGGGAGAAATTAAAGAAATGGAGGGAAAAGTTGGGGAATGTGGAGGTAATACAAGTCAAGGTCGTCAAAAATGGGTATGTCATATCCTAGAATCACTGTCATTGTGGACATGACGTACGTAGGTCCACCCCGATGCGGCCACGCGCGGGTTTTGGTAGGCGAATGCATCTCCATATGAGAATGGATCAAATTGAAATTTAAGTCGAAATGGAGTCGCCACCGAACTTTGTGGGAGTTCGGACCCGTTCGAGCCCACTCTATAACGCTATGGGCCGTACACATAGTACGGTCCATTTCGGTTTTAGAGTTTATTGGGCTCGTCCCTTTGCATTGCGATACCGATACCGTCAATACCGGTTATCGTGTATAGAATGACTCTTGTGCGCCAACGGTTTCGGGCATCCGGAAATCGAGGTTCTGAGTAAGGGGTGAGGGTACGTGTTGGGAAGCCCACAAAGGACACCCAACCCCGCCCGCATTTAGCGGCCTCTACTAAGACATCGTTTGACTTTCTAATATGCGCGTTAGTAATCCGGTAAAATGATATGCAAACAACATTTTACGAGATATAAAAAATTGAATGTGTTGCTACGTCATTTTAATGCATCTTGATTATTGTCGAAGTGGTTTAGCATGCGAAGGTTCATTTATAAACGGTAAAACGCAAATAAATAAAGCAAAGCAATATAAATCGATTACAAGTTACACGGGCGGAAATACAACCCAGAATTCACAATACAACGAGCAATAAAATAGAATAATCGAATAGGAAATGGTAAGCGCTAACTAGAAACGGACCCGTATATAATAAATATAAACTAGACCGTAAGTCGTGTAAATGGACAAACTTTGATTAAATACACATTATTTTGTATATCAACCAAAGGACGGGGATAGAGAACCTAGGCATGGTGCTAACCCGATCTCGAATCTCGATGCCTTGTCCCGACTTATCACATCGAGAAATAGAGTCTAAATTAATCATGTATCGGATGAGACTAAAGAGTCGTCGACACACGATTAATAGTGCGAGACCGTCGATCGAAGTCGTTTAGGTGAAGTGATACGCATGAATTTTGAAAGAAGAGATCACGTGATCGACTTTAAACGCGACGACTAAAGTCGTAGGAAAACAACGAGGCTCGAATGATGCATTGGAGCTCTCGGTTTGTTGGGTTACAGGACCCACTCGATCGAGTCATGGTCAGAACGCGATCTAGTGCACCTTTAAGGTGGCTACTGCCCGGTTTTTGGGGTGTAACTCGATCGAGTGGCTCATGGCACTCGGTCGAGTGCCCCTTGTACGAGGCATGGCTCGTTTCGTTTTATTTGTTTAAAATCGATTGTTGCCGAGTTAAATAAAAATATTGACGATTTAGATTTAACCCGGTTTTTCAATACTATAATCATGTATTATGCGACTATAATACCGTCGTCGGAATTTTATAGAAGATGCTGATAAGTGTAGTTTGTAGTGCCTATTTCGTAGTGTTTTGGTCCCAATTTCCTTGTGGAATCGCTCCTTGGGAGCGATTTATGGGCTACTTATGCTTCCTCTAGTTCGTTTCAGGTTCCCGAGGCCATTCATGAAGAGTTGGAGCGATTCCGACTCAATACATACACTTTTCGGAGCCAACGAAGTGAAGGAACGATCACTCGATGCCTTGAATTCGACCCCGAGACCTTGGGACCCAATCCCAAGCCTCCGAGACCCGATCCCGAGCCCCGAGAATCGTTGAGAAGTCCATGTGAAGCAAGGAGGAACCAAAAAGATCATATTTGAGGCCTACAAGACTCATCCCCGATGGGTATGCACCTCATCCCGTCCGGGATGAAGTGCACTTTTGGAGGGGTCACTGCCAGGCCGTCCCGGTCGGGATGACAGGCCGTCCCGGTCGGGACCAAGCACCTGTAGCCGCGCCTCTTATTTTCCTCCTCCTTCATTCTTGTACCCATATAAATACATCCCTCTTGTATTGTTTATGGATCGGATGATACCCTAGACTATCTTAAGCTTCTCTACAACATATAAACCCTAGATTTAGTTCTCCTCTCATTAGTTTAATCTTCCTTTAATCTTTTGTTAATCTTAGTTAATTAGTCTTGTAATTAAGGGATTACTTGAAGATTCATCCAAGCTTGACAATCTTGGAGTTGATTTGGGTTTCTCTTTTATGCAAGTTATCATCTTTTTATCATTTGGTTGTTGGTATAATCTTCCTTTCTCTTGTTTATTGTTATTATTTCAAGTTTGAATCTTTACTTAGTGTTCTTGTTATTGTTCTTGTTTTCTTTCATTATGGATGTTTGGATTGTGATGTTGTTTTATTTTTTCATTGTTGTAGTTAGTTTGATTATGAGTGAGTAGATTCCTTGTGGGTTAGTAGGGGGATTAAGGTTAGATTATGAGTGATTAGAGTTTGATTAGGGGTAAAGGGTGAATCTTTGTTGTTAGTCACATACTTGGCACACTATGTGTTTGTTGAAATGCTTGTTTGAGTTGTAGTGGCCATGCTTCTCATGCTAGTCTTCCTCTACTCATTGTTTGTCTAGTATGTGGTCATGTTGAGAATAGTCATTATACATACCATGTGAACTAGGGTTTAGACGCCATCAAACGCGAACCTACCTCGACATCGGTTTAAGTTGCGAGAGCCCGGACCGAATCTAGCAATTAGGAGACACCTACACCCTTGACCACCCAAATCACCCTACTACACTTTTGAACCCGACCTAACCCACTTCTTCTTCATATTTGATTCAACTTATTAGTTACTCATCATTCCTTTAGTTCATTGTTTAATTTGTGTTTAGTTATTTCATTTAGCCTTGTTATAGTCTAGTTCATTGTTAGTCTACTTTCTTCTTCTCCTCTCATCATAATTCACCAATTAGTATTTCTTTGTGTTTGTTTGGTAGCGTAGTCTCGTTCTAGGCCGACCTAGTCTAAACCTTGCAACGCCGTCTCCGTGGACACGACCCGACTTACCCTAACTACCGTTAGGTCTTAACCGGTTATTATTTGATCGGTGGGGATCCACGACAATTCCCACCATCAATTTGGCGCCGTTGCCGGGGACGGTGCATTGTTTAGACTTTGTTTGCTTATTTCTAGACTTAGTTACCCTTCTTTGTACCCTTCTACCCTCTCTTGTGCATACTTTCTAGTTTTTCTTGTTTTCTTAGCTTTCTTTTCTTTTTGTCTCTAGTTGTGCTTGTTTATTGTCGTTACCTAGTGCCCATAAAGCACTAGGTGTTGTCACGTTTGTTCTAGTGTGTAGTGTATGCCTAGGCGGGGAGGCGAATTCTTTCTCTTTAATCCAGAGCCGGAGAGGCTTTTTTGAGCCTTTCGCCAACGGACGATTAACCGGGTTAGAATCTCTCAACCAAGCGCAAGCAATACCCATCAAGAGCAAGCTCAAGGAAGCGATTTTGAGGAAGCATCTCGAGAGACGGCCGAAGGGAATTTCACCAATCCCTTTGGATTTTCTTCTCCTAGTTCCCCCTCTTCATCTACATCAACACCGTCTACACCACCATCTTCTCCCTTATATCCAAGAATGCTTAAGTTTTCTTCTCACTCAACATTCACGGAAGACGTCTTGCCGGGACCCAATGCTCTACCGGCCGCTTATGCCGGAAATTTCACGGCTAAGACTGACTTCATCCAACTTGTGGAAAGGAATCAATTTAGTGGTTTGCCCAATGAAGACCCGCACCAACACATGGAGACTTTATCCGATTATTGCGACGCTATCTCTCAACCCGGGGTTACTCAAGATCAAATTCGTTGGGTACTCTTCCCGTTTTCTCTTATTGGAAAAGCGAAGCAATGGATTAAGAGTCTCGATAGGGCAACCATGGGCATCGACACTTGGAAGAAGCTTGCATTGGCGTTCTACCAAACTTTCTACCCTCCAGAAAAGACTAATTTGCTTAGGGCCTCCATCACCGGTTTCCAACAACGGGATGAAGAGAGGCTTTATGAAGCTTGGGAGCGGTTTAAATCTTTGGTGAGATCGTGCCCCTACCATGGACTTTCACAATGGTTCTTGGTCCAACAATTTTGGAACGATCTTTATGAGGACTCAAGAACTATACTCAATATGGGCTCCAATGGTAGGTTCACCGAGGTCGATGATGACCAAACATGGGCAAGAATCGAGGAAATGGCGGTCCATAATTCTCAATACTCAAGGCCTAGGAAGGCAAATCGAGGAGGTAGGCACGAGGTTGATGCCATTACTCAATTAAGCATTGACCTTGGAGCCCAATTGAAGACACATATGGAGACCATTGACAAGAAGCTCCAAGGCCACCTCACTCAAGTTCAAAGCATTGGTTCCTCCCATCAACACTCAATTCAAGAAGTGAATGCTTTGGGATTTGCAGCTCCTTTGCCTTATTATGGGATGTGTGATACTTGTGGAATCGTTGGTCATGATCCTATGAATTGTAGAGGAAGTATTGAACAAGTGAACACCTTTCAAGCGTTCAAGCAATGTGCCTCCTACTCTAATCAATACCAAGCTTCCAATCAAGTCCCTCAACAACAAGCCTTTCAACACCAACAACAACATCGTCCCCATGTTCCACCTCCCTTAAAGGACAAAAATCAAGGCAACCAAGGTTACCAAGGCAACTCAAGGCCTTTCAACAATTTCAAGCAAAATAACCAAGGTACCTTCCACAACAACAATCAAGGGTTCCAACATGGGAACTTCAACAAAGGCTATCAAAACCACAACCATGGCAACAATCAAGGCCTTAATCAAGGCAATTCTCATGGGTTCCAAGGGAACCGTCAACAACAAGCGACCCAAAGTCAACAACAACAAGGCAAGCCTAGGAGCCGGTCTCCTATTCACGATTACGGTGCTCCATTAGCCCTCACCCATACTCCGCATAATCCATCATCCCCACCACAGGATTTCGAAATACAAAAGCAAATGATGGATATGCAAAGGAATACTCAAGAAATGCAAAAGAATCAATTGGAGACACAAATGTCACAACAAGGAATCATTGCTCAAATTTTAATGGATAACAAGGAAATGAAAACTCACATGAAGATGATTGAGAATCAAGTATCACAACTTGCATCGGGAAGTTCTTCGAGACAAAGAGGGCAATTACCTCCTCAAGGGGTAACTCCGAATTTTGAGCATGTCAAAGCCATCACCTTAAGGAGTGTTGCCACCTATAATCCTCCCGTGCTTCCTAGTGAGCAAGAAGCAATGAAGGAAGTTGTGTCTCCAAATCAAGAAGAATCAAGCTTTGATAATCCAATGGAGGAGCAAGTCTTATGGGAGATCGAGAGACCCCAAGAAGACAAGCGTCCCCCACTTCAAGCAAAAGACAAGGGTAAAAGGAAGGTGTCATTTGAAGAGTCTTCCCCTATTGAGCAAAACAAGATCCAAATCAAGTTGCCTTTCCCAACAAGGCAAATGAAGACCAAGGTAGATTCTCAATATGAAAAATTCCTTAACATTGTGAAGAAATTGGATGTTAATGTCCCATTCACCGAGCTACTTACCCAAATCCCGGCATATGGAAAATTTATGAAAGAAATCTTGGCTAGGAAGAGATCTATCGACAAAGAAGAGACTATTGCGTTCACAAGGGTGGTGAGCGAGTTTATTCAAGGTTCCACGCTTCCAAAGTTGAAGGATCCGGGTAGTTTCTCGATCCCTTGCACCATAGGCAACTACAAGATCGAGAGGGCATTATGTGACTTGGGTGCGAGTGTGAGCATCATCCCCTATTCTATTTGTTGCCGACTTGGGATGAAGGAGCTTAAGCGTACATCCGTTACACTCCAAATGGCCGATAGTTCATTCAACCGACCATTGGGGATGCTTGAGGATGTGCCGGTACGAATTGGGAAGTTCTTCATTCCAGTTGACTTCATTGTGCTCGACGTGCCGGAAAATGCTTTCACTCCCATTATTCTTGGGCGCCCATTTCTACACACCGCCGGTGCCATGATCGATGTGAAGAACGGTAGGATCACATTTGAGTTAGGCGAGGAAAAGATAGTGTTCGACCTCCAAGGCAACACTTTGCCCACTAAGGATGAATCTTGCAATATGGTCCATGCCACGAAAAACATTGATCTAGGGGTTGAGTCGGGACAAAGCTTGAAGAAGAACTCTTATGTACTTGAGGATGATGACTCCGATTTGGAGGAAGATGAGTGCCCATATCATGGGCTTGATGACAAGTTGAAAAGCAAGGAGAAGTATGAGCCTCCCTTGGGGCCACATGAGGACCGGTGGACGTTTGGGTACGTCCCCAAAGACCAAAAGTACAAGTTAAAGTCATTGAACTTGGAAGATCGGGATGCCCTGAGAACGTCAAGGCAAGGCCATGAAGAGCCTTGGTATGTGGTCAGTTATATCTCGAGCGTGATTGAAGACTTTGCTAGGGCCTTCGACTTGTTTCTTCGTGCTCTTGATGGAGATGGAACTAGTTTTGGTTGTTGAAAAGGATTGAAGAATGCACCACCTTGGTTTGACGGAGTTCCACAAGAACCGTCTCTTTGTATATACCTCTTTCTCTTGTAGTTCGTTTTGTTTTGTGAATTTCTTGATTACTTGGATTGATTTGTGAGCGATGTGAGGGAGGGAATTTAATGTGTTATTTGAGTTTATTGTGTTCCGTGTGAAGTAGAAGTGTCTCCTAGGAAGGAGTGGTCATTGTTTGAGCTTGGATCGTGTGAAGGGAAGTCGGTTTTTGAAGCTTGGAACGAGCTTTTGGGAGCTATAGAGGGTTAGTAGACTCTTCCCGGCCTACGAGAGGTCATCCCGTCCGGGATGGAAGGCCCATCCCGACCGGGAAGGATGTCATCCCGTCCGGGATGAGGTGCACAAAAGATGAGTCTACTGACAGGTCATCCCAACCGGGACGAAGCCTTCCCGACCGGGACGAGCCGGTCATCCCGGACGGGACCACGCATCCCGACCGGGATGGACCCCCTGTGCTCCTTTGGCCTTTTCTTCGTCGTTTGAGCCCACCCAACCACTTTATGCCCCCTCCCAACCTCCCTACTTGTCCTTACTCTCCTTATATGACCCTTACACCTTCCATAAACATTTCACCTCACGTTCACTTCACTTTAAACCGACTTTCACATCAAAACCCACCTCATTTTACCTTTGTGCCTCAACCATGGAACCGGATCGCGATTGGAGAGGGATAATGACGACAAGGACAAGCTACGTGCCTATATTCACCGATGAGACGATGGAGCGAGTGAGTTGCTAACCGATGGGTACGACAACTATCCTTTCTTTTCCGTCTATTATTGCTTGTTTTCTATTGTTTGCCCCCCTTTCCCTTGAGTCATGGTGTCTTGGTGGCCTTCGAGGCCTTAGTATGGTTGCTCCCGACTCTCGATGATGTGACTACGTCGAGAGTCATTTCAAAATCCAAATTTGCATGATTTTCACCCTTTTTGTAGGATTTAGTCGGATTTGGGCGGAATCCGGGCTAGGTGACTTGATCACACCTAGTCCTCCCCTCCCATTTTATTTTATTTCTTTCTTTTTATTTCTTCCCCCATCCATATCTTTTCTCGTCTCGGCCCACGGTGACTTGACTACACCCCGGCCGGACACATTCTACCCTTTTCTCCACTTTTTGATTTTTAGCATTATTTTCGTAGTTTCTTTTCTTTTGTGCTCCCACGCACTACGGTCGAGCATGAGGACATTGCTCGGCTTAAGTGTGGGGGAGCGATATTCTATCGTAGTTAGTTTTATTTTTGTAGTTTTTCTAAAAAAATTTAAAACCCTAAAAATTTGAAAAATTTTCACAAAAAAATCAAAAAGATTTTCTTTTGTGTGTTTTACTTTTGTCTCGTTGTAACGTGTATTTGTTGTGTTGTGCGTGTTCTGCCTCCCTTTTTCCTTATAGGTTGCTTGAATCACCGATAGCTTTGGAGAGCTTTCAAGACTTCCGGTAACATCTTTATCCCTTTTTCTTCTTTATCTCTTGTGGAGTTGGAGGAGATTGTGATGTTGTGTGCTCGGGAGGAGCTTTGTAAAGTTTGGTTGATTTGGTGGCTTGTTTGGAAGCTTGGGGTGGTGTTTGTGTTGTTTGTTTGTTTGTTTGTTTCGTTTTATTTTGTTTTGTGGCCTTTTATCTCTTTTTCTTTCGTTTTCGTCGTGTCTTCGTTTTGTGTTGTGTTAGTGTGTCTTGTGTGTAAATACGTTTTCGAAAACCCGGTTTAGGGGCTAGTGTGCGAGTGTTTACTTTCTGATGGTAGGATTTGTCGTGGATCCCACCGCCAAATAAATAACCAACTAGCACCTAACGGTAGTTAGGGTAAGTCGGGTCGTGTCCACGGAGACGGTATTGCAAGGGTTAGACTAGGTCGGCCTAAAACGAGACTAAATCACCAAACAAACACAAAGAAACAATAAATGGAAAACTATGATGGAGAAGAGGTAAGAACTAGACCAATGATGAACAAGACTATAACAATGCTAAACAATGCTAATAATCAAACTAACTAACAAACTAACGAAATGATGCTAACTAAGAAGATGAATCAAATATGAAGAAGAAGTGGGTTAGGTCGGGTTCATAAGTGTAGTAGGGTGACTTGGATGGTCAAGGGTGTAGATGCCTCCTAATTGCTAGATTCGGTCCGGGTGGTCGCAACTTAAACCGATGTCAAGGTGGGTTTAGCGTTGATAGCGTCTAAACCCTAGTCCACATGGTATGCATAATGACTATTCTCAACATGTCCACACACAAAACAAACAATGAGTAGAAGAAGACTAGCATGAGAAGCATGGTCACTACAACTCAAGCAAGCAATTCAACAAACACATGGTATGCCATGTATGTGACTAACAACAAAGATTCACCCTTTACCCCTAATCAAACCCTAATCACCCATATTCTACCCTTAATCCCCCTACTAACCCACAAGAAATCTACTCACTCATAATCAAAGATAAACTAACAATAATAAGAGAAAACAACATCACAATCCAAACATCCATTATCAAGAACAATATGAACAATAACTAGGAATACTAAGTAAAGATTCAAACTTGAAATAATAACAAGAACAAAATAAAGGAGGATTATACCAACAATAGGATGAATAAAAGATGCAATCTTGTATAAATAAGAAACCCCAAAATAATCCCAAGGTTGTCAAGCTTGGAGAAATCTTCATGTATCTTCTTAATACAAGAACTAATTAACTAAGATTAACTAGAATTAACTAAAGATTAAAGAGAGATTTTTGCTAATGTGAGGAACTAAATCTAGGGTTTATAACTTGTAGAGAGGCTTAAGAGAGTCTAATCTAATGTAGGATACATAAACAATACAAGAGGGAAGTATATATAAGGGTACAAGAATGAAGGAGAATGAAATAAAGAATTGCGGGCTACAGCTGATCGGTCCCGATCGGGACGGGATCATCCCGACCGGGACGGCCGGTGGTCCCGACCGGGATGGGTTGGTCCCGACCGGGACGGCCTGGCAGTGGCTCCTCTAAAAGCGCACTTCATCCCCGACGGGATGAGGTGCATACCCGTCGGGGATGAGTCTTGTAGGCCTCCAATATGATCCTTTTGGTTCCTCCTTGCTTCACATGAACTTCTCATCGATTCTCGGGACTCGGGATCGGGTCTCGGAGGCTCGGGATCGAGTCCCAAGGTCTCGGGGTCGAATCCAAGGCATCGAGTGATCGTTCCTCCGCTTCGTTGGCTCCGAAAAGTGTATGCATGGAGTCGGAATCACTCCAACTCCTCACGAATGGTCTCGGGAACCTGAAACGAGCTAGAGGAAGCATAAGTAGCCCATGAATCGCTCCCAAGGAGCGATTCCACAAGGAAAATGGGACCAAAATACTACGAAATAGGCACTACAAACTACACTTATCAACTCCCCCACACTTAAGCCTTACTCGCCGTCGAGTAAGCACAAACTAACTACTAAACTAGCCGAGTGGGTATTAGCGCACCCTACGCCCTTTCAACTCACACGAGTACACTTAGAGGAAAAGTGCACTCCGCAAGGCAAGTGGGGTCTTGCGACAAAACGGTGGATGCAACCGAACACAAAACACATAAACAAACAAGCACACAAACAAACACACAAAAGGTTGCACCCAAAAGAAAAGAAGTACCGCTTCCCTCGAACAAGCGGTGAAAGAAGCACCGGTTTTGGACTCAAGGCAAGTGACAACGTTCCCAAGCTAACAATACAAACCAAGATGGACTAAACCCTAATAGTATGACGACAAAGCAATAAAAACGTTGGTAACTTACCTCGGTTCCTCCTAACCTTCTAAGAACGTACTACGGGACGATCAGCGGGATGGAAAAAGGATGAACCACGGTGTTAGTCGACACTGTAGGTAGGTGAGACCCCGCCTCCTTTAGCAAAAAGCCAAGAGGGTCGTCCCATGCCCAAAACCGCCTAACTAGTCCAAGTAAAAAGGTGGAAATAATTGCAAAATGAGGGAAGACTGACTAATGCCGCTATCATCCTTCCTAGGGACTCGGTCTTTTGGTAGGCTCTTCACGGCAAAAGTCGGAAAAAGGCTTATTTTGTGAGGTGGGAGGTTTCTCTTTTTGTGAGACGATTTTCTTTTGGCATTTTCTTCTTCTTTTGCATTTTTGCCTTGTTTTGCCATGCCATTCTTTTTCTTCTTTTCTATTTTCTTTTTGGCTTTTGTGCCTTTTCTTTTTCTTCATTCTTTTCTTTCTTTCATTTTCTTTCTTTTTCTTTTCTTTACCCTTTTGGCTTGATTTGGCTTTTTGGCATTTCTTATTGCAACAAGAAAGACGAATTCAACAATTTGCAATTTTATTGTGTGGAAATGTGTAGGAGGTAGGAGAATAGGTAAGTCGGGGGTCGCGATTTCCCTTCAAACCCACAAAAAGTGGAGAACTTGGACTAATCAAACAATCCTAAACATGGTCACCTAAGGGACGAGACTCGGTAACCAAGGCCTTTTCACACCGTGGGTGGTCATAATGGTCAAAATGCAAATCCCGTAGTAAATCCCTAGTAAGCTAGGTGGACTCAAGGTAAAGGACCAACGAATTCATTGATTTAGGGTCATTCTACTAGACTAAAGTCCAAGACTCGATTTATACTACTAAGAAGGGAAAGTAAACACTCGCACACTAGCCTCTAAACCGGGTTTTCGAAAACGGTATACACACAAGACACACAACAAAACACAAAACAAAGACTCAACGAAAACGAAAGAAAAAGAAACAAAAGCAACAAAACAAAAACAAAACAAAACAAACACATAGAAAACACAAACACCACCCCTATCTTCTAAATGAGCAACCAAACAACATCAAACTTTACGAAGCTCCTCCCGAGCACACCACATCACATTCTCCTCCAAATTCCGCAAGAGACAAAGAAGGAAAAAGGGATAGAAGATGTTACCGGACATCTTGAAAACTTTCCAAAGCCATCGGTGGTTTAAGCAACCTATAAGGAAAAAGGGAGGCAAAACACGCACAACACAACAAATACATGATACAACGACATAAAAGGAAAACACACAAAAGGAAAATCTTTTTGATTTTTGTGAAAATTTTTCAAATTTTTAGGATTTCTAAAGATTTTTAGAAAAACTACGAAAATAAAATTAACTACGATAGAATATCGCTCCCCCACACTTAAGCCGAGCCATGTCCTCATGCTCGACCGTAGTGCATGGGAGCACAAAAGAAGAGAAACTACGAAAATAAAGCTAAAAATCAAAAAGAAAAGTGGGGAAAAAAGTAGAAGGTGTCCGGCCGGGGTGTAATCAATTCACCATGGGCCGAGACAAGGAAAGATATGGATGGAGGAAGAAATAAAAAGAAAGAAATAAAAAGAAATGGGAGGGGAGGACTAGGTGTAATCAAGTTACCTAGCCCGGATTCCGCCCAAATCCGACTAATTCCTACAAAAGGGGTGAAAATCTTGAGAAATTTGGATTTTGGAATGACTCTCGATGTAGTCACGTCATCGAGAGTCGGGAGCAATAACTACCAAGGCCCCGAGGGCTACCATGACCCAAAGGTGTAGAAGGGAAAGGGAATAAACAAAAGAGGACAAGCTATAAAAACGGAAAAGAGAGGATAGTTGCCATACCATATGGGTAACAACTCACTCGCTCCATCGTCTCATAAGTCAAATCAGCACGTAGCTAGTCGTCGTCGTCATTATCCCTCTCCAATCGCGATCCGGTTCCATGGTTGGGGTAGAAAGGTATAGTGAGGGGGTTTTTTATGCGAAAGTCGGTTTAAAGTGAAGAGAAAGTGAGGTGAAAACGTGTATGTGAGGTGTAAGGGTCATACAATGAGAGTAAGGACATGTAGGGAGGTTGGGAGGGGGTATAAAGTGGTTGGGTGGTCTCAAACAACGAAGAAAAGAGCCAAAGGAGGACAGGGGGTCGTCCCGGTCGGGATGACCTTCTCGTCCTGGTCGGGAAGACCTCGTCCCGGTCGGGATGAGCTGTCAGTGAACCCATCTTTTGTGCACCTCATCCCGGACGGGATGATCTCCTTCCCGGTCGGGATGGGCCTTCCATCCCGGACGGGATGACCTCTTCTAGGCCGAGAAGAGTCTCCTAACCCTCTATATCTCCCAAAACCTCGTACCAAGCTTCAAAAACCGACTTCCCTTCACATAATCCAAGCTCCAACAATGACCGCTCTTCCCTAGGAATCACTTCCACTTCACACCTATCACAATAAACTCAAATAACACATCAAATTCCCTCTCTCACAACGCTCATCAATCATCCATAAAATCAAGAAATTCACAACACCAAACAAACTACAAGAGAAAGAGATATATACAAAGAGACGGTTCTTGTGGAACTCCGTCAAACCAAGGTGGTACATTCTTCATTCTTTTTCAACAACCAAAATTAGTTCCATCTCCATCAAGGGCACGAAGAAACAAGTCGAAGGCCCTAGCAAAGTCCTCAATCAAGCTTGAGATATAACCGACCACATACCAAGGCTCTTCATGGCCTTGCCTTGACGTTCCCGGGGCATCCCTATCTTCCAAGTTCAACGATTTGAACTTGTACTTTTGGTCTTTGGGGACATACCCAAACGTCCACCGGTCCTCATGTGGCCCCAAGGGAGGCTCATCCTTCTCCTTGCTTTTCAACTTGTCATCAAGCCCATGAAATGGGCACTCATCCTCTCCACTCTCGGAGTCATCATCTTCAAGTTCACAAGAGTTCTTTTTCAAGCTTTGTCCCGACTCAACCCCTAGATCAATGTTTTTAGTGGCTTGGATCATATTGCAAGACTCATCATTAGTAGGCGAAGTGTTACCTTGGAGGTCAAACACTAGCTTCTCTTTGCCTAACTCGAAGGTGATCCTACCATTCTTCACATCGATCATATCACCGACGGTGTGTAGAAATGGGCGCCCAAGAATAATGGGAGTGATTGCATCTTCCCGCATATCGAGCACGATGAAGTCAACCGGAATGAAAAACTTACCGATTCTCACCGGCACATCCTCTAGCATGCCCAATGGTCGGTTGAATGAACTATCGGCCATTTGGAGCGTGATAGAGGTACTTTTCAGCTCCTTCATCCCAAGTCGGCAACAAATAGAATAATGAATGATGCTCACACTCGCACCCAAATCACATAATGCTCTTTCGATCTTGTAGTGGCCTATGGTGCAAGGGATCGAGAATCTACCCGGATCCTTCAACTTTGGAAGCGTAGAACCTTGAATGAGCTCGCTCACCACTCTTGTGAACGCAATGGTCTCTTCCTTGTCGACGGATCTCTTCCTAGCCAATATTTCTCTCATAAACTTTCCATATGCCGGGATTTGGGTAAGTAGCTCGGTAAATGGGACACTCACATCCAACTTCTTCACAATACTAAGGAACTTGTCATATTGAGAGTCTACCTTGGTCTTCATTTGCCTTGTTGGGTAAGACAACTTGATTTGGTATTTATTTTGCTCAATCGGGGTAGACTCTTCAAATGACACTTTCCTTTTTCCCTTGTCTTTTGCTTGAAGTGGGGGAAGCTTGTCTTGTTGGGGTTTCTCAACCTCCCATAAGACTTGCTCCTCTATTGGATTATCAAGGCTTGAGCTTTCTTGCATTGGAGATGCCATTTTCTTTGTCGGTTCTTGCATTGGCTCTTGCTCACTTGGGAATGGAGGGGAGTCATAAGTTGTACCTCTCCTTGTGGTGATGGCATTTACATGCTCAAATTTCAGTGTTTCGCCTTGAGAAGGTAGTTGTCCTTTTTGTCTTGAGGAGCTCCCCGAAGCAAGTTGAGATACTTGAGTTTCAAGCATCTTCATACGGGCATCTCTTGTCGCGTTTTCCCCTTGAATATAAGCATAGAATTCTTGTTGATTCTTTGACATCTCCATTTGACCCCTTTGCATCTCCAACATAGATTTTTGAATGTCGAAATCATGAGTTGGGGATTGTGGATTGTGCGGAGTATTGGCGAGGGCTAATGGAGAACCGTAATCATGAATAGGAGATCGACTCCTAGGCTTGCTTTCTTGACGGTTAGCTTGAGTTGCTTGTTGTTGATGGTTCCCTTGGGACCCATGAGAATTGCCTTGATTAAGGCCATTGTTGTGGTTTTGTTGTCTTTGTAAGTTTTGGTTTCCTTTGAAACCGCCTTGATTGAAGTTCCCTTCTTGGAACCCTTGATTGTTGTTGTGGAAGGTACCTTGGTTATTTTGCTTGAATTTGTTAAAGGGCCTTGAGTTGCCTTGATAACCTTGGTTGTTGTCCCTTAAGGGAGGTGGAACATAAGGACGATGTTGTTGATGGTGTTGAAAAGCTTGTTGTTGAGGGACTTGATTGGAAGCTTGGTATTGATTAGAGTAGGAGGCACCTTGCTTGAACGCTTGAAAAGCATTCACTTGCTCAATACTCCCTCGACAATGCATGGGGTCATGACCAACGATTCCACAAGTGTCACACATGCCATAATAAGGCAAAGGAGGTGCAAAACTCAAAGCATTCACTTCATGAATTGAGGCTTGGTTGGAGGAACCGATGCTTTGAACTTGAGTGAGGTGACCTTGGAGCTTCTTGTCAATGATCTCCATGTGCGTTTTCAATTGGGCTCCAAGGTCAATGCTTAATTGAGTTATAGCATCAACCTCGTGCCTACCTCCTCGATTTGCCTTCCTAGGCCTAGAATATTGCGAATTATGCACCGCCATCTCTTCGATTCTCGCCCATGTTTGGTCATCATCGACCTCGGTGAACCTACCATTGGAGCCCATGTTAAGTATAGTTCTTGAGTCCTCATAAAGACCGTTCCAAAATTGTTGGACTAAGAACCATTGTGAAAGTCCATGATGGGGGCACGATCTAACCAAAGACTTAAACCGCTCCCAAGCTTCATATAGGCTCTCTTCATCCCGTTGTTGGAAACCGGTGATGGAGGCCCTAAGCAAATAAGTCTTCTCCGGAGGGTAGAAAGTTTGGTAGAACGCCAATGCAAGCTTCTTCCAAGTGTCGATGCCCATGGTTGCCCTATCGAGACCCTTAATCCATTGCTTCGCTTTTCCAATAAGAGAAAACGGGAAGAGTACCCAACGAATTTGATCTTGAGTAACCCCGGGTTGAGATATAGCGTCACAATAATCGGAGAAGGTCTCCATATGTTGGTGTGGGTCTTCGGTGGGCAAACCACTAAATTGTTTCCTTTCCACAAGTTGTATGAAGTGAGTCTTGGCCGTAAAATTTCCGGCATAAGCGGCCGGTAGAGCATTGGGTCCCGGCAAGACGTCTTCCGTGAATGTAGAGTGAGAGGAAAATTTCGGCATTATTGGATGTAAGGGAGAAGATGGTGTAGACGGAGTTGAAGTAGATGTAGAAGGGGAACTAGGACTAGAATCTCTAAAGGGATTGGTGAAATTCCCTTCGGGCGTCTCTCGAGATGCTTCCTCAATATCGCTTCCTTGAGCTTGCTCTTGATGGGTATTGCTTGCACTTGGCTGAGAGATCCTAACCCGGTTAATCGTCCGTTGGCGAAAAGCTCGAAAAAGCCTTTCCGGCTCTGGATTAAAGAGAAAGGATTCGCCTCCCCGCCTAGGCATACACTACACACTAGAAAAAACGTGAGAACACCTAGTGCTTTATGGGCACTAGGTAACGACAATAAACAAGCACAACTAGAGACAAAAAGAAAAGAAAGCTAAGAAAATGGGAAAAACTAGAAAATATGCACAAGAGAAGGTAGAAGGGCACGAAGAAGGGTAACTAAGTCTAGAAATAAGCAAAAAAGTCTAAACAATGCACCGTCCCCGGCAACGGCGCCAAATTGATGGTAGGATTTGTCATGGATCCCACCGCCAAATAAATAACCAACTAGCACCTAACGGTAGTTAGGGTAAGTCGGGTCGTTTCCACGGAGACGGTGTTGCAAGGGTTAGACTAGGTCGGCCTAAAACGAGACTAAATCACCAAACAAACACAAAGAAACAATAAATGGAAAACTATGATGGAGAAGAGGTAAGAACTAGACCAATGATGAACTAGACTATAAAATGCTAAACAATGCTAATAATCAAACTAACTAACAAACTAACGAAATGATGCTAACTAAGAAGATGAATCAAATATGAAGAAGAAGTGGGTTAGGTCGGGTTCATAAGTGTAGTAGGGTGACTTGGATGGTCAAGGGTGTAGATGCCTCCTAATTGCTAGATTCGGTCCGGGCGGTCGCAACTTAAACCGATGTCAAGGTGGGTTTAGCGTTGATAGCGTCTAAACCCTAGTCCACATGGTATGCATAATGACTATTCTCAACATGTCCACACACAAAACAAAAAATGAGTAGAGGAAGATTAGCATGAGAAGCATGACCACTACAACTCAAGCAAGCAATTCAACAAACACATGGTATGCCATGTATGTGACTAACAACAAAGATTCACCCTTTACCCCTAATCAAACCCTAATCACCCATATTCTACCCTTAATCCCCCTACTAACCCACAAGAAATCTACTCACTCATAATCAAAGATAAACTAACAATAATAAGAGAAAACAACATCACAATCCAAACATCAATTATCAAGAACAATATGAACAATAACTAGGAATACTAAGTAAAGATTCAAACTTGAAATAATAACAAGAACAAAATAAAGGAGGATTATACCAACAATAGGATGAATAAAAGATGCAATCTTGTATAAATAAGAAACCCCAAAATAATCCCAAGGTTGTCAAGCTTGGAGAAATCTTCAAGTATCTTCTTAATACAAGAACTAATTAACTAAGATTAACTAGAATTAACTAAAGATTAAAGAGAGATTTTTGCTAATGTGAGGAAATAAATCTAGGGTTTATAACTTGTAGAGAGGCTTAAGAGAGTCTAATCTAATGTCGGATACATAAACAATACAAGAGGGAAGTATATATAAGGGTACAAGAATGAAGGAGGATGAAATAAAGAATTGCGGGCTACAGCTGATCGGTCCCGATCGGGACGGGATCATCCTGACCGGGACGGCCGGTGGTCCCGACCGGGACGGGTTGGTCCCGACCGGGACGGCCTGGCAGTGGCTCCTCTAAAAGCGCACTTCATCCCCGACGGGATGAGGTGCATACCCGTTGGGGATGAGTCTTGTAGGCCTCCAATATGATCCTTTTGGTTCCTCCTTGCTTCACATGAACTTCTCATCGATTCTCTGGACTCGGGATCGGGTCTCGGAGGCTCGGGATCGAGTCCCAAGGAATCGGGGTCGAATCCAAGGCATCGAGTGATCGTTCCTCCGCTTCGTTGGCTCCGAAAAGTGTATGCATCGAGTCGGAATCACTCCAACTCCTCACGAATGGTCTCGGGAACCTGAAACGAGCTAGAGGAAGCATAAGTAGCCCATGAATCGCTCCCAAGGAGCGATTCCACAAGGAAAATGGGACCAAAATACTACGAAATAGGCACTACAAACTACACTTATCAACTTTCCCTTCCTAATTGTATAAATCGAGTCTTGGACTTTAGTCTAGTAGAATGACCCTAAATCAATGAATTCGTTGGTCCTTTACCTTGAGTCCACCTAGCTTACTAGGGATTTACTGCGGGATTTGCATTTTGACCATTATGACCACCCACGGTGTGAAAAGGCCTTGGTTACCGAGTCTCCTCCTTTAGGTGACCATGTTTAGGATTGTTTGATTAGTCCAAGTTCTCCACTTTTTGTGGGTTTTAAGGGAAGGACGCTCCCCGACTCTCCCATTTACCTACCTCCTACACATATCCACACAATAAATTGCAATTTGTTGAATTCTCTCTCTCTCTTGTTATACAAAGAAATGGCAAAAAGCCAAATCAAGGCAAAAGGGGCAAAGAAAAGAAAAAAAAATGAAAATGAAAGAATAGAAAGAAGAAAAAGAAAAGGCACAAAAGCCAAAAAAGAAAATAGAAAAGAAGAAAAACAAATGGCATGGCAAAACAAAGCAAAAATGCAAAAGAAGAAGAAAATGCCAAAAGAAAACCGTCTCACAAAAATAATCCCCACATCTCAAAATAAGCCTTTTTCCGATCATTACCATGAAGAGCCTACCAAAGGACCGAGTCCCTAGGAAGGATGATAGCGGTAGTGGTCGGTCTTCCCTCATTTTGCAATCATTTCCACTTTTTACTCGGACTAGTTAGGCGGTTTCGGACATGGGACGACCCTCTTTGCTCATTGCTAAAGGGGGTGGGGTCTCACTTACCTACAGTGTCGACTAACACCGTGGTTCATCACTTTCCATCCCGCCGATCGTCTCGTAGTACATTCTTAGAAGGTTAGGAGGAACCGAGGTAAGTTACCAACGTTTTTGTTGCTTTGTCGTCATACTATTAGGGTTTTGTCCATTTTGGTTTGTATTGCTAGCATGGGAACGTTGTCACTTGCCTTGAGTCCTAAACCGGTGCTTCTTTCACCGCTTGTTTGAGGGAAGCGGTATTTCTTTTCTTTTGGGTGCAACCTTTTGTGTGTTTGTTTGTATGTTTGTTTGTTTATGTGTTTTTGTGTCCGGTTGCATCCACAGTTTTGTCGCAAGACCCCACTTGCCTTGCGGAGTGCACTTTTCCTCTAAGTGCACTCGCGTGATTTGAAAGGGCGTAGGGTGCGCTAATACCCACTCGGCTAGTTTAGTAGTTAGTATGTGCTTACTCGAGGGCGAGTAAGGGTTAAGTGTGGGGGAGTTGATAAGTGTAGTTTGTAGTGCCTATTTCGTAGTGTTTTGGTCCCATTTTCCTTGTGGAATCGCTCCTTGGGAGCGATTTATGGGCTACTTATGCTTCCTCTAGTTCGTTTCAGGTTCCCGAGGCCATTTATGAAGAGTTGGAGCGATTCCGACTCAATACATACACTTTTTGGAGCCAACGAAGTGAAGGAACGATCACTCGATCCCTTGGATTCGACCCCGAGACCTTGGAACCCAATACCGAGCCTCTGAGACCCGATCCCGAGTCCCGAGAATCGATGAGAAGTCCATGTGAAGCAAGGAGGAACCAAAAAGATCATATTGGAGGCCTACAAGACTCATCCCCGACGGGTATGCACCTCATCCCGTCCGGGATGAAGTGCACTTTTGGAGGGGTCACTGCCAGGCCGTCCCGGTCGGGACCAACCCGTCTCGGTCGGGATGACAGGCGGTCCTGTCCCGGTCGGGACCAAGCACCTGTAGCCGCGCCTCTTATTTTCTTCCTCCTTCATTCTTGTACCCATATAAATACTTCCCTCTTGTATTGTTTATGGATCGGATGATACCCTAGACTATCTTAAGCTTCTCTACAACATATAAACCCTAGATTTAGTTTTCCTCTCATTAGTTTAATCTTCCTTTAATCTTTAGTTAATCTTAGTTAATTAGTCTTGTAATTAAGGGATTACTTGAAGATTCATCCAGGCTTGACAAACTTGGAGTTGATTTGGGTTTCTCTTTTATGCAAGTTATCATCTTTTCATCATTTGGTTGTTGGTATAATCTTCCTTTCTCTTGTTTATTGTTATTATTTCAAGTTTGAATCTTTACTTAGTGTTCTTGTTATTGTTCTTGTTTTCTTTCATTATGGATGTTTGGATTGTGATGTTGTTTTATCTTTTCATTGTTGTAGTTAGTTTGATTATGAGTGAGTAGATTCCTTGTGGGTCAGTAGGGGGATTAAGGGTAGATTATGGGTGATTAGAGTTTGATTAGGGGTAAAGGGTGAATCTTTGTTGTTAGTCACATACTTGGCACACTGTGTTTGTTGAAATCCTTGTTTGAGTTGTAGTGGCCATGCTTCTCATGCTAGTCTTCCTCTACTCATTGTTTGTCTAGTATGTGGTCATGTTGAGAATGGTCATTATACATACCATGTGGACTAGGGTTTAGACGCCATCAAACGCGAACCTACCTCGACATCGGTTTAAGTTGCGAGAGCCCGGACCGAATCTAGCAATTAGGAGACACCTACACCCTTGACCACCCAAATCACCCTACTACACTTTTGAACCCGACCTAACCCACTTCTTCTTCATATTTGATTCAACTTATTAGTTAGTCATCATTCCTTTAGTTCATTGTTTAGTTTGTGCTTAGTTATTTCATTTAGCCTTGTTATAGTCTAGTTCATTGTTAGTCTACTTTCTTCTTCTCCTCTCATCATAATTCACCAATTAGTATTTCTTTGTGTTTGTTTGGTAGCGTAGTCTCGTTCTAGGCCGACCTAGTTTAAACCTTGCAACACCGTCTCCGTGGACACGACCCGACTTACCCTAACTACCGTTAGGTCTTAGCCGGTTATTATTTGATCGGTGGGGATCCACGACAATTCCCACCATCAGATACTATTATGGAATTAAAAGATTTGATTAGCGACGAAATTGTAGTCCTCCGCGTCACGACATTTGTATTAATCTTAACGGATTATGTGATGTCGATTTTCGCATCAACGAATTTCGTGCTAATTTTAGAAATGGAATTAAATGCGTTCAACTATGATCGGTCACGATCACGTCGTGCCCTTGAGTACATTGGGGCGGCGCTCCTCGAAAGGGTGCCACCTCCGTCGTTTCTCTTAAAGGGATTAGACGGACTTTGGATGATCGTCATAGTTAAACGGATTTAAAACCGAAACTTATTATTACTACGTATACGCGATAAATAAGACGAAAGGTAAATAACGATAATTAAATGTCAGGTTGTTAGATGTGATGAATAAAAAATGTTAGATGTTAGCATTGTCGTTACTATCGACTAATTATGATATATAGGTACATAAACATAAATAAAAAAAACAAAAACAAAAGAGAAAGGAGATGTCAGTGTTGAATGTCACACCCTCAACCTACATGCTCTTGCTTCTCGGGATACGGTTCGTCAGATGGCGGCAATGGCACGGGAACGTCGAGATATATAGGAAGAGTTGATGGTGTGTATCTGGGTATGCGTTTTGTAGAGACGGATGTCATGAGGTTTTGCTCTCAAAGTGTGTATGATCGAGATGATGCTTGAGGGTCGAATTGTGGCTGAAATGTAGTGTAAAGGAATGCAAAGTTGGCTGAAATTTTGTGAAGGAAAAAGTTGTGAAATGTGATGGGTTGATGGGGTATTTATAGGAAAACCCCACGACCTAGGGTCACTCGATCGAGTGGCCCTAGTGCACTCGGTCGAGTGTCTTTAAAAACGGGTCTGTTTCGGATTTTGAGGCTCCACTCGACCGAGTGGATCAATCCACTCGACCGTGTGGATCAATTTGGACGAGCCATTTTAGGAAATGGTTGACTTTGGATATTCGAATTTTGTATTTGGACGCAAAGTTCTAGAAACGCACCTGGTTGACTTTATGTGACGGATTCGTCTTTGACCGGGTTTTGACCCAGTCGCTAAAAGACGGTTTTTATTTTTGGTGTCGGTTTTGGCCCAAATTAGTCTTGTTTGACTCGAAACGACCCACTGTGCCTGAATTTGAGGTTGGTTTTGTGAGATTTGTATCCCGTTAAAAGCCCATAACGAACATTAATGATTCCGAGCCCATATCCGAGCGCGTTAGAGCATGTTTGTGTCCGATCATCATCGGGTGTTTTTTGGAAACGACCATAGACACCTGGCAGTCAAAATGCGGGTGTCTACAGAGCCCCCACTCTGACTGTGGCTTGGACAGGGCGAAAGTCAGAGTAGCTGCCAGGCCAATCAAAGATTAAAACCTGGCAGACTTCCGATCGGGTCGTTTATAGTCCATTAGACTCGCTTGAAGGGCCCGCCAGCCATAAGATAGAGGTCATACCTGAGCTGATGATGATAACTCCGTGGGGAATCAGACTTGTCGCATAAGTCCTGGGTGCGCCTACATGTGGGGCTCATCCCGTGCCGCTTCGGGGGAGATGTCGCCTCGGACTTTCCGCTGGGGAGATATGTGAGCTGTATGGGCTTGCGTCTGAAGCCTTGAGGTGTACCTGTATCAGTTACGTAAAGCTTTGCATGCAAGATGTAGGTAAAAATTTGACTCGCGCTGGGGAATAAAAATATTTGGATGGCTGAAAAAAAATTTGAATTTTTTTTAGAAAAAATATATATTTTTTTGAATTTTGAAAAGACTGTTGGGGATGACTTAATTCCCACGTCCGTAGGAGAAGACAAGGGTCGGGCCTGTATGCTCTAAGCTCGCTTGGGCCAAGGAGGCACAACAGCAGGGGAGCTACCAGGGTTTTGATGTTATAAATACATCATCCTGGCTCCTTCCTTCGCACAATTCTCAAATCTTCTCCTCCTCAAGAAAACTTTGTCTTTCTCAAGGAACTTAGTTATGGGTATTGAACGCCTAACTGGCATGTTGAAAGATTGGTCCCACCGCTTTAGGGACGTGAACAAGGTAGCCCTAAATCAGTCGGGCATATTTCAACTGTTCTCGTTCCGCCAAATGCACGTGGATCGATACTTTCTTGACGCTTGTCTGTCCTTCTGGAACGACACCTACCACGTTTTTGCCTTTCCTCGGGGCGAAATCTGCCCTCTCCCCGAGGAGATTGCTGCTATAGGTGGGTGGAATCCACTACTCCGTTCTGCTGTTCCCTTCTCGGTTCCAGACCCAAGGAGGAAGTTACGGGAGTTTTTGGGGCTCTCCCATGCTGAAGTGTCCCGCATGATCGAAGGGGATACTGTTTCTCTGCTTGCCTTAGCTGAGAAATTCATGAACCCGTATGATATCCGGATTTTGTCCATTCATAGTCGCAGGGCGTTCGCGTTCGGCATGCTTCATGTATATGCTTTCGAGGGCTATCTGGATTTACTGTCATGTATGGGCAGCGTTCGTCTTCTTGTCGTTGCTGACCTGATGGAGACGAAATATAGTCCTGCGTGGCTGATCACGGGGGAAATCATTCAGGGCTTGGACAACCGCAAAAGGGACGAGTCAGCCCGTTTGACTGGGAGCACCCGTCTGCTGCAGGTATATCGCTTTTCCTTTTTCTTGATTTTTTTTTTTTGGATTTTTTTTTTGGATTTTTTTTCGCGATATCCCGCTGCAGGGGGGCACTCAATCGAGTCACCCCAGCACTCGATCGAGTGCCTTCGTAAAAGGCTTACTGTTCTGTTTCAGGGGTGTCACTCGATCGAGTGACCCCCTCAGGCGGATGCCTAAACCGCCCCGAGATCTCATGAGCCTTGTGTTCTTTTCACCTTTGGCTATTTGAGAGGTTATCGATCATCGAACCTCCCTTCAACCCGAGTCAATATTGGTTCAACCAGGTGATGTCGAGGAGACGAGCTATTGCTTCCTCCTGTCTTGTCGATCAGAAATATTGGGAAGAAGAATTATCATTCCATTGTTGCCGATTGATTCGATGGGTGGTCCCGTGGTGGCCTATTTACTCCTGGACGGGTTTGGCGCCCAGAGATAAGGCACGCTACCAGGTGATCTTGTCTTTCAGCCAGACAGTTCACCTCTATCCCGACCGCATACTCAGGCAGTATGGGTGGTCCCAGCGTATTCCGGAGAACGAGGCAGTTGTGAGTGAACCTACCCAGCTGACCGACAACATGTGAGACACCTGGATACGAAGGTGGTATACTCGAGTTACTTGGGTTGTTCCCGAGTCACTTCACTCAACCTGGGTGTCCCATTCTTATGAGAGGTGGACCAAAGCGGAGACTGCCGAAGCTCGCGCCGCCTTGAAGGTCGATGAAGCCTTCGACCTGCTTCGGCGAGAGCAGGTTAAAGATAACAGGGGTTTCTTCGATGAAGGTGAGACTCCGGCCACCCTGGTCGGTTTGACGTCGGGTCAGAGAGGAAGAGCTAGGACTCGAACTGGGGGGTCTAGCGCTAGAGGTGCTTGGGGGGAAGTGAGCCCCCAGACAGACTTGGAGAGGAGATTAGAGCCTAGGCTATCAGTCCAGGACCGACTTGGTCCTAGGGATAGGTTCCCGGGGCATGTACGGGCTCGACTTGAGCCTGTGACAATAGCTGAAGGCCCACTGTCAAAGAAGCGGACCCGTGCTAAGGAGGTTCCCCTTGTCATCCGGGAACGATCCTCCCTGCCTCGACGTCCTCGGGCTCTTCGCGACCCGAAAGACAAAGGCAAGGGCAAGATGCCCTAGATAAATGTCTCCTTTATTATTATTGGGATATTATTACTATTTTTGTTGTGTTGTTTTTTGTGGCTATTTTTGTAATTTGGGAATACCGAATTTATCGGTTTTTTTTAATAATAAAAGTATTTTATTAGTGAAACTGTTCCTGTCTTTTTTCGTTATTGCGGTGGTTGTGCCCTTTTGAGGGGCTGCCTACGTATCCACAGTTAGTGGAATCAAACCAAACGTAGTTCGGGCGTAGAATGTTTTTTCAATTTTGAAATACATCAAGACCATTACTTCAAGATGTGCGACAGTAGGATAAATAATCTTAACTTAATGACTTGCTTATAAATTTTGAAAAGAATGATTTTAATAGATTTTGCAAATGACATTGAGATAAGGTTTAGGGGTAGTAGCGCTTTAGATGGTCCAAGTTGGTCGGGTTGACAAATTCATTCCCGTCCAGGTCTGTCAGCATCACTACTCCTCCTGATAGAACCTTCTTTACTAGATACGGCCCAGCCCAATTGGGTTTGAATTTTCCTCTTGGGTCAACTGGTAGCAATGCGCGGACTGATTTGAGAACTAGATCTCCTTCTTTGATATTTTTGGGCCTAACCCTTTTGTTAAAAGCCCGTTGTATCCTTTTTTGATATATTTGGATGTTATTGAGGGCCCGAGACTGCCGTTCGTACAAAAGAACTAATGAGTCATATCAGGCTTGAACCCAATCCGCTTCGGGCACTTGACTTTCTAGTAGAATTCTGAGGGACGGTACCTCCAATTCGACTGGCTGGACTGCCTCCATTCCGTATGTCAAATAATATGGAGTTGCCCCAGTTGCAGTACGAATCGACGTCCGGTACCCCCATGGGGCAAAGGGTATTTTGTCGGGCCAGTCCCGATAATTTTCAGCCATCTTTTTAAGTATGGTGACAATTGTTTTAATGGCAGCCTCTACCGCTCCATATATTTGGGGACGGTAAGGCGAAGATGTATGCCTTTGGATTTTGTATTTTGCTAGCAAAGTAGCGGTTTCGGCCTGAAAATGGGTCCCGTGGTCACTAATGAGCTCGTGCGGGATCCCGTATCGGCATATAATCTTATTTTGGATAAATTTAGCAACATGCTTGCATTCAAGATCCGGTATGACTCGGCTTCCACCCATTTCGTGAAATAGTCGATAGCTACCAAAATGAAACAGTGACCTCCCGTCCCGGAAGGGTTTACCTTTCCAACTATATCAATACCCCACGTCGAAAATGGCCATGGCGATGTCATGGTGTATAGTAGGGATGATGGCATATGTTGAACGTTGGCGAAAATTTGACAGTTATGGCAGTGTTTGACATGTGACTGACAATCGGTTTCCATACTATTCCAGTAGTATCCGAGCCTCATGATTTTTCGGGCTAGCATATGGGCGTTCATATGCGGGCCGTTTTCACCGTCGTGCACCTCGGCCATTACTTTTTCGACCTGCGTTTTGTCGATACATAGGAGTAAAGCCCCTTGTGCCATTTTTTTTGTATAATTGACCATCGTCCGTACGAACGAATTGGGTGGCCAATCTTCGCAGGGCTTTGTTGGCCTGGTTTTCAGTTCCCGGGGGATATTCCCTCGTCGTCAAATAGGTTAGAACAGTCTAGTACCAAGGTTCCGGGTCAGTTATCTCGATATCTTGAATGACATTGACATATGCCGGCTCAGACCGTCTTTCGACACAAATCGGCATGCTGGTCATGTGATCCGGAATATTTAGTAAGGATGCCAATTTGGAGAGTGCATCCGCGAACTAATTTTCTTCCCGTGGCAGGTAGATATATTCTACCTTCTGGAATTGCTTCTCTAGAACCCTTACTCGCGCTTGGTAAGCCACGAGATTGGCATTCCGAGTTTTCCACTTTTGAAGAGCTTGATTGATAACCAGAAATGAGTCCCCGTGAACCTGGAGATTTGTAACTCCTAAATCAGCGGCCGCTTGCAACCCGTAGATGCATGCTTCATACTCGGCTGCGTTATTGGTCACGTCGAAATCCAGTTTGATGGATAGCGGCGTATGTTCCCCTTTGGGTGATATTAGGACAATACCGACCCCGAATCCTCGAAAATTGGATGCCCCGTCAAAATATAAATCCCATGTTTCGGTGTCAGTATGGAATATATCTTCGTCTGGGAAGGACCAAGTATCGGTGTGCCCTTCTTCGGTTACGGGACTATCGGCAAGAAATTCGGCTACCACTCGGCCTTTGATAGCTTTTAGTGGAACGAACTTAAGGTCGAATTCTGCTAACATTAAAGTCCATCTAGAAAATCTTACGTTGAGTATAGGCTTTTCGAAGAGGTATTTGATTGGATCCATTTTGGACAGTACCTGAACCTCGTAGCTGAGCATATAATGTCGGAGCTTCTTAGTGGCCCAAACAAGAGCTAAGCATGTCTTTTCGAGCATGGTATATTTGCACTCATACTCTAGGAATTTTTTGCTGATGAAATAAATGGCTTGTTCTTCAGAATCGACTGTCTGGACCAGCATAGGCCCCATAGCTGTCTCGGTCGTTGTTAGGTATAACGACAAAGGCAGACCGGGTTGAGGTGGCATTAAGACTGGCGGGGCAGACAGGATATGTTTAATCTGGTCGAAAGCAGCCTGGCACTTGTCATCCCATAGTACCCGTTCCCCTACTTTCAGTTTCTTGAAAATTGGTTCAAACACCATGGTCAGTTTGGAAATGAACCGACTGATATATTGGACTTTCCCGAGAAATCCCCTTATTTCTTTTTTCGGTTTTAGGAGGTTGCATCTCGGTAATGGCCTTGATTTTAGTTGGGTCGACCTCGATGTCACGTTGGCAAACGATATGGCCCAGTAATTTGCCTGATGTTACCCCGAAACTGCACTTTTGGGGGTTTATCCTCATGTTGTATTTACGCAATAGGGTGAAGAATTTTCTTAGGGCGGTAACGTGACCGTCCCGTTCTTTGGATTTGACAATCATGTCATCCACATAAACCTCTACTTCTTTATACATCATGTCATGCAATAAGGTCATAGTGGTTCGTTGGTATGTAGCCTCGACGTTAATGAGACCGAACGGCATGACGGTATAACAGTAAGTACCCCAAGGTGTAGTGAAGGTGGTCTTACCCATATCTTCTTCTGCCATCTTGATTTGTTTGTACCCGGCATACCCGTCCATAAATGATAGGAGGGCATGATCGGCCGTGTTGTCCACCAGTATGTCGACGTGTGGCAATGGAAAGTCATCTTTTGGTCTAGCCTTATTAAGGTTCCGAAAATCTACACATACCCTCACCTTGCCGTCCTTCTTGGGTACCGGCACGATGTTTGCGACCCAGTCTGGATATTCAGACACTTGTATGAAGCCCGCTTTGAACTGCTTGTCGACCTCTTCTTTGACTTTGAGGGACCATTCAGGCCTCATTCTGCGGAGCTTCTGTTTTACCCGCTTACACCCATCTTTGATAGGTATACGGTGTTCAACTATTTCCCGGTCTAACCCCGGCATGTCCTTGTAGGACCATGCAGAGGCGTCTTTGAACTCTTGGGGGAGGTTCGTGAATTGTTGTCTCTCCTCGGGATCTAAGGATAACCCTATCTTAAGCATCTGGGGCTCTAAGGTTGTTCCCACATTGATAGACTCGGTTTCTTCGATTAACGGGTCTCGGGATTCCCTCAGTTCTAGTTGCTCGATCAGATGCGAAGGTAAGGATACCTATTCGTCGGGTTTCTCAATATCATCGCACAAAATATTTTTGAAATTGAAAGTATTTTGAAAATAAGGCAAGTCGTAAGCAGAACGGCTGTCGTTATTATTGATAGAAAATTTGGAAAACAGCTCGAAGAGAGCAGCCATCTGATCATTGGTCAGAGGCGGGATTGGGAGTGCCTTCGGACAGACCCCGAGGCTCCAGTGGTAGTGACTACAGGGAGGGGGGTTATAGTTTGGACTTTAGCACCAGACCCCTTAGACTCGAATACAGACTCAGACTCAGACTCAGAATCGGTGTCCGGCATGTCTCCTTCACCGGTGGTCATCTTGTAGACTCGGCCCCGGCCGTCGGTCCACTTGACGGTCTTTCTCCATGCTCTCTTCCCGGTGTCAGCACCGACCTCTGAGATCAACTTGGAAGGATCGAACCTGTTGCTTCGAAGGATCAGGTTCACCAAGTCTTCTTTAGGGGTTGGGATAGCCTTGTCTTCCCAAACAGGAGCCCCAACACAGGCTCGGCATTGTCAGCACCCTCCTTGGATTCAGATTGGATGAGGGCGAATATGTCATCCGGAATATAGTTACATTCCCGAGCTAGTTTAGTCTCGGGATATGTGATAGTTGGTTGGTACAAGCCAACTTGAACGGCCCCGAACACTGGTGTGACGAAGTAGTCAGCCAACCTTGGGCTATAAGGGCCCAAGTAGGTACCCTTAATGATGTTGCAGGCCTTCTCAATTCCTGCTCGGACCACATTTCCCGGGGTCAAGGCGTATCCTTGGCCGAAGTGGGATTCCCCGTCATTAAGGACTTCAATAATCTTCCAAGTTGGAAGATATGGCCTTGAAGTAGCCCTCGGTAGATACCCCAAATTTTGTAGCATTGTGTCGATGCTCGTGGTGAAATAGGGTTTGAAAAGGTATCCTTCCTCAATCATCCCCACAAAATCGAACCCCCAAAGGTCAGTGCGGTCCTTGGCGTTGCAGCTGGCCACGGTCATAGGGGTTGCCTCTAGAGTAATAATGTTCTCTTGCAGGGGCATTTTGATTTTTCGGTGGAGGGTGGAGGACACCGCTTTAACGGCGTGGATCCATGGCCTTCCTAAGAGCAAGTTGAAAGAGGAGGTGACATCGATCACCTGGAACTCTAACTCCTTTTCAATTGGTCCTGTTATAATTGTCAGCTTAACGGCCCTAGAAACCGACTTTGGGCTTCCATTAAAAGCCTGGATAGTTTGAGCAGTCGGTATGTAGTCGGCCTCGGTGATGCCGAGGGCTTTGGCAGTCCTTAGAGGGAGGACATTCACAGCAGACCCGTCATCAACTAGGGTCATCGGGAGATACTTACCCCGGCAGATTACCGTGATGTACAGGGCCAGATTATGAGAGGCCCTGAACGGTGGTAGGTCGGACTCTGAGAAGGTGATTAATGGGCCTTCTTCCTTGGACTTGCCCTTGAGGTAGGGCATGATGGTGGCTACCATTTCAGTGGGGGTAACCTGGGAGTCGACCTTGATTTGATCGTGAGCCTTAGTAAGTGCCTCTCGATGTTCTTGCGAGCTGACCAAGAGTTCCCATATAGTGAGGTCAACCCGAGCCCTCTTTAGTTGTTTGACAAGAGCCGTGTCGGTGTTTGGCTCTTCAATGGCCTCTTCCGTCCTGGCAGGTTCTGTGACGGTTGCCGAGACAGGGATGTCCTTGGAGCTAGTAGCTTGGTAAGGACAACTGGCATTGGCGAGGTGGTTACTGGCTAGGACCTTGGACTTAGCCTTCTGGATTTCTTCGGGAGTGATAGGGACAGCTTCCCCTTTAGTGAGGTACACATCTTCCTCATCATCGAACCAGATCCCATTGACTTGCGGGATGAAAGGAGAGATGAGGTGAGAACAATCGATCACTTCCCCGGTGAAGATAACATGAGAGCTAAAGGGGTTATCCTTGTTGCTTGGCTTGCCCCCGGGTAACGGTATTTTCCCACTCTCAATCAAGTCCTGAATCAGATGCTTCAACTTCCAACATTTCTCGATATCATGCCCGTTGCCCCGATGATATTGGCAATAGGCTTGGGCATTGTAGCTTTTGGAGCGTTTTTCAACTGGGATTTCGGGAGTTGGGCCTATCGGTTGGACCAGGCCCTTGGAAGATAGCCTTTGTAAGACATATGTATAGGTAGTCCCTATATCAGTGAACACCCTAGGAGGGGTATTCTTTTTGGACGGGGCATCTATTAGATTAACCGCGTCAAAGATACTGCGGGTTGCAGCCGGGGGCTTGGCAGTGGACGAGGAAGCCCCTTGGTATCCCTTGCTAGAGGCCTTAGTAAGGTTCTCTAGTCTCAGATCATCTTCAATTCTCATACCCATTTCAGTAAGAGTGGTGAAATTGGGTATGACAGCATACCGGAGGTGGACCCGGTAGGAGGGAAGGAGGTTCTTGACAAAGGCCTCCACTAAAGTCTTCTCACTGGGCTTATCGACCAGTTTTACACTTTCAGCCCTCCAGCATTGAAGGTACTTGGTAAAACCTTCCTTAGGTTCTTGGGCCATAACCTCTAGAGACCCCATTGTGGTCTGGATCTCGGTGTTATTAGCATAGTTCCGAGCAAATTCCGTAGCCACATCATCCCAAGTTGGGTATTTCTTCGGGTCTAGCCTATAGTACCAGGCCCGTGGGTGCTTCTCGAGGGATGCAGCAAAAAGACTCTTGAACATTGAGGAATCTACCCCTTTGATAGCCATGAACTCTTTGAAGGCCCGTACATGTAGTAACGGGTCTTCGGTCCCCTCAAACATGGGTAAGCCCGTGAGATTCAGGTTCGCGGGCAGCTTGTCACTCACCGGGGAGTACTCCCGGCTATTTTCCCGATGGATATTGTTACTCCCAGTCAAATGAACTTGTTCCGCTAGTCGGCGCACCGCGCTAACTAGTTCAGCTAGAGGCCCAGTAGCCTCGGTATTAGGAGTCCTTTGCTCCACTGCAGCCATGCGAGCAACGATAGCCACTTGACCAGCCCTCATTTCTGTCAGTTGGGCATCAATGTCAGTTTGTTTGGCGGCCATGGCATCCACGGAGGCCTTCAGATTGTTCAGAGCTGCTTTCATTTTGCGGCTGTGTCTGGTGGACGGTGGCCTGTCTGTAAGAACACCGCGCAATCAGAAACCGAACCCGGACCTCGGAACCAAAGAAAGAAAAGCACATCCCGAGCAGGGAAAAGGCTAAAGAAACGACTTGACAAAGACTCCTAGACGGGTGACTCGTGAATAGTGTGCCTTCCTTAGGATTCGGCTATGTGGGCCAAGTCCTGCTCGTAAGAAGGTCCACGTGAGGTTTCCCCAGACTTTAGACTCGAGTGTGTAAACGGACCCTCCTTTGTAAGAGTATGTCTAACGTAGGTGGGCCTTGCCTTAGTCTAATAAGGCATACTGGGATAGGGAAGAAACCCGTGATGTAAAATCGACAGAATTTCAACGCTAAAGACTTCGATAACTTATGACATGACCCGACAATGCTAAATACGGGAAGTCCTAAGAAGAGGAAGGTTTGAAAAGGGGTTATTTTTGGAAAATCCGAGAAAACTCGTGGAAAGGGCCGATTTTTCGAAAATCAGAAAGTGTATCGGACCACAATTTTGAACGTTCGAAAATATTTTTGAGTTAAAAAATGGGCAGCATACCGGCTAGAAATAGGCTATTTTGAGTAAAAACAAAAAGTCCTAAATTCGGTAGCTTTCCGGTTTTTGAAATTTTAACATTTTTGGAAAAGATGCATTTTTGAAATGATGATTTTTGAAAACGACACGGAAACCAAGTAGCACATAGTCACGCAAGCATTATAACGACGCCATGTATGCTTTACACTAAGTCTCGGTCGGTCTAAATGGAGTCTATACCAGTGCACATAGCCTAGACGAGAATCGGGACGGACTTCCTAAGTTGAGTTGAGCTTAGAACATGCCGCGTAACCCATACGAATCGGCTATGAACACCTTTAACATATCCAAGTCCGAATATGTCGTGGGATAGTGGGACGTCGGTCACCAGTACCGGCCCGGGCAAAAATGGGGTTATGCATGAACCGTAAAACTAAAACGCGTATTGTACTAGTCAAACAATTTCTATTCGAGTCTCACCCTGAGGATGCCGATGGTTAGTCACACATCAGTTAATCCCCAGCGGAGTCGCCAAATTGTGGACATGACGTAGGTCCACCCCGACGCGGCCACGCGCGGGTTTGGGTAGGCGAATGCATCTCCATATGAGAATGGATCAAATTGAAGTTTAAGTCGAAATGGAGTCGCCACCGAACTTTGTGGGAGTTCGGACCCGTTCGAGCCCACTCTATATCGCTATGGACCGTACACATAGTACGACACATTTCGGTTTTAGGGTTTATTGGGCTCGTCCCTTTGCATTGCGATACCGATACCGTCAATACTGGTTATCGTGTATAGAATGACTCTCGTGCGCCAACGGTTTCGGGCATCCGGAAACCGAGGTTCTGAGTAAAGGGTGAGGGTACGTGTTGGGAAGCCCACAAAGGACACAAAACCCCGCCCGCACTTAGCGGCCTGTACTAGGACATCGTTTCACTTTCTAATATGCGCGTTAGTAATCCGGTAAAATGATATGCAAACAACATTTTACGAGATACAAAAAATGGAATGGGTTGCTACGTCATTTTAATGCATCTTGATTACTGTCGAAGTGGTTTAGCATGCGAAGGTTCATTTATAAACGGTAAAACGCAAATAAATAAAGCAAAGCAATATAAATCGATTACAAGTTACACGGGCGAAAATACAACCCGGAATTCACAATAAAACGAGCAATAAAATAGAATAATCGAATAGGAAATGGTAAGTGCTAACTAGAAACGGACCCGTATATAATAAATATAATCTAGACCGTTAGTCGTGTAAATGGACGAACTTTGATTAAATACACATTATTTTGTATATTAACCAAAGGACGGGGATAGAGAACCTAGGCGTGGTGCTAACCCGATCCCGAATCTCGATGCCTTGTCCCGACTTATCACATCGAGAAATAGAGTCTAAATTAATCATGTATCGGATGCGACTAAAGAGTCGTCGACACACGATTAGTAGTGCGAGACCGTCGATCAAAGTCGTTTAGGTGAAGTGATATGCATGAATTTTGGAAGAAGAGATCACGTGATCGACTTTACACGCGACGACTAAAGTCGTAGGAAAACAACGAGGCTCGAATGATGCATTAGAGCTCTCGGTTTGTTGGGCTACAGGACCCACTCGATCGAGTCATGGTCAGAACTCGATCGAGTGCACCTTTAAGGTGGCTACTGCCCGGTTTTTGGGGTGCAACTCGATCGAGTGGCTCATGGCACTCGGTCGAGTGCCCCCTGTACGAGGCATGGCTCGTTTCGTTTTATTTGTTTAAAATCGATTGTTACCGAGTTAAATAAAAATATTGACGATTTAGATTTAACCCGGTTTTTCAATACTATAATCATGTATTATGCGACTATAATACCGTCGTCGGAATTTTATAGAAGATGCTATTATGGAATTAAAAGATTTGATTAGCGACGAAATTGTAGTCCTCCGCGTCACGACATTTGTATTAATCCTAATGAATTATGTGATGTCGATTTTTGCATGAACGGAATTCGTGCTAATTTTAGAAATGGAATTAAATGCGTTCAACTATGATCGGTCACGATCACGTCGTGCCCTTGAGTACATTGGGGCGGCGCTCCTCGAAAGGGTGCCACCTCCGTCGTTGCTCTTAAAGGGATTAGACGGACTTTGGATGATCGTCATAGTTAAACGGATTTAAAACCGAAACTTATTATTACTACGTATACGCGATAAATAAGACGAAAGGTAAATAACGATAATTAAATGTTAGATTGTTAGATGCGATGAATAAAAAATGTTAGATATTAGCATTGTCGTTACTATCGACTAATTATGATATATAGGTACATAAACATAAATATAAAAAAACGAAAACAAAATAGAAAGGAGATGTCGGTGTTGAATGTCACACCCTCAACCTACATGCTCTTGCTTCTCGGGATACGGTTCGTCAGATGGCGGCAATGGCACGGGAACGTCGAGATATATAGGAAGAGTTGATGGTGTGTATGTGTGTATGCGTTTTGTAGAGACGGATGTCACGAGGTTTTGCTCTCGAAGTGTGTATGATCGAGATGATGCTTGAGGGTCGAATTGTGGCTGAAATGTAGTGTAAAGGAATGCAAAGTTGGCTGAAATTTTGTGAAGGAAAAAGTTGTGAAATGTGATGGGTTGATGGGGGTATTTATAGGAAAACCCCACGACCTAGGGTCACTCGATCGAGTGGCCCTAGTGCACTCGGTCGAGTGTCTTTAAAAACGGGTATGTTTTGGATTTTGAGGCTCCACTCGACCGAGTGGATCAATCCACTCAACCGAGTGGATCAATTTGGACGAGCCATTTTAGGAAATGGTTGACTTTGGATATTTTTGAATTTTGTATTTGGGCGCAAAGTTCTAGAAACGCACCTGGTTGACATTATGTGACGGATTCGTCTTTGACCGGGTTTTGACCCGGTCTGTAACACCCCGAAATTTCGGACATAATTATTTTTATTTAATTTCATATATTGTAATATCCGAAATTATTTATTTAATTCAATTCCTACCATTTTCCTATTCGGATATTCCCTTTTCATGTCTAGTTGTCTGAAAATCGTATCCTGTAATCTATTGTCGGTTTAGCTTGGATTTTGGGCCAAGACTAAACGACCCTTGCTTTCCACATGTGGTTTGATGAGGGAGCATTGGGATTTGGGCCCAAGTAAGCTTTGCCCATGACTTTTCCTATATATAGGTGATTAGAGTGGAGATTTCCACCTCTTATTCTCATTTGCAAAACCCTAAAGTTAGGTTTCACCCTCTCCTTTCTTCTTTTCCTCCTAGCCACGCCTCATATCTCCTCCATCTCCTTAATTTCGTGCCTCCTCCTCTTCATTAAAGAATAGATCTTCATCCCTTTCGAATCCTAATCGATCCTAGCGCAATCCTCCGCATTGTTTCCTAAGTTTCACTTCTTGTCGCGCTAGTTTTTCGTAGTTCTTTTAATAGTTTTTAATTAGGGTTTTCTTTTGGTATTTGGCACGTGTTTGATGATGGACTAGGCGTGGAGATGGGTCCGGGTGAAGACATATACGTCATAGAAGACGAGATCGAGAATTAGCACGCTTCAAGGTAACTAGATGCGATTCTTTTCGTGTTTATGCATCTTGAATGTGTTGTGTGATTTTAATGATTTGTAACATGATTTAATTGATTTGTGTTGTATCTTTATTCATGATTTAAAGAGTCTAATTAATTAGTATGTTAATTGAATGATTTATTATTATCGTTAGATCTATAATTATCGTTTTTGTTATATTAGAATTGTTAGATCTAATCCATTGTGACATCTAAAATTCGTACGTGAGCCGCTTCGCCTCTCCGTTTGGAGATGCTAGGGTTGTTTCATCGATGCTTTTAGGGTTTCAAACCCTAGATTCAATGATGACTCAACCTACCATCACCCGGTGGTTGAGGTTACGGTTGAGGTTAATCTAACCTTGATTGAAGATCATGTAACTTTATTGGAAAGTTACTATACAACTTCACTTAAGGTTAAGGTAACTTCAATGCGGGGTTATAGTCTCGTTGGGGTTCAATTTAAGCGACTCCATGAGGTTATGATCAAGGTTAATATAACCTTAGTTGAGGTTTACGTAACTTTATTGGAAAGTTACTGTACAACTTCACATGAGGATAATGTAACCTTATCATGTGTTATAATCTCACGGAGGTTAGTGTAACCTCACGAGGTTGTAACAAGGTTAATGTAACCTTACTTGAAGTCAAGTAACTTCAATGGGAAGTTACGATATCCTTCACTTGAGGATTACGTAACACCGTTACGAAGCTATAATCTCACTGAGGTTAGGGTAACCTCACAAGGTTATAATCGAGGTTAATGTAATCTTAACTTGAAGTTGACGTTATAGTGGTTATACTATGACACCACCTTTGGGTTGACGTTATATACATAACTTCACTTTAGTAGACAAGGTTAATGTAGCCTTACCTTAACCTTGAATACTAATACACGTTAGATGTTCAGAATTATACTTTATTAAACATTAACTCTATCACTGTTTGAAGGTTATAGTCAGTTGTGCTATAACTTTACCATATTATCGTTGTTTGATTACCTCTATACTCTTTCTTTTGGAACAATCAGTTACATTGTTCTATGTTTGAGTTGTGATGTTTATCACGAATGATTAGTACTTGGTATAGTCTGTTACACTATCTAGGGCCTGATTTTCCCTGGTATAGTCAGTGACACTATACTAGTTCTGATTACTACATGGTGCAGTCAGTTACACTGTACTACGTAGAAGTCGTGAGGTTGCTCACGCAGTTGGCAGTCAGTTACACTGTACAACGTACATGATGGTTAGTGATATAGATGACGGTAGTATCAGTTACATACTATCGGAATGAACCAATACTGCTCGCAAGAGGTTTAATTGGTCTATGTTCGGTGGGTCCAGATTCGTCAGTTACACGTTCTGGGTTCCCGTGTGTCGTTCGACGTACAGTTACTGCGTCGAGAGCTCTGGCCAGGTCTTAGACATATAGTCGTCAGTTACACGCTATACATAGTACCGTGGAGTATCAGTTACATACTTCACAAAACGGAGGGTCAGTTACACGCTCCGTGTCAGAGGGTCAGTTACACGCTCTGACTAGTTAGAGTATCAGTTACATACTCTAGCCGGTGTTCATTCTATGTCCTATACATCTTTGTATGAAGTCTGTTGTTACTTGCTCCGAGTTGTTTGGATGGATACATAGTATCTATCTCGATCGTTATGATTAACTATGGATTGCAATAAATTACCTGATCGTGTCTAGTAACATGTTGGTCATGTGTATTGATATCTTCACTCGTCGTCTAATTATGTTATCCTTCATTATTATTGCTATGCATGTTCGACTTGTTGTAACCATGACTGGGAGAACATCTAGTTGCTCCCTACTGACTGTGGACCCCCCTTTCAGGTCTTTCGAGATGCTGTTGAATGTGATGATGTTGGGGAAGACCTGTGGAGAGAGACCTTTATTTGAGTTTCTTTTGATTTTCATTTCGAACACTATTGAATAATGTATTAGTTGAATGTCGAGATAGTGACGATTCGGATTTGGTCGGGTGTTTCCGCCACCTTTGACCGTATTATTTATACTATTTATATTATTTAAAGTTTTTAAAAATCCGGGTTGTTACAGTTGGTATCAGAGCGAACACGCTCCCAACTCTCGCTTAACCACTAAAAGAATAACTTGACTTAGTAAATGAGTAAGAGTAAATGGGGTAGAAACAATTAAGGACCTGCTTGCCTTAGAGGCATTGTAGAATGTTTGAGTAGTTGCTTGTAAGTGGTGCCTAGGCCTGAACCACTTCATAACCTAGGGTACGTTGTTGCAGATGGCACGCAATGGTAACAACAATGACCAGGAGGCCACTCGCCTTAGACGTATTGAGGAAGCCTTGGCAACCATAGCTGAAGGGTTAGCCACTCAAGTCAACAACGCCAACAATCAACTCAACAACCAGCAGCACAACAACCAGACGGTGTTCGACCGATTTGCCCGTCACCGTCCTCCAACCTTTGAGGGTATTAACGACCCTGTCGCCTTGGGATCCTGGATTCGGGAAATGGAGAAGTTGTTTCTGGCTACAGAGTGTCCGGATGCACAAAAGGTGAACGTGGCTTCCTATTACTTGAAGGAAGAGGCCGACACTTGGTGGGCTGTAGCGAGGGTGGATCTTCAAGCACAGGTTGGGTTTGGATGGAGCAACTTCACTGAGGCTCTAACCAAGAGGTTCTATCCGAAGGAGCTAAGTTGGCAAAAGGAACAGGAGTTCCTTCGCTTGGAACAAGGCTCGATGACTGTTGAGGAGTACACCAACAAGTTTCTGAAGTTGTCCCGCTTTGTCACGTTGGTCGCCATGGACGAGGTTTCTAAAACTCGTCGCTATGAGAAAAATTTGGCTCCCAGAGTCCGAGCAGCTATGTCGGGGATCCCGTCTACTTCTTTCCAACAAGCTTATGATCGTGCTCTGAGCATCTATGGCTCGGTGATGGCTGTTCAGTCTGAGGACCGCATAAAGTCTGGGGGTTATTCTAAGAGGTCTTATGTTTCTTCATCACAACCTGCGAAGAAGAAGCAGAAGTTTGAGACTAAGACGTTCGACAAGCCACTTTTGGGCCAGTCAAAGAGTGATTGGACGTGCTACAAGTGCCAGAAAGCTTACCATCCTGGTAAGTACTGTGATGGGACCCCAATTACTTGCTTCACTTGCAAGGGTACTGGGCATAGAGCTGCTGATTGTCCTCAGAAGCCTAAGCAGGAAGCTCCGAAGAAAGGCCGAGTGTTCGTGATGACCCGTGCAGAGGCAGAGGCTAATCCAGATGTGATTACGGGTACCTTTCTAGTTCACTCTTTCCCTGCTTTTGTTCTTTTTGATACGGGTGCGTCGATGTCGTTTGTATCTGAATATTTTTCCGTCCGAGCTGGACTTGTTTCATCCTCATCCGTGAATACTCTTATTTCCACTCCCACGGGTGAGACAGTTCCTTGTAATATCCTGTTCAAGGACATCCCGATTTCCATTATGGAGGTATCCTTTCCAGCTGATTTGATCAGCTTCCAGCTAGCTGATTTCGACATCATTTTGGGCATGGATTGGTTGGCTCGTTATGATGCAAGATTCCAGTGTCGTGATCAGAAGATTGTGTTCAAGAATCCGGACGGTGCAAGGCTATCGTATAAGGGGGTCAAGACTAGACCAACTATTCGTTGGGTGTCTGCAATGAAGATGGTCAACATGGGTAGGAAAGGCCATCAGATCTACTTCTGTAGTATCCGTGATGTGTCTAAAGAGATGAAGTTGGAGGATATTCCAATGGTCAGGGAGTATGCTGATGTTTTCCGAGAAGACCTTCCAGGTATCCCACCCGAGCGAGACGTTGAGTTCTCTATCGATCTGTTGCCTGGTACAGGTCCAATTTCTAAGTCTCCATATCGTATGGCACCAGCTGAGTTGCAAGAGCTAAAGAAGCAACTTGAGAAGATGATCGAAAAGGGCTTTATAAGGCCGAGTGCTTCTCCTTGGGGTGCCCCAGTCTTGTTCGTTCGCAAGAAAGATGGTAGCATGAGGTTGTGCATTGACTACCGAGAATTGAACAAAGTTACAATCAAGAACAAGTACCCACTGCCGAGGATTGAAGATTTGTTTGATCAACTTCGAGGAGCTAGTGTGTTCTCTAAGATCGACCTGAGGTCGGGGTATCATCAGATCCCAGTGAGAAAGGATGACATTCCAAAAACCGCGTTTCGTTCGAGGTATGGTCACTATGAATTTGTGGTTATGCCATTTGGTTTGACGAATGCACCTGCGGTGTTCATGGATCAGATGAACCGCACTTTTAGTGAGTATTTGGATAAGTGCGTTGTGGTGTTCATAGACGATATACTCATTTACTCAAGGGATAATTAAGAACATGAGAGTCACCTCCGCATTATCTTGGAGACTCTCCGAAAGCAGAAATGGTACGCCAAGTTCTCGAAGTGTGAGTTTTGGCTAAGAGAAGTGACCTTCTTAGGTCATGTGATTTCTGGTGAAGGAGTTATGGTCGACCCGACTAAAATTCAAGCTGTGGTCGATTGGCAGAGACCTAAGAATGTCAATGAGATCCGCAGTTTCCTGGGTCTCGCTGGCTATTATCGTCGCTTTGTCAATGACTTCTCGAGGATAGCAAGGCCATTAACTCAGTTGATGAAGAAGGAGTCCAAGTTCCTTTGGACCGAAGCTTGTGAAGCTGCTTTTCAGGAGTTGAAGAAGCGGTTAACTACTGCTCCAGTGCTTGCACTTCCCGAGGAAGGTGTTGGATTCGATGTATATTGCGATGCATCGAAGTCTGGATTGGGTTGTGTTCTGATGCAGAAGGGCAAAGTGGTTGCCTATGCTTCGAGACAGTTGAAGGTTCACGAGGTGAACTATCCAACTCACGATCTGGAGTTAGCTGCTGTGGTATTCGCGCTAAAGTTATGGAGACACTACTTGTATGGTATTTCTTGCAACATTTACACCGACCATAAGAGCTTAAAGTATATCTTCACGCAGAAAGATCTCAACATGAGGCAAAGGCGTTGGATAGAGTTGATCAATGACTATAAGGTTGAGCTTCTGTATCATGAGGGTAAGGCAAATGTGGTCGCTGATGCTTTGAGCCGCAAGACTTGTCATGCCATGAGGGTGTTACCTGATGATCTAGTTCGAGAATTCCAGAAGTTGAACCTTGAAGTAGTTTTGCCAGGTTCCTTAAATTTGGGCGCGATAATTGTTGAGCCGGAGTTCTTCCATGAGATCCGAGCTAAGCAACGAGAAGATGACTTCCTCGAAGGAATTCGGGTTGCTTTGGGTGAGGGTCGAGCTGAAGGCTTCGAGGTCGGGACCGACTGTGGTTTGAAGTTCCACGGAAGATGGTGTATCCCGAGCTGTGAAATCCCGAAGGGTAAGATTCTCAAGGAAGCTCACAGTACTCCGTACATCCTGGAAGTGACAAGATGTACAAGGATTTGAAGCTACGATTTTGGTGCCGGGTATGAAAAAGGAGATTGCCGAGTTCGTCAGCCGTTGCCTGGTATGCCAAAAGGTGAAGTTTGAACATCGGAGACCTGGAGGTTTGTTGCAACCTCTTGAGATCCCCGTGTGGAAATGGGATTCTATTTCGATGGACTTCGTGATGGGATTACCGAGATCACAGAGGGGTATGAATGCTATTTGGGTTGTTGTGGATCGGTTGACAAAGGTTGCTCACTTCATCCCGATGAAGGAGACTTGGAGTCTCGATGAGCTTGCAAATGCCTATCAGAGAGAGATCATTCGTTTGCATGGAATTCCTAAGGACATCATCTCAGATCGTGACCCGAGGTTCTGTTCTCAGTTTTGGAGGAAGCTACAAGAAGCTTTAGGAAGTGAGTTGAAGATGAGTACAGCATTTCATGCAGCAAATGATGGTCAAACTGAAAGGACGATCCAGACACTTGAGGATATGTTGCGAGCATGTGCTTTGGAGTTCCAGGTAAGTTGGGAGAAGAGTTTACCTTTGGTGGAGTTCTCCTACAATAACAGTTACCATGCCAGTATCCAGATGGCTCCCTTTGAGGCTCTGTATGGGAGAAAGTGTCGTAGCCCGATGTGTTGCGATGACAGCAGCGAGGCAGTTGTGCTCGGTCCAGAAATGCTACAGGAATCAATGGAGCAAGTGAGGTTGATTCGTGAGAAATTGCAGGCTGCCAGGATCGTCAAAAGTCGTATGCAAATTTACGACGTAGACCAATCGAGTTCGAAGTTGGGGATAAGGTTCTCCTTAAGGTATCACCAATGAAGGGCGTTAAGAGATTTGGAATTAAGGGAAAGCTAAGCCCTAAGTACATTGGCCCCATCGAGGTACTTGAGAGAGTCGGTGAGGTGGCCTATAGGTTGGTCCTACCTCCGAATCTGTCGAAGGTTCATGACGTGTTTCATGTGTCTCAGTTGAGACGTTATCGCAGTGATCCTTCCCATGTAATAGAGGCAGATGTGATTGAGCTCGAGCCGAATTTGACGTATGAAGAACGTCCAGTCCGTATCTTGGATAGGAAAGATAAGATTCTGAGGAATAAGGTGGTTCCCTTAGTACGAGTTCTCTGGAGGAACCAGAGGTTCGAAGAGGAAACTTGGGAGACCGAAGCGTCTATGAGGGAGAAGCATCCGCATCTCTTTGATTGAGGTAATCATCTTTCCAGTTTCGAGGACGAAACTTCTTTTTAGGGGGTTGGATTGTAACACCCCGAAATTTCAGACATAATTATTTTTATTTAATTTCATATATTGTAATATCCGAAATTATTTATTTAATTCAATTCCTACCATTTTCCTATTCGGATATTCCCTTTTCATGTCTAGTTGTCCGAAAATCGTATCCTGTAATCTATTGTCGGTTTAGCTTGGATTTTGGGCCAAGACTAAACAACTCTTGCTTTCCACATGTGGTTTGATGAGGGAGCATTGGGATTTGGGCCCAAGTAAGCTTTGCCCATGACTTTTCCTATATATAGGTGATTAGAGTGGAGATTTCCACCTCTTATTCTCATTTGCAAAACCCTAAAGTTAGGTTTCACCCTCTCCTTTCTTCTTTTCCTCCTAGCCACGCCTCATATCTCCTCCATCTCCTTAATTTCGTGCCTCCTCCTCTTCATTAAAGAATAGATCTTCATCCCTTTCGAATCCTAATCGATCCTAGCGCAATCCTCCGCATTGTTTCCTAAGTTTCGCTTCTTGTCGCGCTAGTTTTTCGTAGTTCTTTTAATAGTTTTTAATTAGGGTTTTCTTTTGGTATTTGGCACGTGTTTGATGATGGACTAGGCGTGGAGACGGGTCCGGGTGAAGACATATACGTCATAGAAGACGAGATCGAGAATTAGCACGCTTCAAGGTAACTAGATGTGATTCTTTTCGTGTTTATGCATCTTGAATGTGTTGTGTGATTTTAATGATTTGTAACATGATTTAATTGATTTGTGTTGTATCTTTATTCATGATTTAAAGAGTCTAATTAATTAGTATGTTAATTGAATGATTTATTATTATCGTTAGATCTATAATTATCGTTTTTGTTATATTAGAATTGTTAGATCTAATCCATTGTGACATCTAAAATTCGTACGTGAGCCGCTTCGCCTCTCCGTTTGGAGATGCTAGGGTTGTTTCATCGATGCTTTTAGGGTTTCAAACCCTAGATTCAATGATGACTCAACCTACCATCACCCGGTGGTTGAGGTTACGGTTGAGGTTAATCTAACCTTGATTGAAGATCATGTAACTTTATTGGAAAGTTACTATACAACTTCACTTAAGGTTAAGGTAACTTCAATGCGGGGTTATAGTCTCGTTGGGGTTCAATTTAAGCGAATCCATGAGGTTATGATCAAGGTTAATATAACCTTAGTTGAGGTTTACGTAACTTTATTGGAAAGTTACTGTACAACTTCACATGAGGATAATGTAACCTTATCATGTGTTATAATCTCACGGAGGTTAGTGTAACCTCACGAGGTTGTAACAAGGTTAATGTAACCTTACTTGAAGTCAAGTAACTTCAATGGGAAGTTACGATATCCTTCACTTGAGGATTACGTAACACCGTTACGAAGCTATAATCTCACTGAGGTTAGGGTAACCTCACAAGGTTATAATCGAGGTTAATGTAATCTTAACTTGAAGTTGACGTTATAGTGGTTATACTATGACACCACCTTTGGGTTGACGTTATATACATAACTTCACTTTAGTAGACAAGGTTAATGTAGCCTTACCTTAACCTTGAATACTAATACACGTTAGATGTTCAGGATTATACTTTATTAAACATTAACTCTATCACTGTTTGAAGGTTATAGTCAGTTGTGCTATAACTTTACCATATTATCGTTGTTTGATTACCTCTATACTCTTTCTTTTGGAACAATCAGTTACATTGTTCTATGTTTGAGTTGTGATGTTTATCACGAATGATTAGTACTTGGTATAGTCTGTTACACTATCTAGGGCCTGATTTTCCCTGGTATAGTAAGTGACACTATACTAGGTCTGATTACTACATGGTGCAGTCAGTTACACTGTACTACGTAGAAGTCGTGAGGTTGCTCACGCAGTTGGCAGTCAGTTACACTGTACAACGTACATGATGGTTAGTGATATAGATGACGGTAGTATCAGTTACATACTATCGGAATGAACCAATACTGCTCGCAAGAGGTTTAATTGGTCTATGTTCGGTGGGTCCAGATTCGTCAGTTACACGTTCTGGGTTCCCGTGTGTCGTTCGACGTACAGGTACTGCGTCGAGAGCTCTGGCCAGGTCTTAGACATATAGTCGTCAGTTACACGCTATACATAGTACCGTGGAGTATCAGTTACATACTTCACAAAACGGAGGGTCAGTTACACGCTCTGACTAGTTAGAGTATCAGTTACATACTCTAGCCGGTGTTCATTCTATGTCCTATACATCTTTGTATGAAGTCTGTTGTTACTTGCTCCGAGTTGTTTGGATGGATACATAGTATCTATCTCGATCGTTATGATTAACTATGGATTGCAATAAATTACCTGATCGTGTCTAGTAACATGTTGGTCATGTGTATTGATATCTTCACTCGTCGTCTAATTATGTTATCCTTCATTATTATTGCTATGCATGTTCAACTTGTTGTAACCATGACTGGGAGAACATCTAGTTGCTCCCCACTGACTGTGGACCCCCCTTTCAGGTCTTTCGAGATGCTGTTGAATGTGATGATGTTGGGGAAGACCTGTGGAGAGAGACCTTTATTTGAGTTTCTTTTGATTTTCATTTCGAACACTATTGAATAATGTATTAGTTGAATGTCGAGATAGTGACGATTCGGATATGGTCGGGTGTTTCCGCCACCTTTGACCGTATTATTTATACTATTTATATTATTTAAAGTTTTTAAAAATCCGGGTTGTTACACGGTCGCTAAAAGACGGTTTTTATTTTCGGTGTCGGTTTTGGCCCAAATTAGTCTTGTTTGACTCGAAACGACCCACTGGGCCTGAATTTGAGGTTGGTTTTATGAGATTTGTATCCCGTTAAAAGCCCATGCCGGACATTACTGATTCCGAGCCCATATCCGAGCGCGTTAGAGCAAGTTTGCGTCCGATCATCATCGGGTGTTTTTTGGAAACTACCATAGACACCTGGCAGTCAAAATGCGGTGTCTACAGTCATGCCATATAATTAACGGGGCATTAGACAGATAATTGTGATTAGGTCACGTTTCATGAAGTTAATCAACTACAGAGGTATTAGTGGGAGTTTTTAAAATAGGAGGGAGACATGGTAGAAAACGGAAAAACAGGACGTGTTAATCCATTAGAATTCGTCCTCACAGGACGTGTATGGAAGTTGACAAGAGATGATTTAGTCAACCCATTGATCCTCATAAAACAATTTAAGCTTCTCCTTCCACCATGAGCCCGAGGAGTCAATGAGACTTTTCAATACTCGCCGAGGGAGGGTGGTCCGTGTGGTCCTGACGTAGAGGAGGACGTTCACCATAGACCCAATTAGTTCTGCTTAAATCAATAGTGCTTGGCCGACTCGGTAACCAAGCCAGCCTCTCATTCACCATCGAAAGACCCCAACAAATTCCTTTCCACCCCAAGAGTTATTGTTTGCTGTAGAGGCGAGCCAAAGATGTAATTAATGAGCACTGCATTTGTATTTAGATGATATAATTTTGCTGAAAAGAGTACCAGGGTTCCTTAAAATCCTCCAATCCAGTTTCGCGAGCAAGGCCTGATTCATACAACGGATATGGTGGATACCCAACCTACCCTCGGACTTGGGAAGTGATCAATGAAAAGAGCTACACCAATGGATAAATCTACTTTGCCTTGTGCCAACCCACCAGAAATGTGCAAATAATTTGTTGATTCTACTTGCAACACTTACTGGTATCTTAAATATCGATAGGAAATGAACAGAAAGGGAAGCTAGCACGGAGGTGATGAGATAAAGATGACCAGCGGGCGACTGGAGGGACCCGTTCCATGATGAGATTCTGGGAGCAGCGCAATCATAAATATCATTGTAGAACTATTTATTATTACAGCTGGCCTGTAATCACCTAAAAATTCTAACGCAATACAGTGGTGGAAACACTGTAGAGTTGGGATTAAAAACACAATGACAAACTATATTTCATTAAAAGAATTAGTAAGTCAATAGAAAGACCACTTTTCACAAAAGGGCTAAAAAGAAAATTCTACAAACGGGTTTATATAAATCCATAAATCATGAATGAAGAAAGAGTTGGATCCACGCTACTTACTAGGTCACACCCAAAACCCAAGCAAATACCTGTAATGTTATAAACATAATAGCCACATCAGTGGGGAGTAACTCGGACGTTCTCCCAGCCATATTGTATCATATGATAAGTAATAGTATTCTTATATCTAAAGATTTAAAATTAGAAAATATTAAAACGATATAATTAGAATAAGTTTTCAGAGAAACTTAAAGTACTTGCCAAGCTGCAAGTCAAAATCTATCGATAATAACAATTTTCAAAAACTGATGTTATAGAAATTCGATCAGTGTGCACAAGGCTAGAGTTTCACTAGAAGAATACTAAAACTAGCTTCGAGAACTTAGTTTAAAAAAAATCAAACTTCGGTCTCTAACTACGCTACTCAACCATAATAGGACGACGACTTATAAATGTGTGGCCCAAGTTTAAGACAATGCACACCCCTTCTAGGATTACCTGTCACCCAGTTCAACTTATGACGGCGACTTACTGCGAGGCCTAAGCTTAAGGTCAAAATGTACACAACTCCCGGGATACCTATCACTCGGTTCAACAACTAATGTACTGATTCCTGATAAACTAGCCTTATAGTTGATGAGAAAACAGTAAACCCTAGAATATATTACTCTAACCTCACAGTTGTTCTTATTCCATAACTCCAAAACAAAGCCATTATCGATATATACAAAAGATATAATCATTATAAATAATATGAGGATAAAAGGAATAAACATTTTATATTAAGAGGAAAACTTTCTATAAATAGAAACGGACTAATTTTAGAAACTTACTTAAAATAGAAATACCCTTATAGAAAATACGTAAGTTATTAAAATAAGTGAAATGTATAAAAATATCATTTCTAACAAAATTAATATTTTATTATTATCGTTGTTATTGTAACTTTAATATATTTCTAAATTCGTTACTAAAATATAAATCAAATAGAATAAATCAAAGTATAGTATTTTATAAATAATTAGGAGAATCAAATTAAAACGGTAAATTTTCAGAAATGAGATGTTTTAAGAAGATGATATCAAAATTAATTGAGTCAACGAGTTTTATGAATGAAATGAGATTTACTAAGGTTTCAAATTAATTTTAACAAATAGCTTTTATTAATAAATAATACGGATTTTACTAAAAATAGTCAATCGGAAACAAATAAAAAATTATTAGTGAAAATAGTCTCGACTAAAAATGTATTTCAAACAAAATGACTATCTTCTACTCCCTCGATTCATATCCACTTGTCACATATTCCTCTTTAGTCCATTCAAATCCACTTATCACATTTCCTTTTTGGTCAATCATTACGACACTTTTACCCTTATTTTATCTCTTTATCCTTCTTATGGCCCACCTTATATCCTTCTTATGTACTTTAATTATTTTATATTCATCTCCTAAAAACTTGTGCAAAAAGCATATGTGACACGTGGATATGAATGGAGGGAGTAGTTTATTAGTATATGATGAACGCAGTTCATATGCATATTTATTCCTATTTTATCCTCCGTTTTTACCGATTTTTGCATGTCTTAGGAATAGTTTTGGTAGCTTTTATCTGTAGTTTGTTATGCCGGGTATATGGTTTATGTTTTGACAGGAATCATAGCAAAAGACGGAGTTAAGAGTTACAAATAAAGAAAAAACAAGACAAAAAGGCGAGAGTGCGAGTGACGAAGGCCGAACCGGTCGGTTTGATACCGAACCGGTCGGTTTGATTTTGAACCGATCGGTTCGTTTGTGAACCGTTCGGTTCGTTTTCGTACCTGTCGGTTTGAATGTGTACCGAGCGGTTCGTGACGCGTCATAGGGACTTTCCTATTTTCTGAAGAATCCTTATTCTTCCTTAATTAGAATCCCATGGGATTATTCTATTAAACTATGTCCTATTTTCTAGTTAGACCCATTGTGATAAGTATAAATACCCTTCTCAGGGTTAGGTTTAAGGGGACTTTTTTCATTCATAACTTTAGTATAAACTTAGTATTATTATTTAGCATCAGAATTCTGCAAGCATTGTAGCGGTACTTTTCAGCTTTTAATTATTGTTCAATCTTTCAGTTCTTCATAATCGGTATCTTTCCCTTTTCCCTTATTTTCATATTGATCTCTATTATCTTTAATTCTTTTGTTGTTTCATCTTTCGTTATGAGTAGCTAATTTATTCTTCTAGGGTTGAAGGGGATCTATGTTAATTCAATTGAGGATATTAGTTTAATTAATTGTTTGATTGATCATTCATATATTATTGCTTTACTACTTGTTTTGTATCGTTGTTCGATTAGTTTGAGACGTTGAACTATTTGAATATTTAGGAACCCAAACCTAAGATCGAAAGCATGGTGAGGGTAGACTTACAAGTAAGTGGGTAGGATAATCTTGTAAGTTGCGAGAGCTCGTCAGAATCTTTCCTAAGGTTGACATAAGATCCGAAAGGCCGTGTCTTTGCCCTAAATAACTATGATTGACTGATTGAATGTATGGACATGACATAGGTCCACCCCGACGCGGCCACGCGCGGGTTTGGGGAGGCGAATGAATCTCCATATGAGAATGGATCGAATTGAAATTTAAATCGAAGTGGAGTCGCCACCGAACTTTGTGGGAGTTCGGGCCCGTTCGAACCCACTCTATGTCGTAGTGGGCTGTGTACAAAATACGGCCCATTTCCGATGTCAGAGTTTATTGGGCTCGTCCCTTTGCATTGCGATACCGATACCGTCACAACCGGTTATCGTGTATTGAATGACTCTCGTGCGCCAACGGTTTCGGGCATCCGGAAACCGAGGTTCTGAGTAAGGGGTGAGGGTACGTGTTGGGAAGCCCACAAAGGACACCCAACCCCGCCCGCACATTAGCGGCCTCTACTAGGATATCGAATGACTTGCTAATACGCGCGTTAGTTGAACGGTGAAAATGATATGCAACCATTATTTTCCCTAAACATGGATGAAATTGAAAGGGTTTCTATGTCGATTTAATTCAACTAATTCTAACGTCGAAGTTAAATTTAGCATGCGAAGGTTCATTTTAGTACGATAAAATAAACAAAAAATGAATCGACAAAAGAACAAACGGTTCGTAACGGCATAACGATAATAACGGTTTGTAGAATGATGCAATATGAAATGAAGTGAAATAATGTAAATAAGATGTATCATGATTTTGAAAAGTGACGTTTCACGTGATGGATTAGACACGTGTCGACTTAAGTCGTAAAAAACGTGGATGAGACTAGGAAAGGGATGTGAGACTCACGGTATTGTTGTGATAAGGCCACTCGATCGAGTCATTGAAGGACTCGACCGAGTGGTCCTCGGGAAAGGCTCCTGTCTAGTGTTTTAGACTCTACTCGGTCGAGTTATTGACGAACTCGGCCGAGTACACTGCCACTCGATCGAGTCATTGCGAGACTCGACCGAGTGGATGTCGGAAACATTCTGTCTTGGTTTTTGGGGTGCCACTCGACCGAGTGGGCTAGGCACTCGATCGAGTGCCCCCTGTACGAACTAAGGTTTGTTTTGCAACTCGTTATCGGTTTCGACATTGCTTTTGATTTTGATGATTCGATAAGTTTGTTGAATCGGGCATAAATATTGCTTAATTTGTGCTCGATTCGTGTGTATGATACTCGTCATATCCAACGTGCGATTACTGAATCGACATCGGATATTGGAGCGGGATAGAAAAGTTGCTATAAGTCGTTTTAAGTTAAATAGCACGATATAAATTTTCTCCGCGTTTATTGATGTCGTAATTAATTCAATCGAATTAAAAGACATCTATATTAGCATCAACGAGAATCGTGTTAATTAATTTATTTGACTAAATCATTAGATTCGACATCCAATTATGGAATTGGTATCTAATATAATAAATCGATACTTGAATTAAAAAAACTCGACTTGATTCCCTCCGCATCCCGACATCATAATTAATTCTTGCGAATTGTTTGATGTCGGATCCGCATCAACGGGTTTTGACCCTTATTTAAAAAAAAGGTACTTGTTTTGAAAAAGGTTTTAGAATTGATGAAATATGCGATTGAATGATGCGAACGAAATAAAAAGAAAACTATTGTTTATGTTGACTTGTTTAAATAATCAAGTGATCGGGGTGATGGGATAAGCGACCGGCAACGCTGAGTGCAATACTCTTGTATATTCGGGTTTTCTTATTCCACCATCACTCACACTCGACACAAATTGACAAGTATTTTAATGTTTCATACTAGTGATATTAACGATATTAGGATGCGATAATAAAATAAATAAAAACAAAAAAAACAAAGAAAAAGAGGAAGATGACGAGAGAGAAAGGAGAAGGAAAGAAAGCGGGTTTTGCACCTTCAACCTACATGTTCTTGTTCTCGGACGGGACTCGTAGTTGTGGCTTGCACGGGAGTATCGAGATGTAGGTTAAGTTGTGGTGGTCTAGGGTTTGTCTCCTAAGTATTAGGGTTAGGGTTTGCAAGTGTGAGATTAGGGTTTGGTTAGGGTTGAATCAATGTGGTAAAAGTCTATCAAAGTTGTATAAAATTATGGTTTTCAAGGTGATCAAAAAAGTTGGTTGAAGTGTGTGCATGGGGGTGTATATATAGGCATTGCCCATGTACCCCGTCTAGGGTTACTCGACCGAGTAGCCCCTTGACTCGGTCAAGTGGCCCAAAGGTCAGCAGCCGGTCTTGAATGAGGGCCCTCTCGATCGAGTGGGCTGAGCACTCGATCGAGTGGGTCAGCTGGGTCGCACGGGTCCAATGTTTTGGACCTCGAGATGTGTTTTGTATTTGGGCTGAGTTTTAGATGTTTATGTAGCTGTTTTTATGTGTCTCGGAAACGGCTTTGACCCGGGTTAACCCAATCGCTAAAAGTCGGTTTTATTTCCAGTGTCGGTTTTGACCCAAATTAGTCTTGTTTGCCTGGAAACGACCCCTTAGGCCTGGATTTGAGGTCAGTTTTGCGAGATTTGTACTCCATAAGTGCTTAAGCCAACAACTAATGGTTTTGAGCCCATATCCGAGCGCGTAGAGACACGTTAGCGTCCGATCATCATCAAGTGTTTTTTGGAAACTACCATAGACACCTGGCAGTCAAAATACGGGTGTCTACAGAGCCCCCACTCTGACTGAGGCTTGGACAAGGCGAAAGCCAGAGTAGCTACCAGGCCAATCGAGAATTGAAACCTGGTAGACTTCCGATCAGGTCGTTTATAGTCCATTAAACTCGCGTGAAGGACCCGCCAGCCATAAGATAGAAATCATACCTCAGCTGATAACTCCGTGGGGAATCGGACTTGTCGCATAAGTCCTGGGTGCGCCTATATGAAGGCCCATCCCGTGCTATTCCGGGGAAAATGTCGCCTCGGGCTTTCCGCTGGGGAGATACAGTGGGTTGTATGTCCCTGCTTGAGTCGTACCTGTATAAGTCACATAAAATTTTGCATGTAACATGTAGGTAGAAAATATGACTCGCGTTGGGGAAAAAATGATTTTTTGAATTTTGAAATTTTGAAATTTGGAATTTTTGGAAATTTTGACTCCAAAAAAATTTAGGAATGTTCGGGATGACTAATTCCCGGGTTAAGATTAGGGAATCTCGAGACGAGGCCTGTATGTTCAAGCCGGTTGGCACTACTACAAAACATTTGGTTTCTTGACGCTTTAAAGGTAGGTTCTCGACGCTTTAAAGTGACGCAAATTTAATTCTCGACGCTTTTTAAAAGCACGGAGATTTTGGGCGTCAGGAATTCTCGACGCATTTTTGTGTCGCCATTTGCGACGCTTTAAAGTGTTGAATATTTTATTCATGATGCTTTACTGCGTCACCACATGAACACTAAAATATGCAACCTCGACGCTTTTATACGTCGAGGGTTTTTTTTCCCGGCCAAATTTTTTTCTAAGCGCCCGACTTTCTACTACTAAAAACGTCAAGAAATAATAATATAAAATTCAACTATCGACACTTTGACATCATAAATGTGTCAAGAACGTGATCATAAAGAATATATTAATAATATGTTTCGATCCAACACCTTACTCCTTGCGATTATTCATAATTATAACAAGAGTCATATACAAATTAATGAAGTTTCATAAAACAAACACTTAATTAAAATAATCTGCAAATATTATAAATCTCGCAATCGAATAAAATTTTGTAAGAGGAACACCTAGAGTAATGTCCAATCATATATTTCGCAATCGAAAGTAACATAAAAAATCCTAAACAATTATTATTTAAAAAGGTACTTATGCCTTCGTCCCAAACAAAATCTATAAGTGAGCCGATTTTGTCATCCCTTTTTGTATTCTAGAACGTCCTGCAATGGTAAAAAAAATATGATAAGGAAAATTTAAGAGACCATATAATAAACCATAAATAAGGTCGGAAAAATAAGAAAAGGATATTAGAGAAATAAAATATCTGTGGATCAAGCTACGCAAAATTGTCTTTACAAGATTTGCACTATCATCTAATTATCGCCCACTACTCATTACATTCAAAATTCTTTTGAGTAACACGAATTAGTCTGAGTATACTCCTCATTTTTCTTCTTCATTCCCTTATTTTCCTCTGTCAACTTATACACAGCCCTTTCCATTCGAAAAGTTGAAGTATATTTTTCATTGCACTCAAACCTCTCTTTTCTTAAGAGAAAAAAAAACCGATGAAAATTTTATTTGAATGACGGTACCTTGATTGCCAACAATAGCAAGAAGAGTCAAGTCGGTGTCTGGCATCACCCATTGCGACAATTCTTCATCTGAAGGCACTTTAATCACCTCTTCTTCTCGGAAAGCAATGGCAACACAACAAAGACTTTGAGTCGCCATTTGCTCAATTGCATTCTTAAAGAAACTCATCTGCATAAAGATTCGCAGTTACTAACAGTTGCTAAAAGACGAGAAACACAAAGTTTGTCAATTGAATGTTTGACAAAAGTTTTAGCATCAGACCTTATTGTCATCTAGTGAAGTGATGTTGTCGTTTTCATCGATGTAGCTTGTGCATGATGACAAAAGAATTTCGACAGCTCCCTTCCAATGTATATGGATTTCAGAGGTCGATGTTTTAAAGGCGACACCCCAACGTTTTTTCTCAGAGTTGAACGGAAATGCATGGATGATTGTCAATTTTGTTCTTATAGCATCAAAGTTCACATTGGTGACCCACTGATCTCGACACCTGCGTCACCTTATCAAAATTAAAGAATTTAAAGACCGCTTACACAACAAACTCTACATATAACACGATAAAAGAATTGAAGATGTATTTATAGAACCTCTGAAATGAAAACACTGCCGGTTGTATTCTGTGCAATCCCTTCAATGAGAAGATCGCACAGTAAAGGAGATAAGACTAATCCTTCGTCTATTTGATGAACTTTCTTCCCGTTCACATAAGCCTCAGTCACAGTCATCTGCACGTACGTGACCAAAGCAAAAACCGAAGGTCAAAGATATACAATTATACATTACAGTCATACATGAACGACGGAACAAATTTCATCCAAACACGACTTGCCTGATTGAGAGTCAAAGTTCTCGTCTTGACACTGCATATGGTAGTCGCAGATACCTTGAAGCATATGCTGATCTAAATAGGGTAGATACCTTGTTGAGGTGGGTAGATGATAACAGATTCGGGGAATGTTGATGATTGAAGCATACAAAACACAGAATCAGTAAGGAAATGCTCCTGAAAAATGTCGTAATTGTTGACAACGTACAACATCCAAAAACAGTTCGACAAAATCAGGTTGCTTGAATAACAATAGCTCTACTCTAACTAAATTGAGCCTAATCAAGTGCACCCATAGTGAAAATGAATAACAAATTCAATCAAAACACTTGGAACCAACACCCTCAAGACAAACATGTCCAACCTTATTAAACTACAAAATGACTGATAACAGGAAAAACCAGAAAGTTGAATTGGATTTACTGAGCTATTAACAGTGATAACCAACAATAATCAGCAATATCCACCAATCAAAAGCTCTCTAATACTCCGTACATACTAGAAATGGAAATTTGGGGTAGCATACTGAGGAATATTAGAATATTCCCAAATATCTCTACTACCATTAGAATATTAGAAACACTTTAGAATATTCATATAATTATCATTCTTTCTATGTTATTGAAATATGCTAGAATGACGACATCTAGGGGTGGAGCTAGAACTGGAAATTTGGGGTAGCATACTTTAATTTGATATTTTTTCGCCAAGGCATCTCAAAACTCGATAACTTTAACTACTTTTATGGAATTCTCATGGGCGAACACTTGATATTATGAGGGGAGAAAGGCATCAAAGGTAGAAGAAGAAGAAGAAGAAGTAGCAGCAAAAAGAAAAAAAGACAGTAACCTGAGCATGGTGTGATAGTCATCAAGATGAAGAGGAAGCAGATCCCTATCATCCAAAACCCGACGGAATTGAGAGACGGCCTCCTCCTCCTTCTCATCCCTAACATCCTTAACCGCGATGGCAGCAAACGTACAATATGAAACCCGCTTACCCCACTTCCTACTACTGAGTCCATGAGCGATCTTGGACGACGCATCGCCTTTTTCTGCAAACTCCCAATCTTTGTCCTTCTGCTCCTCCTCACCACCGGTTCATCCGCCTAAATCTCTATCTCCGATTTCCTCTCTACTTCTTGCGCCGACATCATTTCCACCAATTTCATCCCTTAATTTCAATCAATTAATCAATTTGGCATCAAAATCAGCTAAACGGGTATAAATAAATATGAATTTGCAAGGTATTTCTTAAGCCTAATACTTCTTTGTATTCATTATATTATTACCATATTTCAGTCATTTGGAAACTACCATTTCCAAATTTTGTAGCATATTTCATTCTACTACTAAGTACAAATTACTAGCAAAATAGAGCACAAACTGGTATCGAATATCAAAAGCAAAAGATGTATATGACTATAACAGCAAGTAAAGCTAAACCCCGCAGAAGTGAATATCATGAAAGGAAACTAATGAAGACACCTAAACTCATCGGCGACGTCACAGTAAAGAACAAGTTGTTAATGGAAGACGACACCCTCCATTCTAGTCAATTAGTTATTCATTTACTGGTTAAATCAATGTAATTTGGAGTACATCACTACAAACTAATCCTACGACACCAAAGGAAATACAAAAAAAACAAAGTTTATATCATGTGGGCAGGAGCTTGATTTCAGACATTCGCACCTATTCTTTCACTCTCATAAAGTCTCACACAAAATACAAGTAGAAATGAGAGACATAATATACATATTAAATCGTAATAAGCTAGTACTCCGTATATAGTATAAATACATGTTACTATGCCCTTAATCGTAACATATATGCACAATGCCGATGTTTTTTATTCTGTCGCCCTGTATGATGCAAGTTACAGCCACCACAGGTCACTATCCTGGAAACTCGGCAAAAAAGAAGAAGGAAAAGTCGAGATTGTTACCGACACAATCAGGATGATGCATACAGATTGAGAATGAAAACTCGGAAACACGACACAATCAGCCGACAAAATCAAAGCAAAAACTGACAATCAGAATGAGAATGAAAGGGGAGACGCAAAGAAATCCATACCAAGTTCTGAATTGGTAGACGTCGAACAGAAGCAGACGGCCAAAACTCAGAAATTGAGCAAAACTAACTGAGTTGAAATCCGATACACCCTTTAGAAATAATAGTATATTTGTCTGCTTCCTTGGACGTTGTTGAATTCACAATTTAAAATTAAAATTAACTTAATTCAACAGTGAAATCGAGTCCGACAATGAAATTACTTACATAGACTTGCTTTTGAACGATTTTGGTACAAACCTATGTCCTCGTCCTCAAACTTCACGATCGAATCTAAAGCGCAGTCTCCGCTAGTGTCAGTCGCTTGAGTATCAGTCGCTTGTGAGAGACGCGGTTTTCAGTTCTTTGATTTCATCGACCTTGACAAAAGACGACGCAGGAGGCGGCGAATACAAGTAGACGGATGAGTTTTTCTTTAGAGTAATGGAGTTAGTATTAGGTTTTATTGGAGATGGAGATTCATTTCTTTCATTGGAGAGTGCGGTTTATGTTTAGAATGATGGGGGCGGTGGTTTATGGGCTACTAACTACTACGGAGTAATACGGAGTGCTATAGTAGATCAGTAAATTAATAATAAATACCTTACACCTGGACATATGAAAGCGTAGAGAAAGAATTTTGGGGAAAAAGAAGGTCGACGGTTTTAAAAGCGTCAAGCCCTAAGTGTCGGGATATGAGGGGATTTGTAGTAGTGTGGGATTAGGAAACTTTTCATGGAAAAGTGATATGGAAAGAGGATTGTAAGGTCGATGTTATATATAGCCCTCCCTTGTCTTTGATTTTCCTCACAACCTTCTCATAATTCATCCCTCCTCAAAAAGAAAGTCTCTTTATTCCCTAGAATTTTAGCCATGGGAATTGATCGATTGACCGTGATGTTGCAAGAATGGTCCCGTTGCTTTAGGGACACAGATAGGGTGGCTCTCAATCAGACGGGTATTACTCAACTGTACCCATTCCGTCAGATGCAGGTTGATCGTTATTTCCTTGATACCTGCTTGTCTTACTGGGACGACATATATCATGTCTTTTCCATTCCTCGGGGAGAAGTTTGTCCTTTACCTGAGCAGATTGCTGCCGTGGGAGGATGGAATCCGATACTTCGTCCAAGGCCTAGACAACCGCGGGAGGGATTCGTCAGCCCGCTTGACCGGGAGTAGCCGTTTGTTGCAAGTATGTCGGATTTTTCCTAATTTTTATTTTCTTGATCTTTGATTGATATTTTTTTCGCGGTCTTCTGCTGCAGTGGGCACTCGATCGAGTCACCCTGGCACTCGATCGAGTGCCCTCGTAAAAAGCCCCCTGTTCGTGTTCAGAGGTACCACTCGATCGAGTGTCCCCAGGCACTCGACCTTGTGCCCTTAGGCGGACGCCTATTTCGTCTTAGGAACTCATATTTTTGTCTTCTTTTTCAGATTTGGCTATACGAGAGGCTATCAGTGATAGATCCTCCTCTTGACGCGAGCAACTACGGTCATAACCAGGTGATGACGAGGAGACGAGCCATTGATTTTTCTCGCCAGATTACCCAGAAGTATTGGGACGAGGCGTTGTCATTCCATGGTGGTCCGTTGATTCGATGGGTAGTGCCCTGGTGGCCCATCTATGTTTGGACAGGCTTGGACCCAAGGGACAAAGCTCGCTATCAGGTGATATTGTCTTTCAGGCAGACGATTCATCTTTATCCCGACCGCATACTAAGGCAGTATAGTTGGACCCAGAGAATCCTGGAGATTGAAGCAGTTGTGAGTGACCCTACCCAACTGACTGATGTGATGTGCGATACCTGGATGCAAAGATGGTATACCCGACATACCTGGCCTATTCCCACATCTCGTCACTCCATCTGGGTTACAGACTCTTATGTGAAGTGGACTAAAGCAGGCGATGCCAAAGCCCGAGCTGCTCTGAAGGTCAATGAAGCTTTTGATCTGCTGCGAAGGGAGCAAGTTAAAGACAATAGGGGCTTCTTCGACGAAGGTGACACTCCAGCTACTCGGGTCCGTCTAATGTCAGGTCAGAGAAAGAAGACTAAGACTCAAATTGAAGGGTCTAGTGCTAGAGGTGCGCGGGGGAAAGTGAGCCCCTAAACTGACTTGGAAAGGAGACTGGTCCCGAGACTAGCAGTGCAGGACCGACTTGGCCCACGAGATAGGCTACCCGAGCACGTGCGGGCTCGACTTGGACCAAAGACGATGGCAGAAGACCCGCTGTTAAAGAAATGGGTTCGAGCTAAGGAGGTTCCCTTCGTTATTCGGGAACGCTCGCCCCCGCCCCGCCGACCTCGGGCTCCGCGCGACCCAAAGGACAAAGGAAAGGGCAAAATGCACGAATATTAGTCTCCTTTGTTTTATTATTTGACTACTATTATTATTATTCTTTGGTGTGATTTTTTTTGGGTGCCGTTTTTGGCGCTTTTTTTTGTAATTTGAATTTCCCGAGTTTATCGGGTCTTAAAGACGTACTAGTGATTACCGTTCCCGTCTTTTCGTTTATTGCAGCGGTTGTACCCTTTTGAGGGGTTGCCTACGTATCCACAATTAGCGGAATCAACCCAAACGTAGTTCAAACATAGAGTTTTTTTGCAATTTTCGAAATACATCAATACTATTAGTTCGAGATGTGCGACAGTAGAATAATTAATTCTAACTTATTGACTTGTCTATAATTTTGAAAATTTATAAAAAGACAAATTTTTAAATTTTTTTTTTGCAAATGACATTGAGATAGGGTTTATTTAAGGGTAGTAGCGCTTCAACTGGTCCAAGTTGGTCGGGTTGACGAACTTGTTCCCGTCCAGGTCTGTCAGCATCACCGCTCCTCCTGATAGGACTTTATTTACTAAATATGGCCCAGCCCAATTGGGTTTGAATTTTCCTCTTGTGTCAACCGGTAGTAAGGCACGAACCGATTTTAGGACCAAATCCCCTTCTTTGATGTTTCTGGGCCTAACTCTTTTGTTGAAAGCCTGTTGGATCCTCTTTTGATATATTTGGATATTGTTGAGGGCCCGAGATTGCCGTTTGTCCAAAAGGACTAGTGAATCGTATCGGGCTTGGACCCAATCTGCTTCCGCTACTTGGCTTTCAAGTAAAATCCTTAGGGATGGTACTTCTAGCTCGACCGGTTGGACCGCCTCCATTCCATATGTCAGATAATATGGAGTTGCTCCGGTTGCGGTGCGAATTGAAGTTCGGTATCCCCAGAGAGCAAAAGGTATTTTGTCGGGCCAATCTCGGTAATTCTCAGCCATCTTTTTAAGTATGGTGACAATTGTTATATTAGCTGCTTCTACCACTCCGTTTGTTTGGGGACGGTAGGGAGAAGATGTACGCCTTTGAATTTTGTATTTTGCTAGCAACGTAGCGGTTTCAGCTTGAAAATGGGTCCCATGATCACTGATAAATTCGTGTGGGATCCCGTATTGGCATATGATCTTGTTCTGGATAAATTTGGCCACGTGCTTGGTGTTCAAGACACGGTATGACTCGGCTTCGACCCATTTGGTGAAGTAGTCGATGGCCACCAGAATGAAGCAATGACCTCCCGTCCCGGAAGGGTGCACCTTTCCAATTATGTCAATACCCCATGTCGAAAATGGCCATGGTGATGTCATGGTATATAATAGGGAAGATGGCATATGCTGTACATTAGCAAAGATCTTACAATTATGGCAGTGTTTGACGTATAATTGACAGTCTGTTTCCATGGTGTTCCAATAATACCCGAGCCTCATGATTTTTCGGGCTAGCATATGGGCGTTCATATGCGGGCCATTTTCACCATCGTGTACCTCGGCCATAACCTTTTCGGCCTGTACTTTGTCGATACATAGGAGAAGAGCCCCATGTGCCGTCTTTTTGTATAACTGCCCATCGTCGGTGCGAACAAATTGGGTTGCCAATCTTCGCAGGGCTTTCTTGGCCCGATTTTTGGTCTCCGGGGGATACTCTCCCGTTGCCAAGTGGGTTAGGACTGACTTATACCAAGGTTCCGGGTCGGTTATCTCAATATCCTGGATGGCGTAGATATAGGCCAGTTCGGACCGTCTTTCAACGCAGATCGGCATGCTAGTTAAATGCTCCGGTATGTTTAGCAGGGATGCTAATTTGGAAAGTGCATCTGCAAAATGATTTTCTTCCCGGGGTAGGTAAATATATTTCACCTTTTGGAATTGTTTCTCTAGAACCATTACTCGTGCTTGGTATGCCACGAGATTGGCGTTCTGAGTTTTCCATTTTTGGAGCGCTTGATTGATGACCAGTGATAAGTCACCGTGGACCCGGAGGTTCGTTACCCATAAATCAGCGGCGGCTTGCAGCCCGTGAATGCATGCTTCATAGTCGGCTGCGTTGTTGGTCACATCAAAGTCTAATTTGATGGATAACGGGGTGTGTTCCCCCCGTGGTGAGATCAACAGAATCCCGACCCCAAATCCTCGGAAGTTGGATGCTCCATCAAAATACAAATTCCATGTTTTGGTGTCGGTATGGAATATGTCTTCATCAGGAAAGGCCCAAGTGTCGGTGTGTCCCTCTTCAGATAGCGGACTATTGGCGAGGAATTCCGCCACTACCCGGCCTTTGATGGCTTTCAATGGTACAAACTTGAGGTCGAACTCAGATAACATTAAAGTCCATCCGGACATCCTGCCATTGAGGATGGGCTTCTCAAACAGGTACTTGATAGGATCCATTTTGGATAATACATGTACCTCGTGACTGAGCATGTAATGTCGGAGCTTTTTAGTGGCCCAAACCAAAGCTAGGCACGTTTTTTCGAGCATTGTATACTTGCATTCGTATTCTAGGAACTTTTTACTGATGTAGTAAATAGCCCGTTCTTCTGAATTGACTGTCTGGGCCAGCATAGCCCCCATGGCTGTCTCGGTCGTTGTTAGGTATAACGACAAAGGCAGACTGGGTTGAGGCGGCATTAATACCGGCGGAGCAGACAGAATCTCCTTGATTTTATCGAAAGCCGCTTGACATTTATCGTTCCATAGTACCCGTTCTCCGATCTTCAGTTTTTTGAAAATGGGCTCACATACCATGGTTAGTTTTGAAATGAATCGGCTGATATATTGGACTTTCCCGAGAAACCCCCTTATTTCTTTTTCGGTTTTGGGTGGCTGCATCTCGGTAATGGCCTTGATTTTAGTTGGGTCAACCTCGATGCCGCGTTGGCTAACGATATGGCCCAGTAATTTGCCTGATGTTACCCCAAAACTGCATTTTTGAGGGTTTAGCCTCATGTTGTATTTGCGTAGTCGGGTAAAGAATTTTCTTAGGGCCGCAATGTCCCCACTTCGATCTTTGGACTTGACGATCATGTCGTCCACATTAACCTCCACTTCTTTATGCATCATATCTTGTAATAAAGTAGTGGCGGTCCGTTGATAGTTGGCTCCGGCGTTAATAAGCCCAAATGGCATGACGGTGTAACAGTAAGTACCCCAAGGTGTAATGAAGGTAGTCTTACTCATATCTTCTTCTGCCATTTTAATTTGATTGTATCCGGCATACCCGTCCATGAATGATAGAAGGGCATGTTCGGCCGTGTTATCCACCAGTATGTCGATGTGTGGTAAAGGAAAATCATCTTTTGGGCTGGCCTTATTAAGGTCCCGAAAATCTACACATACCCGCACCTTGCCGTCCTTCTTGGGTACCGGCACGATGTTCGCGACCTAGTCTGGATATTCAGACACTTGTATAAAGCCCGCTTTGAATTGCATGTCTACTTCTTCTTTGACTTTGAGAGACCATTCGGGCCTCATTCTTCGGATTTTCTGTTTTACCGGTTTGCACCCATTTTTTATGGGTATTCGGTGTTCAGCTATTTCCCGATCTATTCCCGGCATGTCCTTGTAGAACCATGCGAAGACGTCCTTGAAGTCCTGGAGGAGGTCTGTGAATTGTTTTCTCTCCTCGGGATCTAAGGATATGCCCAACTTAAGCATCTGGGGCTCTAAAGCGGTTCCCACGTTAATGGACTCGGTTTCTTCAATCACCGGATCTCGAGACTCCCTTTGTTCGAGCTGCACGATCAGATGCGGAGGAAGAGGTACCTGTTCGTCGGGTTTCTCAATGTCATTGCACATAAAATTTTTGAAAACGAGAGAATTTTGGAAATAAGACAAGTCGTAAGCTGAACGGTTTTCGTTATTATTATTAATGGTAAATTTTGAGAAAAGCTCGAAAAGAGCGGCCATCTGCTCATTGGTCAGTGGAGGGATAAGGAGAGGTCTTGGGACAGGCCCCGAGACCTCAGTGGAAGTGGCTAAGGGAAGAGGGGTTACAGACTCGACTCTAGCACCAGACCCTCTAGACTTGGACTCAGACTCCGACTCAGGCTCCGACTCAAACTCAGACTCGGTATCCGGCATGTCTCCCTTGCCGGTGGTTAACTTGTAGGTCCGTCCCTGGCTGTCGGTCCACTTGATGGTCTTCCTCCAGGCCCTTTTCCCGGTGTCTGCACCCACTTCGGAGATGAGCTTTGTTGGGTCGAACCGATCGCTGCGGAGGATCAGGTTGACCAAATCATCCTTTGGAGCAGGGACGACCTTGTTTTCTCCAAACAGGAGCCCCAACACGGGCTTGGAGTTGTTTTCACCTTCCTTGGACTCGGCTTGAACAAGGGTGAATATATCATCGGGGATGAAATTGCATTCCCGAGCCGTTTTGGTCTCGGGATATGTGATGGTGGGCTGGTAGAGGCCCACTTGAGTAGCTCCGAAAACTGGACTAACGAAGTAGTCAGTTAACTTCGGGCTATAAGGGCCTAAGTAAGTACCCTTGATGTTGTTGGTGGCCCTCTGAATATCGGCCCGGACCATGTTTTTCGGGGTTATAGCATACCCCAATCCGAACTGTGATTCGCCATCGCTTTGGACTTCGATGATCTTCTCAGCTAGAAGATACGGCCTCGAGGTAGCTCTCGGTAAGTAGCCCAAGTTTTGTAGCATCGTGTCGATGCTAGTGGTGAAGTAAGGCCTGAAGAGATATTCTTCCTCGATCATACCCATGAAATCAAATCCTCGTGGGTCGGCCCGGCCCGTAGCATTGCAGCTTGCCACGGTGATGGGGGTGGCCTCTAGTGTGATGACACCGTCTTGAAGTGGCATCTTAACCTTCCTAAGTAGGGTAGAGGACACGGCCTTGACCGCGTGGATCCAAGGCCTTCCGAGTAGCAAGTTGAAGGATGAGGTGACATCAATCACCTGGAACTCCAGTTCTTTTGCGATTGGGCCCGTTATGATTGTCAATTTAACGGCCCCGGCTACTGGTTTTGGGCTTCCGTCGGAAGCCTGGATAGTTTGCGCCGTTGGGAGATAGTCGGCATCTGTGATGCTGAGGGCCCTAGCGGTCCTTAGGGGTAGGACATTCACGGCAGATCCGTCGTCGATTAGGGTCATCGGGAGGTATTTCCCTCGGCAAATGACCGTGATGTATAGGGCCAAGTTATGGGCGGCCCCAAATGGTGGTAGATCGGACTCAGAGAAGGTTATGAGTGGGCCTTCCTTCGACTTGCCCTTTAGATAGGGCGTGATAGTGGCTACCATTTCTGCGGGGGTAACCTGAGTGTCGACCTTGATTTCATCGAGAGCCTTAGTCCGTGCCTCTCGATGTGCTTGCGAGCTAACCAGTAGTTGCCATACGGTTAGATCAGCTCGAACCCTCTTCAATTGTTGGACCAAAGCCGTGTCACAGTCTGGTTCTTCGATGGTGGATTCCGTCCTGGCAAGTTCAGTGACGGTTGTGGGAGTAGAGCGCCCGACTGTGGCGAGGTGGTTAGTGGCTAAGGCTTTGGACTTAGCTTTTCGAACTTCTTCACTGGTGATGGGGACAGCTTCCCCTTTGGCTAGGTAAACGTCGTCCTTGTCATCGAACCATATCTCGTTGATTTGTGGGATAAAAGGGGAAATGAGATGAGAACAGTCGATTACCTCTCCCGTGAATATAGCATGGGCACTGAACGGGTTTTCTTTGTTGCTCGGCTTGTCCCCGGGCAACAGTATTTTCCCGCTTTCAATCAGATCTTGGATCAGATGCTTCAGCTTCCAACATTTTTCCGTGTCATGCCCATTACCTCGGTGATACTGGCAATAGGCTTGGACATTGTATCTCTTGGGCCTTTTCTCCACTAAAAGTTCGGGAGTCGGGCCTATTGGTTGGATAAGGCCTTTAGAAGATAGCCTTTGTAAGGCGTAGTTATTGGTAGTCCCTATATCCGTGAATACCCGAGTTGGTGTATTCTTTCTGGATGAGGTGTCAAGCAGATTTACCTCATCGAAGATGCTACGAGTTGCAGCTGCAGATGTGGGCTTGCTCACAGATGAACTGGCCCCTTGATATCCCTTGGCAGAGGCCTTAGTCAGGCTCTCTAACCTTAAGTCATCCTCGATCATTGTGCCCATTTCAGTAAGGGCGGCAAAATTGGGGATGATTGCATACCAGAGATGGACCCGGTACGATGGGAGGGGGTTCTTGACAAAGGCCTCCACTAGCACTTTTTCGCTGGGCTTATCAACCAGCTTCACACTTTCGGCCCGCCATCTTTGCAGATATTTGGTGAACCCTTCAATGGGTTCTTGGGCCATCACCTCTAGAGTACGCATTGTAGTCTGGATCTCGGTATTATCAGCGTAATTTCGAGCAAATTCAGTCGCCACATCGTCCCAAGTTTTATATTTCTTGGAATCGAGCCTGTAGTACCAGGCCTTGGGATGCTTTTCAAGGGAGGAAGGGAATAAGTGCTTAAACATGGTGAACTTCACCCCTTTGACCGCCATAAAGTCTTTGAAAGCCCGAATGTGGTGGACCGGGTCTTCAGTACCCTCAAACATTGGAATTCCCGTAAGATTGAGGTTAGCAGGTAGCTCGTCATTCAAGGGCGAATAGGAACGAGCATTTTTGGTGTGGATCGAGTTGTTCGTTAGCAGGTGAACTTGTTCTTCGAGCCTGCGAACAACACTGATTAGTTCGGCTATGGGCCCAGTGGGCCCCGATCCTTCAACAGGGGCTACCTTCTCTACGACACTCACACGGGTGGCCAAGGTTGCTTGGTCAGTCTGGATGGTAGTCAGTTGAGTCTCGATCTTGGCCAGTGAGGCGGTCAGTTGATCCAAAGTCGACTGCATTTTCTGTTGTCTGGTTTCGGGTGGCCTGTCTGTAAGAACACCGCGTAATCAGAGACTAGCCAAATCCCGGAATAGAAAGTACATCCCGAACAAGACTAAAAAAAGGAAATGACTTGGAATAGACACCTAGACGGGTGACTTGTGAAAAGTGGGCCTTCTTTAGGATTCGGCGGGTGGGCCGAGTCCTGTTCGAAAGAAGGTCCACGTGAGACATCCCTAGACTTTGGACTCGATTGTGTAAACGGGCCCTCCTTTGTAGGAGTATGTCCTACGTAAGTGGGCCTTGCCTTAGTCTAGTAAGGCGGACTGGGATAGGGAAGAAACCCGTGATGTAAGATCGATTGAGTTACAACGCTAAAGACCTTGACGAGTTATGACAGGACCCGACACTGCTAAATACGGGATGTCCTAAGAAGAGGAAGGTTTTGAAAAGGATTGTTTTTGGAAAACCCGAGCAAACTCGTGGAAGGGCCCGATTTTTCGAAAGAATCGGAAAGTGCGTGATGGTTAGGATTGTCGCGGGTCCTACCGATCAATATATAACCAACTAATCCTAACGGTAGCTAGGGTAAGTCGGGTCGTGTCCACGGAGACGGTAATGTAATGTCTAGACTATGGTCTACTCACAAACAAGGCTAAGTCACAAACAAACACAAAGAAATGATAATTGACAAATTATGATGGGAGAAGAGGTATGAACAAGACTAACAATGAATAAGCTATAAAAAAAACTGATGAACAACTAAAGATTAACTAAACAAATAAACTAGAGGAGATGATCGACTAAAGAGATAGAGAATTCAAATATGGAAGAGAGTAGGGTTAGGTCAGGTTCATAAGCATAGTAGGATGATTGGGTAATCAAGGGTGTAGGTGCCACTTAGTCACTAAGGTCGGTTTGCGCTCTCGCGCCAAAGGCAAAGTCCGCACTCTCGTGTCTAAGACTAGACCCGAACATTCATGCAAGATTCTACTCAAAACACAAACATTCAACCACAAATTGCATACACAATGAGAAGGAGAGAACAAGCATGAGAAGCATTGGCCACTACTACCCATACAAGCAATACAACAAACACATAGTGTGCCCAATAAGTGACTAGCAACAAATGAATCACCTTTACCCACAATCAAGCCCTAATCACCCATAATCCACACTTAATTCCCCTACTAACCCCACAAGGAGTCTACTCATTCATTATCAAACTAACAATAACAATGATAAGAGAAATCAACATAAATAACCCAACATTCATCACGAACCAACAAGAATAAATAAACAATATGTAAAGATTAAAACTTGAGAGATTAACAAAGATTAAGAGAAGAGAAACTATACCCAGTACAATAGGATGAAAAAGGTGAGAACTTGAATTAATAAGAAACCCAAATAAAACTCCAAGTTTGTCAAGCTAGGAATAATCTTCAAGAAGCTCCTTAATACAAAACTAATTACCTAGATTAAACTAAGATTAACTAAGGATTAATTAAAGATGAAGAGAGGCTAATTAGGGTTTTGAATGCTTAAGAGAGCTCTAAAATAATCTAGGGTAAGGTATGATGCTTAAACAATACAAGGGAGGAGTTTTTATAGGGTTACAAGAATGAAGGAGGAAGATAAAAGTCACGCGACTACAGCTGGGCCATTCCGTCCGGGACGATTCGGTCCCGACCGGGACAGTCTGATCCCGACCGGGACGGGTTGGTCCCAACCGGGACGGGTCCAAAACAGAATCATCGCAATTTGCGCACCTCATCCCGGACGGGATTAGGTCCTTCCCGTCGGGGATGGGTCTTGTAGGCCTCCAATATGATCTTTAAGGTCCCTCCTCGCTTGCTTCTCATGGGCTTCTCATCGACTCTCGGGTCTTGGAATCGAGTCTAAGGGGCTCAGGATCGGGTCCCAAGGTCTCGGGATCGAATCCAAGGCATCGAGTGATCGTTCCTTCACTTCGTTGGCTCCAAAAAGTGTATGAAACGAGTCGGAATCGTTCCAATTCTTCATGAATGGTCTCGGGAACCTGAAACGAAGTAGAGGAAGCATAAGTAGCCCATGAACCGCTCCCAAGGAGCAATTCCGCAAGGAAAATGGGACCAAAACACAACAAACTAGGCACTACAAACTACACTTATCAACTCCCCCACACTTAACCCTTACTCGCCCTCGAGTAAGCACAAACTAACTACTAACTAGTCGAGCAGGTATTAGCGCACCCTACGCTCTTTCAACTCACGCGAGAACACTTAGAGGACGAGTGCTCTCCGCAAGGTAAGTCAGGTCTTGCGACAAAACCGTGGATACAACCGGACACAAAAACACAAAAACAAACAAACAAAAGGTTGCACCCAAAAAGAAACAAATACCGCTTCCCTTTAAAAAGCGGTGGAAGAAGCACCGGTTTCGGACTCAAGGCAAGTGACAACGTTCCCAAGCTAGCAATACAAACCAAAATGGACAAATCCCTAATAGTATGACGACAAAGCAACAAAAACGTTCGTAACTTACCTAGGTTCCTCCTAACCTTCTAAGAACGTACTACGGGACGATCGGCGGGATGGAAAAAGGATGAACCACGGTGTTAGTCGACACTGTAGGTAAGTGAGACCCCGCCCCTTTTAGCAATGAGCCAAGAGTGTCGTCCCATGCCCAAAACCGCGCAACTAGTCCAAGTAAAAAGGTGGATATGATTGCAAAATGAGGGAAGACCGACCACTACCGCTATCATCCTTCCTAGGGACTCGGTCCTTTGGTAGGCTCTTCACGGTAATGATCGGAAAAAGGTTTATTTTTGAGATGTGGGGATTATATTTGTGAGACGGTTTTCTTTTGGCATTTTTTTTCTTTCTTTTGCATTCTTGCTTTTTGTGTTGCTATGCCATTTCTTTTTCATCTTTTGTATTTCTTTTTGGCTTTTTGCGCCTTTTCTTTTTCTTCAATCTTTTCTTTCTTTCATTTTCTTTCTTTTTCACCGCTTGCCCTTTTGGCTAGATTTGAGTTGTGGGCATTTCTTTTTTTGCAACTAAGAAAAAGAGATTTCAACATATTGCAAATTTATTTTGTGGATATGTGTAGTAGGTAGGGGAATGGGAGAGTCGGGAGCGCGCTTTCCCTTCAAACCCACAAAAAGGGGAGAAACTTGGACTAATCAAACAATTCCGAACACGGTGACCTAAGGGACGGGACTCGGCAACCAAGGCCTTTTCACACCGTGGGTGGTCATAATGGTCAAAATGCAAATCCCGTAGTAAATCCCTAGTAAGCTAGGTGGACTCAAGGTAAGAAACGAACGAAATCATTGACTTAGGGTCATTCTACTAGACTAAAGTCCAAGACTCGATTTATACTGCTAGAGAGGGAAAGTAAACACTTGCACACTAGCCTCTAAACCGGGTTTTCGAAAACCGTTTACACACTAGACACAAGTACACATCACAAAACAAAGACACGAAAAAAACGAAATAAAAAGAGACCAAAGGCAACAAAACAAACACACAAAGAGAACAAACACCACCCCGAATTTCAAAATAAGCGACCAATCACCCACTAATATGCGCAAAGCTCCACCCGAGCACACATCATCACAAATCTCCTCCAAACTCCACAAGAGACAAAGAGGGAAAAGGGATGAAAGATGTTACCGGATGTCTTGAAAGCTCTCCAAAGCTATCGGTGATTAAGCAACCTATAAGGAAAAAGGGAGGCAAAACACGCACAACACAACAAATATACGACATAACGACACTAAAGGAAAATACACAAAAGAATTTTTTTTTGATTTTTTGTGAAAATTTTTCAAATTTTTAGGGGTTTAAAAGATTTTTCGGAAAAACTACGAAAACAAAACTAACTATGATAGATATCGCTCCCCCACTCTTAAGCCGAGCAATGTCCCCATGCTCGACCATAGTGTATGGAGACGAAAACAGAAAAGAAAAGAAATTACGAAAATAAAGCTAAAAATCAAAAAGAAAAGTGGAGAAAAGGGTAGAATGTGTCCGGCCGGGGTGTAGTCAAGTCACCATGGGCCGAGACAAGAAAAGATATGGTAAGGGGGAAGAAATAAAAAGAAACAAATAAAAGGAAATGGGAGGGGAGGACTAGGTGTAATCAAGTCACCTAGCCCGGATTCCGCCCAAATCCGATTAAATCCTACAAAAAGGGTGAAAATCTTGTAAATTTGGATTTTGAAATGACTCTCAATGTAGTCACGTCATCGAGAGTCGGGAGCAACAATTACCAAGGCCCCGAGGGCCACCATGACACAAAAGTGTATAAGGGGAGGGGAACAAACAAAGGAAAACAAGCTTATAAAAGACGAAAAAGAAAGGATAGTTGTCGTACCATGCGGTTAGCAACTCACTCGCTCCATCGTCTCATAAGTTAATATCGACACGTAGCTAGTTGTCGTCGTTGCTATTCCCTTCCAATCACGATATGGATCCATGGTTGGAGCACAAAGGTATAAGGAGATGGGTTTTGATGTGAAAGTCGGTGTAAAGTGAAGAGAAAGTGAGGTGAATATGTGTATATGAAGTGTAGGGGTCATATGAAGGGCAAGGATAGGTAGGGAGGTTGGGAGGGGGTATAAAGTGGTAGGGTGGGCTCAAATGACAAAGAAAAGGCCAAAGGAGGAACAAGGCATCATCCCGATCGGGATGGATGGTCCCTGTCGGGATGACATGCTCGTCCCGGTCGGGAAGCCTTCGTCCCGGTCGGGATGACACTCCAGAGAACCCCAAATTTTGCACACTCATCCCGATCAGGATGACAACCTTCCCGGTCGGGATGGTTCATCCTTCCCGGTCGGGATGCGCTCTTCTCGGCCAGGAGGAGTCTTCTAGCCCTCTATAACTCCAAAAGCTCGTTCCAAGCTTCAAAAACCGACTCTCCTTCGCACGATCCAAGCTCTAACAATAAACCCTCCTCTCTATGATTCATCTTCACTTCACACCTATCAAATGGGCTCAAAACATTCATCAAAATCCCTCCCTCGCATCACTCATCAAAATACCAAATCACAAGAATTTCACAAAACCAAAAAATATTACAAGGAAGAGATATATACAATAAGAGGGATCTTTTGGAACTCCGTCAAACCAAGGATGGTGCATTCTTCAATTCTTTTTCAACAACACTATAACCGATTCCATCGCCATCTAGATCACGAAGAAACAAATCGAAGGCTCTTGCAAAGTCTTCAATCAAGCTAGTGGAATACCAACCTCCACTCCAAGGATCATCACATCCTAGCTTCGACGTTCCCGGGGCATCCCGATCTACTAAGTTCAATGGCTTGAACTTGTACTTTCGATCCTTCAGTATATACCCAATCTCGGAATCATCGTCCTCAATTACATAGAAATCGTTCTTTAAGCTTTTACTCGTCCCATTCCCTAGACCGATGTCCTTTGTGGTGGTGATCATTTTACAAGACTCATCATTAGTAGGCGAAGTGTTGCCTTGGAGGTCAAACACGAGCTTCTCGTTGCCTAGCTCAAATGTGATCCTACCGTTCTTTACATCGATCATAGCACCGGCGGTGTGCTGAAATGGGCGCCCAAGGATAATGGGAGTGATAGCATCTTCCGGCATGTCAAGTGCAAGAAAGTCGACCGGAATGAAGAACTTCCCGATTCTAATTGGCACATCTTCCAAAATCTCCAAAGGTCGGTTGAGGGAACTATCGACCATTTGGAGTGTAATGGAAGTACTCTTGAGCTCCTTCATCCCGAGTCACTCACAAATGGAATAGGGAATGATGCTTACACTCGCACCCAAATCACATAGTGCTCTCTTAATCTTGAAGTTGCCTATGGTGCAAGGGATCGAGAAACTACCCGGATCCTTCAACTTGGGAAGCGTAGAACCTTGAATAAGCTCGCTCACCACTCTTGTGAACGCTATAGTCTCTTCCTTGTCGACGGATCTCTTCCTAGCCAATATTTCTTTCACGAATTTTCCATATGCCGGGATTTGGGTAAGTAGCTCAGTAAATGGGACACTCACATCCAATTTCTTCACAATATTAAGAAACTTGTCATATTGGACATCCACCTTGGTCTTCATTTGCCTTGTTGGGAAAGGCAACTTGATTTGGATCTTGTTTTGCTCAATAGGGGTGGACTTCTCAAATGACACTTTCCCTTTACCCTTGTCTTTTCCTTGAAGTGGGGGAAGCTTGTCTTCTTGGGGTTTCTCAATCTCCCATAAGACTTGCTCCTCTATTGGATTTCCCAAGCTTGGATCTTCTTGAATTGGAGACACAACTTCTTTCATTGGTACATGCTCATTAGGGGATGGGGGAGGGTTATAAGATGAACCACTCCTCGTGGTAATAGCATTCACATGCTCGAATTTCGCCATTTCACCTTGAGGAGGTAATTACCCCTTTTGCCTTGAAGAGCCACCCGAAGCAAGTTGAGCTATTTGGGTCTCGAGCATCTTCACATGAGCATCTCTTGCCAAGTTATCCCTTTGAAGTTGAGTAATGATTTCTTGTTGGGTTCTTTGCGTCTCCAATTGGCTCCTTTGCATGTCCAACATTGACTTTTTCATGTCAAAATCCCGAGGAGGAGATTGTTGGTTATGAGGAGTGTTTGTGATGGCTAGAGGAATGCCATAATCATGAGTACGAGACCGACTCGTTGGCTTGCTTTCTTGTCGATTACCTTGGGTTGCTTGTTGTTGTTGATGGTTCCCTTGAAACCCATGAGAGTTGCCTTGATTAAGGCCTTGATTGTTGCCATGGTTGTAGTTTTGATGTCCTTGGTTGTGTTCGTTTCCTTGGAAACCACCTTGATTGAAATTCCCTTGTTGGAATTCTTGATTGTTGTTGAAGGTACTATGGTTATGTTGCTTGAAGTTGTTGAATGGCCTTGGGTTGCCTTGATAACCTCGGTATCCTTGATTGTTGTCCCTTAAGGGAGGTGGAACATAGGGACGGTGTTGTAAAGCTTGTTGTTGAGAAGCTTGGTACATATTAGGATAAGGGGCACTTTGCTTGAACGCTTGAAAGGCGTTTACTTGCTCAATACTTCCCCGACAATGTATAGGCTCATGTCCAACTATCCCACAAGTATCGCACATCCCATAATAAGGTGTATGAGGTACAACTCCCAAAGCATTTACTTCATAAATTGAGTGTTGGTCGGAGGAACTAGCGCTTTGAACTTGATTGAGGTGGCTTTGGAGCTTCTTGTCAATGGTCTCCATGTGAGTTTTTAATTGAGCTCCAAGGTCAATGCTTAGTTGTGTGATAGCATCGACCTCGTGCCTACCTCCTCGATTCGCCTTCCTAGGCCTTGAGTATTGGGAATTGTGGACCGCCATCTCTTCAATTCTTGACCAAGTTTCGTCATCATCCACCTCGGTAAACCTTCCATTCAATCCCATGTTAAGAATGGCCCTTGAGTCTTCATATAACCCGTTCCAAAATTGTTGAACAAGGAACCATTGTGATAAACCATGGTGACGGCAAGAGCGGATCAAGGCTTTGAATCTTTCCCATGCTTCGTAGAGGCTTTCTTCATCACGTTGTTGGAATCCCGTGATAGAAGCTATCAATAGATTTGTCTTCTCCGGGGGATAGAATTGTTGGTAAAAAGCCAATGCTAGCTTCTTCCAAGTATCAATACCAAGAGTTGCCTTGTCTAACTCTTTGAACCATTGCTTCGCTTTACCGATTAAAGAGAAAGGAAATAGTACCCACCGGATTTGGTCTTGGGTTATTCCCGGTTGTGAAATAGCATCGCAATAATCCGAAAAGGTTTCCATGTGTTGATGAGGATCTTCGGTTGGTAACCCACTAAATTGGCTTCGCTCGACCAATTGGATGAATTGAGTCTTTGCCACGAAATTGCCGGTATATGCCTCCGGTAAAGCGGTTCGACCGGGCAAGACATCCTCCGCAAACGTTGTGTGTGAAGAGAACTTGGGCATTATTGGATTTGCGGGAGAGGACGGTGTAGATGGTGTTGATGTAGAAGTAAAAGGGGAACTAGGTTGAGAAGTAGCAAAAGGATTTATGAAGATCCCTTCGGTATTGCCTTGAGGTTGCTCGATAAAGTCGGATCCTTGAGCTTGTTCTTCGGTGGTATTGCTAGCACTTGGTTGAGAGATTCTAACCCGGCCAATCGTCTGTTGGCGAAAGGCTCTAAAGAGTCTTTCCGGCTCTGGATTGAAGAGAAAGAATTCGCCTCCCCCCCTAGGCATACACTACACAGTAGAGCAAACATGAGAACTCCTAGTGCTTTATGGGCACTAGGCAAAGACAATAAACAATCACTTCCCAAGACAAAGAGAAAAAGAAGCTAAAGAAACTAAGAAGAAAAACTACACAATATGAACAAGAGATAGAAGAAGAGCACAAGAAGGGTAACTAAGTCAAGCTAATAGGCAAACTAAGTCTAAACATGCACCGTCCCCGGCAACGGCGCCAAATTGATGGTTAGGATTGTCGCGGGTCCTACCGATCAATATATAACCAACTAATCCTAACGGTAGCTAGGGTAAGTCGGGTCGTGTCCACGGAGACGGTAATGTAATGTCTAGACTATGGTCTACTCACAAACAAGGCTAAGTCACAAACAAACACAAATAAATGATAATTGACAAATTATGATGGGAGAAGAGGTATGAACAAGACTAATAATGAATAAGCTATAAGAAAAACTGATGAACAACTAAAGATTAACTAAACAAATAAACTAGAGGAGATGATCGACTAAAGAGATAGAGAATTCAAATATGGAAGAGAGTAGGGTTAGGTCAGGTTCATAAGCATAGTAGGATGATTGGGTAATCAAGGGTGTAGGTGCCACTTAGTCACTAAGGTCGGTTTGCGCTCTCGCGTCAAAGCCAAAGTCCGCACTCTCATGTCTAAGACTAGACCCGAACATTCATGCAAGATTCTACTCAAAACACAAACATTCAACCATAAATTGCATACACAATGAGAAGGAGAGAACAAGAATGAGAAGCATTGGCCACTACTACCCATACAAGCAATACAACAAACACATAGTGTGCCCAATAAGTGACTAGCAACAAATGAATCATCTTTACCCACAATCAAGCCCTAATCACCCATAATCCACACTTAATTCCCCTACTAACCCCACAAGGAGTCTACTCAGTCATTATCAAACTAACAATAACAATGATAAGAGAAATCAACATAAATAACCCAACATTCATCATGAACAAACAAGAGTAAATAAACAATATGTAAAGATTAAAACTTGAGAGATTAAGAAAGATTAAGAGAAGAGAAATTATACCAACTACAATAGGATGAAAAAGGTGAGAACTTGAATTAATAAGAAACCCAAATAAAACTCCAAGGTTGTCAAGCTTGGAATAATCTTCAAGAATCTCCTTAATACAAGACTAATTACCTAGATTAAACTAAGATTAACTAAGGATTAATTAAAGATGAAGAGAGGCTAATTAGGGTTTTGAATGCTTAAGAGAGCTCTAAAATAATCTAGGGTAAGGTATGTTGCTTAAACAATACAACGGAGGAGTATTTATAGGGTTACAAGAATGAAGGAGGAAGATAAAAGTCACGCGGCTACTGCTAGGCCATCCCGTCCGGGACAATTCGGTCCCGACAGGGACGGTCTGATCCCGACCGTGACGGGTCGAAAACAGAACCATCGCAATTTGCGCACCTCATCCCGGACGGGATGAGGTCCTTCCCGTCGGGGATGGGTCTTGTAGGCCTTCAATATGATCTTTAAGATCCCTCCTTGCTTCTCATGGGCTTCTCATCGACTCTCGGGTCTCGGGATCGAGTCTAAGGGGCTCGAGATTGGGTCTCAAGGTCTCGGGATTGAATCCAAGGCATCGAGTGATCGTTCCTTCACTTCGTTGGCTCCAAAAAGTGTATGAAACGAGTCGGAATCGTTCCAATTCTTCATGAATGGTCTCGGGAACCTGAAACGAACTAGAGGAAGCATAAATAGCCCATGAACCGCTCCCAAGGAGCGATTCCGTAAAGAAAATGGGACCAAAACACAACAAACTAGGCACTACAAACTACACTTATCAGTGCGTCAGGCCACAAATTTGAAGGTTTGAAAATATTTTCGAGTTTTGAAATGGGCAGAATACCGGCTAAAAATAGGCTATTTTGAGTAAAATCATAAGTCCTACATTCAGTATACGTCCCGGGTTTTGAAATTGAATATCTTGAAAAAGACGTATTTTTTGAAAAAGTTGACGGTTTTTGAAAACGACACGGAAACCAAGTAGCATGTAGTCAGGCAAGCATTATAACGACGCCATGTATGCTTTACACTAAGTCTCGGTCGGTCTATAGAGGGTCTATACCAGTGCACATAGTCTAGACGTTGATAGGGACGGACTTTCTAAGTCGAGTTGATCTTAGAACATACCGCAAAACCCACTCGAATCGACGATGGACACCTTTGACATATCCATATTGGAGTACATCACGGTATAGTGGGACGTCGGTCGCGAGTACCGGCCAGGGAAAATATGGGGTTATGCATGAACCGTAAAACTAAAACGCGTATTGTACTAGTCAAACAATTTTTATTCGAGTCTCACCCTGAGGATGCCGATGGTAAGTCACGCATCAGTTAATCCCCAGCGAAGTCGCCAAATTGTGGACATGACATAGGTCCACCCCGACGCGGCCATGCGCGGGTTTGGGGAGGGGAATGAATCTCCATATGAGAATGGATCGAATTGAAATTTAAATCGAAGTGGAGTCGCCACCGAACTTTGTGGGAGTTCGAGCCCGTTCGAACCCACTCTATGTCGTAGTGGGCCGTGTACAAAATACGGCCCATTTCCGATGTCAGAGTTTATTGGGCTCGTCCCTTTGCATTGCGATACCGATACCGTCACTACCGGCTATCGTGTATTTAATGACTCTCGTGCGCCAACGGTTTCGGGCATCCGAAAACCGAGGTTCTGAGTAAGGGGTGAGGGTACGTGTTGGGAAGCCCACAAAGGACACCCAACCCCGCCCGCACATTAGCGGCCTCTACTAGGATATCGAATGACTTTCTAATACGCGCGTTAGTTGAACAGTGAAAATGATATGCAAACATTATTTTCCCTAAACATGCGTGAAATTGAAATGGTTTCTATGTCGATTTAATGCAAGTAATTCTAACGTCGAAGTTAAATTTAGGGTGCGAAGGTTCATTTTAGTATGATAAAATAAACAAAAAGTGAATGGACAAAAGAACAAACGGTTAGTAACGGCATAACGATAATAACGGTTTGTAGAATGATGCAATATGAAATGAAGGGAAATAATGTAAATAAGATGTATCATGATTTTGAAAAGTGACGTTTCACGTGATGGATTAGACACGTGTCGACTTAAGTCGTAAAAAACGTGGATGAGACTAGGAAAGGAACGTGAAACTCACAGTATTGTCGTGATAAGGCCACTCGATCGAGTCATTGAAGGACTCGACCGAGTGGTCCTCGAGAAAGGCTCCTGTCTCGTATTTTAGACCCTACTCGGTCGAGTTATTGACGAACTCGGCCGAGTACACTGCCACTCGATCGAGTCATTGCGAGACTCGACCGAGTGGAGGTCGGAAACATTCTGTCTCGGTTTTTGGGGTGCTACTCGACCGAGTGGGCTAGGCACTCGATCGAGTGCCCCCTGTACGAACCAGGGTTCATTTTGCAACTCGTTATCGGTTTCGACATTACTTTTGATTTTGATGATTCGATAAGTTTGTTGAATCGAGCATAAATAACGCTTAATTTGTGCTCGATTCGTGTGTATGATACTCATCATATCCAACGTGCGATTACTAAATCGACATCGGATATTGGAGTGGGATAGAAAAGTTGCTATAAGTCGTTTTAAGTTAACTAGCACGATATAAATTTTCTCCGCGTTTATTGATGTCGTAATTAATTCAATCGAATTACAAGACATCTATATTAACATCAACAAGAATCGTGTTAATTAATTTATTTGACTAAATCATTAGATTCGACATCCAATTATGGAATTGGTATCGAATATAATAAATCGATACTTGAATTAAAAAAACTCGACTTGATTCCCTCCGCATCCCGACATCATAATTAATTCTTGCGAATTGTTTGATGTCGGATCCGCATCAACGGGTTTTGACCCTTATTTAAAAAAAAGGTAATTGTTTTGAAAAAGGTTTTAGAATTGATGAAATATGCGATTGAATGATGCTAACGAAATAAAAAGAAAACTATTGTTTATGTTGACTTGTTTAAATAATCAAGTGATCGGGTTGATGGGATAAGCGACAAGCAACGCTGAGTGCAATACTCTTGTATATTCGGGTTTTCTTATCCCACCATCACTCACACTCGACACAAATTCACAAGTATTTTAATGTTTTATACTTGTGATATTAACGATATTAGGATGCGATAATAAAATAAATAAAAACAAAAAAAACGAAGAAAACGAGGAAGATGACGAGAGAGAAAGGATAAGGAAAGAAAGCGGGTTTTGCACCCTCAACCTACATGTTCTTGTTCTCGGACGGGACTCGTAGTTGTGGCTTGCACGGGAGTATCGAGATGTAGGTTAAGTTGTGGTGGTCTAGGGTTTGTCTCCTAAGTATTAGGGTTAGGGTTTGCAAGTGTGAGAGTAGGGTTTGATTAGGGTTGAATCAATGTTGTAAAAGTTGATCAATGTTGTATAAAATTAGGGTTTTCAAGGTGATCAAAAAAGTTGGTGGAAGTGTGTGCATGGGGGTGTATATATAGGCATTGCCCATGTACCCCGTCTAGGGTTACTCGACCGAGTAGCCTCTTGACTCGGTCAAGTGGCCCAAACGTCAGCAGCCGGGCTTGAATGAGGGCCCTCTCGATCGAGTGGGTCAGCTGGGTCGCACGGGTCCAATGTTTTGGACCTCGAGATGGGTTTTGTATTTGGGCTGAGTTTTTGATGTTTATGTTGCTGTTTTTATGTGTCTCGGAAACGGCTTTGACCGGGGTTGACCCAATCGCTAAAAGTCGGTTTTATTTCCGGTGTCGGTTTTGACCCAAATTAGTCTTGTTTGCCTGGAAACGACCCACTGGGCCTGGATTTGAGGTCAGTATTGCGAGATTTGTACTCCATAAGTGCTTAAGCCAAAAACTAATGGTTTTGAGCCCATATCCGAGCGCGTAGAGACACGTTAGCGTCCGATCATCATCGGGTATTTTTTGGAAACTACCATAGACACCTGGCAGTCAAAATGCGGGTGTCTACAGAATGATTAATTAACTTTACCCAAATTTAATTACATAGTGAACCGTAAGACCCTTGATCCTTTTAATATTGTTAGAACCTCAGTATTTTACATAATCACATTAGTTTAGATCAAATCCATAAAAATCGGAATTAGAATAGTTTAGAATCGAATTTAGATAATTAGCGATTTTCATCCGTCTCTTTGTGGATTCGACCCTTACTTGCTGCTAGCTACCTGTTAGTTGTTCGTTTGGATTCTTTTGATTTAGGTGATACGACTTTAGCCCTATCAGTATAAATCGTAAAACAAAAATTAATTTATTAAACAAGTATACAAATCTCGATTATTATATTTAAAAGACGATTTGAGTTAAAATAATAACTTAATAAAATATGACAAAATTATGAAATCGATATTATCTAGTAACTAGTGTCACGATAACAAACAAAATATTATAACGATCATTAATAATAAAATTACTAACGATTTATAAAACAATATCAAATAGTTATAAAGTATTAAATAGGCACGCGACTTAAAAGAATATTTTTAGCAAATAATAAATAGCTAAAAAAAATTAGAAAAGCGAATGTAAAGTACTTACTAATAAATACTACTACTCAGTCATTTAATATAATACCGAGTAACGTACTCGTCCTTCATAATTAGTCCAGGCATGAACTTTGAATTTGAATGTCATGCTCTTACACTTGCTCTTCAATAAAACTTCGAGGCCTTCACAAAGCGGAAACGAACGAGATTGGGACGATGAGAATAGGGAAAAGAGACGGAATTATATGTAATAACCGTATTTTTATACTCGTATTATATATTATTTCGGATCTTTTATGGGTAGTAGTATGTATTATTGTTTGAACCGTCTCTTTTAATCTGTTACTAATACCCATTTAATTGTTAACCATTTCTAATCTAATTATTCCAATTCCTAATATTAATTTAATAATTGTTTAATAATATATACCTATACCTACTCATACCCTTATAATAAACCCATTATAAAACCAAAACACCTACCTCCTAATGTGTAAACCCACGTTGCCCCTTATAAACCCTATTTATTCCTTCTAACCTTTGACAATAGCAGACACTAGTAACTATCGGCACAACCCTCGCACACCAAACAAACGTTCACCCTCGCACATACACATGCTCATGTCAAAGCAAGTGGGAGGGAGCGGAGAAGTCAAGTCAGACTATCGATCACGTCGTGCACACAAATCTAGGTATGCCTACAACACTGTTTCTGTTATTAAGCATTGTTAGTCCACTTTCAATGTCGAAATATCAACCGTCGGGATTGATTGTCGGGTTGTTACGGTAATCAGGTCAGGTCGTTGTTGTTCTTGTTGGTATTTGTCGTGTGGTGCTGCCGCTGTTGTCGGTCTATTGATGTGGTGTCGGGTTATTACTATTGTTGTGTGTTACCGTTGATGTCGTTGTTCTAGCATGGATGTCTGGTTGTTATTATGGGCTGCAGTTGGAGGAGTAGCGAGGGAGTCAGAGTACGGTTGTTGTCGATGTATCTACTGTCACTATTGTCTGGTCATCGATGTTGTAGTCCTGGTGTTGCCACAACTGTTGGAGGATGCTTTGTGGTTCCGCTGAGGGAAGTCTGAGTAGTGGTTATGTCGGGTGTAGTTTGGGGCTAGTGAATCGTTGGTCAATACTATTGTTAATGTCGTATATTGCTACTAATGTTCAATGAGCGAGCTGAGGTCGGCTTATGTCGTTAGAATTTAGAATGGTGTATTTATATAGAACAATATTGACCTTAGTTTTTAATCCAATCATGTCGGGTCAGACTCAATTTATAATATAATTAGGTTGGGTTGGTCTCATGTTATTATTTGTTCAGGTTGGGTCGGTCCCATTTTCTAAGTTAGTTGGGTCGGTGTCGAGTTTACTTTATAATGTAGTTACGTCATAATCAATATTAATTTACATATATAATAATATGACAAGACAAAGTCGGTGCGTGTTGGGTTTCATTATATCATTTATCTATGTTAGGGTCAATATTGATTAAATTATATAATATTTTTTGTTAGGGTTATACTGCCGATGCGGTGATGACTTGCTGACTAGGTAAGGTCTTCCTTACTTGGACTTCTCATGTTATTATTTGTTCAGGTTGGGTCGGTTCCATTTTATAAGTTAGTTGGGTCGGCGTCGATTTTACTTTATAATGTAGTTACGTCATAATCAATATTAATTTAGATATATAATAATATGTCAAGATAAAGTCGGTGCGTGTTGGGTTTCATTATATCATTTAGCTATGTTAGGGTCAATATTGATTCAATTATATAATATTTTTTGTTAGGATTGTACTGCCGATGCGGTGATGACTTGCTGACTAGGTAAGGTTTTCCTTACTTGGACTATGTTAATATTATAATGTCGTGCGAGCTATGTATAATGTATTTATGATATGATATTGATATGGATGAGATTGAGTAGTGTAGCAAAATCCTGGCCGGGAGGCCCATTGAGTAGTATAGCGAAATCCTGGCCGGGAGGCCCATTGAGTAGTATAGCGAAATCCTGGCCGAGAGGCCCATTGAGTAGTATAGCGGAATCATGGTGAGCTTGAAAGTAGTATAGCGGAAATTATTGGTACCGTGAAGTACTGAGAATATGGAGATGATATTATTGATTGGTACCGATGCTGGTTGTGGACATGACGTAGGTCCACCCCGACGCGGCCACGCGCGGGTTTGGGTAGGCGAATGAATCTCATGTGAGATGGTTCTCGGGTTGAAATTCAAATAAAAAATGGAGTCGGCACCGAACTTTGTGGGAGTTCGGGCCCATTCAAACCCACTCTATATTAAGTGGACCGTGCACAAAGTACGACCCACTTCGATACTAGAGCTTGTGGGGTTCGTCCCTTTGCATTACGATACCGAAGCCGAGTTTTCGGGTATCGTATATCGAATGACTCTCGTCCGCCAACGGTTTCGGATACCCGGAAACCGAGGTTCTGAGTAAGGGGTGAAGGTACGTGTTGGGAAGCCCACAAAGGACATCCAACCCCGCCCGCAAATGGTGGCCTCTACTAAGATATCACTCGGTTTTAAAATACGCGCGCTAGTAATCTGGTTGAATGTTATGAAAACAACGTTTTATGAGATGCAAAAAATTGAATAAGTTTCTATGTCGATTTAACGCATTTAATTCACGTCAAAGTGGTTTAGCATGCGAGGTTCGTTTTAGTACAACAAAACAAACGACAAAGGAGTATATAAGATAGAGCGACAGGAGGGTCTTGAGAGCGATCGTGGAGGTTGTTGCTTGCAACAATGGCGAGGAACTCTGCCCCTAAGACCGCTTCTGAAAGCAACCTACGCATTATCACAAAGAGGAGGGCTATGACTTCTAAGGAGAAGAACGACAGGATCGAACAACTGAAACATCAGGGAAAGGCAAAACCTAATGACGAAGAGGCAATGAAATATGCTAGTATTCAGGATATTATGGGTATTCCGGCATTTAACCTTGATGATGATGAACTAAGGGATGATACAAATGAGCAAGTTGATGATACTATCAGGGCTGATCAGGGAGAATGGACAATAATTCAAGGAGGGAAGGCGATTCCTGAGGGTTCAGAGGAACCAAAAATAATGATAGAACTAACGAACGATGATGTACATGAAGAGGTCCAATATTGGAAACAGGCTGTCTATGGGTTTGTACTCGGAGCAAACCCTCCGATGGCTGTTTTGGAAGGATTTCTACGTCGAATATGGAGCAGGCACAATATAAGTAAGATATCTTTTCTTCCTAACGGAGTTTTCCTTGTTCGATTTGATACGCTGGAGATGCAAGAGCAAGTCTTAAAGGCTGGGCATTACTTATTTGATAGTAAACCAGTTATCATTAAACGGTGGGATGAGGATATTGAACTTGAAAAAGAATATGTAAAGTGTGTTCCTACATGTATTAGGCTACATAAGTTGCCGTCAAAATTTTGGGGTCGGAGCCTACCTAAGCTTGCAGGAAGCATTGGCACATATCTGCAAAATGACCCGGCGACGGACCTCAAGACCAGGTTGGGTTATGCAAGGATCATGGTGGAAGTACAGGTTGATCAATTTTTTCCTAATGTACTCCGATTTCTGGATGAGAAACAGAAGTGGTCGAGATTGACATTGAATATGAGTGGAAACCGGTAACGTGCAAGCGATGCAAAAAAATTGGCCATGAACAGGTGAAGTGCAGGTTTGACACTAAGATGAAGGAACAGCCTATTCAAGTGCATAAACCTGTTGAAAAAAATTGGAAACCGGTGGAGCATCGAGTACCCAACCAAGTAAGTACACGAGAGGAAGGAAGTAATAAACAAGGGGAGAAGGGCACAATAACGAGGATGGAGCAGGACAGTGATGACATTCTCATTCCTGTTAACAACTTAATACAAGGTAATGCTCAGTCCCCAATTAAGAACTTGGATTCCTATGCGAATATACTCTCAACAGGAAGGACTTCGCAGAGGAATAATGGCCACCTCGAAAAAATTACCATCCATGATTAAGTGGGGATTTTGGAATATTAGAGGGATGAATAAGGGTAAGAAACAAGTGATAATAAATAAATTTCTTACTCAAAATAATGTTGAGGTGTTTGGTCTCCTGGAGACGAAAATTAAATTGAAGAATGTTAATAAAGTGATGGAGAGTTTTAGGGAGTGGAGTATTTCTACAAATACTTCTTATCATCCGGGAGGTCGGATTTGGATCCTTTGGCAACCAAGTAGGTGTGACATTCAATTCCTAGAATATGACGCGCAATACATTCATGTAAAAATTACTACCAGACCTAAAAGGGAGATTTTCCATATTACTTTCGTTTATGCATACAATGGCATTTATGAAAGAGAGTCTTTGTGGAGTAGCTTAAATAGGATAGAGCAGGGTATCAACTCACCTTAGGCGATTGGCGGGGATTTCAACTGTGTTATTCATCCGGATGAGAGAGTTGGAGGGTCATTTAACAATGCTGAAGCTGAACCTTTCAGGCAATGCATAAATAGATGTGAGGTTATTGACAGTCCGGCTATAGGAGCGCTGTACACATGGAACAATAAGCAGCGACCTGAAGATCGTGTGTATAGTAGGCTCGATAGATTGTTAGTTAATCAAGAATGGTTGAACTATTTCCCTGAGGTTATCGCACAATTTCTTTCTGAGGGCATTTTTGATCATACGTCGTGCTTGGTATACGAGAATATTCCTATGGACAAAAGACCAAGGCCATTTAAATTCTTTAACATGTGGATTAAGTCTCACAACTTTGAGGAAATAGTAAAGAATGCCTGGCGGGATACTCAAGATGGCACGAAGGCTTACACTCTTGTGAAGAAGCTAAAGACATTAAAGCCAGTTCTGAAGGCTCTTAATAAAGCCCAGTTCACATATATTAAACAGAATGCTGACCTTGCTTATAATAAATTGATACATATTCAGCAACAATTGGGGATGCAGCCTAAAAATAAAGACCTAGTACTGCAGGAATGCGAAATCAGAAGAGATTTTAATCAATTAGACGAATCCCGATTGGAATTCCTGAAACAAAAAGCTAAAGTGGACTGGTGTGCTGATGGGGATACCAACTCAGCATATTTCCATGGGATCCTGAAGACTAGAAGGCGAAATAATCAAGTCTTGCAAATTGAAGACCATAAGGGGCCTTTGTATACTGATACTGACGGAATACAGAGAAGTTTCATTCGTTTTTATGAAGAGCTTTTGGGAATGAGCAGCCCTGTTTCAAAAATCAGTAAGAAGGCATTAGATATGGGTAACAAATGCGACGAACAGCACAGAGAGATCCTTTTGACGCCTGTTACTGAAGAAGAAATTAGAACCACGATTTTCAGTATACCAAATCATAAAGCCCCGGGTCCAGATGGATATTCGAGCCAATTCTTCAAGAGTAGTTGGTTAACTGTGGGGAAAGACGTGATTGCAGCTGTCAAGGAATTTTTTAATAATGGCAAACTGCTCAAATAGTTGAACGCAACTAACATAACACTGATCCCCAAGATACCATGCCCGACCTCTGTGAAACTGTTTTGACCTATCGCGTGCTGTAATGTTATTTACAAATGCATCTCAAAGATTTTGTGCTCAAGACTTGCTAGTGTTCTTCCGCACCTGATTTCTCCTGCTCAGGGAGGCTTCGTTAAAAGGCGAAGTATTATCGAGAACATATTAATATGTCAGGACCTAGTAAAACTATATAGAAGGAAGGCGGCCTCTCCAAGATGCATGTTTAAAATCGACTTACAAAAGGCGTATGATTCCATTGAGTGGGATCTTTTGTTCCAAATGATGAATGAGCTGCACTTTCCTGATAAATTCATTAATTTGAATAGGGAATGTGTGACCACTGCTTCTTACTCGTTAAGCTTGAATGGAGAGCTGTTCGGGTGGTTCAAGGGGAAAAGAGGATTACGACAAGGGGATCCCTTATCCCCGTTGTTGTTCACAATATGCATGGAGTATTTATCGAGACTTCTGAGCTATACTACTTCGAATATGAAATTCAATTTTCACCCATTATGCAAGCAAATGCGATTGAGTAGCCTGATGTTCGCGGACGATTTACTTCTATTTTGTAAAGGGGATAGTGACTCTATTATGGTGATCCTTAGAACCTTTTCTACTTTCTCCAAAGCTTCAGGCCTACAAATGAGCAAAGGCAAGTCCAGCGTTTACTTCAATGGCGTTGGTAACGGACTGCGGAAAGAGATCACACATGTTTCTGGATGCATCGAGGGTACGCTTCCGTGTAAGTATCTAGGAGTGCCTATTAAACCGGGGAAACTTAGCATCAGTGACTGCCAACATATTCTTGATAAAATTCTGGAAAGGATAAGAGGTCTGGGTACGAAGAAACTTTAATATGCCGGAAGACTGACCCTTGTTAAGTCAGTCCTCAAAACTTTGTACTCCTATTGGGCTTCCATTTTCGTCCTGCCTCAAGGAGTTATTGCAAAAATTGAGGCAACTTGTCGAAATTTCCTCTGGGAAGGTGGAACTTCATTTTCGAAATCCCCGACGGTCTCTTGGGAAAAAATCTGTAAGGAGAAGAAGGAAGGGGGGCTGGGACTGAAAGATGAGAGCACTTGGAATAAAGCTCTCATTGGTAAACTGATTTGGTGGATTTACACAAGTCCTACCAGATTATGGGTCCAATGGGTGCAAAGTAACTACCTCAAAGGAAAGTCGTGGGCGAACTATTCTCCTCTTAATGATGCAAACTGGTCATGGAAGAAAATTTGTAATGTTAAAACGCTACTAAGGGACGCATACGAGCAGAACGAATGGAAAAAAAACCCCGGTAGCGAGTACATTGTGAAGAAAGGATACAAATGGCCGATGCAACCTGCTAATATCGTGGACTGGAGTCACCTTATTTGGAGTAAATGGGTCATGCCCAAGTACAGTTTTATCTCGTGGCTTTATTACAGTAACGAATTCAACATCAAAGAGAAGCTTTACAAGCTGAACATCAGCCCCGATCCACGCTGCTGTCTTTGTGACCGTGAGGATGAAACAATGCGACACCTCTTCTTTCTCTGCCCCTACAGTTCACGTATAATACATGGACTGCGGGAGTGGACGGAGACTGATCTAGCATTGAATAATGAGCAACCTTGGAGAAAACATAGGAGGTTTACAAGACTTCGGGTGGGTATTCTTAATGGCGTCATATGTGGAGCAATTTATCAGATATGGATGCAAAGAAATAGCTGCAGAATTGATCACAAAATGTTAAGACCGGAGAGATGTGTGCTAAAGATTATACAGGATACAAGAATGAGAATTAGGCAGCAAATTAATGGGAGGATCTCTAGTAAGGATAGCAAATGGCTTGATAGAATTATGTAAGCGTAAGTCAGGTTGAGGCATTATGTCTTCACGGTATCGAAATTGTATGGCTACTTAGCTTTGGTTAAAAATATTTTCCATCATTAATATATTTACATTTAACCAAAAAAAACGACAAAATAAAAGCGCAAAAGCAAATTACAAATACACGGGCGGAATACAACCCGGAAATACAATACAACAAACAAAAGATACAACAATTGCGTTAATAACGGTACACACATAATTAGATGACATAAGATAGTATGATGCACGGTTTTGAAAAGATGAACACGTGACGGACTTAGCACGTGATGACCGAAGTCATTGAAAAAGGTTTATCGAGGCTCAAAATATGTAGAAGACTCACGGTTTTGGCGTGATAGAGGCCACTCGATCGAGTCATGGGAGGGACTCGATCGAGTGCCTATCGAAAAACCCTCCCGCCACTGTTTTGGGGTGCCACTCGATCGTGTGCCCCTTGTACGGACTGCTGTCCGTTTCGAAAGGACATTGATTTCGAAATTGCTTTAAGTTTAAAATCGATAATTTGCTAAGTTGCGCGAAAATATAGTATAATTAATGCTCGACTCAATATTTGATACTCGTTATATTCGATATTTGGTTACGAAAACAATATCTAATATTTAGAGTGAATTTTGTAAAAAATCAAATTTGGTCGGACTAGAACGAGTATCGGTTCCCTCCGCGTCATAATGTCGTAATCAATCCTTTCAGTCCGTGTGACAATTAATTCGGCATCAACGGGTTCGTGCTAGTGCGGTTTATTGATTAATTCTTTTAGACATGATATTCGACTACGGAGTCGGTATCACATCTTTAGAACAAACATTTTTTTATTTGTTTGATTAGAGCGAAAGTCGATTCCCTCCGCGTCACGACATCGTTAATAATCCTTGCGGATTATGTGATGTTCGATTTGCATCAATAGGTTTCGTACTAACCTTTTAAAATGGGAATCGAATATGTTTAACGAAGAATATTCACGATCCCATCATGCCCTTGAGTGTTTAGGGCGGTGCTCCTCGAATGAGGACCACCACTGTTACAACTCGTAAAGGGATTAGAAGGGTCTTATTCGAGATTCGTCCTTAAACGTATTCCACTCGAGATCGTTTTATAATTTTATGTATGCGCGATGTTTTAATGTTAATAACGACGATAAATAATAATACTAATGATAATTAATAATATTAACAATATTAGAAACAAAGGAAAAAAAACAAAAGAAGAAGAAGAAAGAAGACGAGAAAGACAAAGAGAAAATAGAGAAGAGAAGGAGAAATCGGGGTTGAATTTTACACCCTCAACCTATACTCTTTGTCTCGGAGATCGGCTCGTATAGTAGTGGTTTAGGCACGGGAGTGTCGAGATGTATATAGGAGAGTTATGGTGTGTATGATTAGGAAAGGGATTTGACGAGTTTTGCACTCGGGGGTGGCTTGTATACTAAAGTGTATGAGAACTCTAAGGAAGCCTAAGTATGTATGGAGATGTGAAGGGTTGAAGGTGATTGAAAGGTTGTAAAAAGATGGAGAGATTCAGGTTGATTAAAGTTGCTGAAAAATTGTGTGTAAAAATTGTTGAAGGGATGGGGTATTTATAAGAAAAATACCTCGGTTTAGGGATAAAGTTTAATCTCTAATTGTAGAGGTTTAGTAGCTTGGGTTCTCTTCTAGAAGCGACACAGCTTATATTTTTGTGTCGGGTTCGCCTTTGACCGGGTTTTGACCCGGTCGCCAAAAGACGGTTTTATTTTCGGTGTCGGTTTTGACCCAAATTAGTCTTATTTGATTGGAAATGACCCACTCGGTCTGTATTTGAGGTCAGTTTTGTGAAATTTGTACTCCGTAAAAAGCCTAAGCCAGATAATAATGATTTTATGCCCATATCCGAGCGCGTTAAAGCACGTTTACGTCTGATCATCGTCGGGTGTTTGTCGGGAGCTGCTATAGACACTAGCAGGCAAAATGCGGGTGTCTACAGAGCCCCCATTCTGACTGAGGCTTGGACAAAGCGAAAGTCAGAGTAGCTACCATGCCAATCGAGGATTAAGACCTGGCAGACTTCCGGTCGGGTCGTTTATATTCCATTAAACTTGCGTAAATGGGCTCGCCAGCCACAAGATAGAAATCATACCTGAGTTTTATTATATGGGATAGCTCCGTGGGGACTTGTTTTTGAAGTCTTGGATTTATCTGTATGCAGATACATCCTATCTTGGAGCTGCGCGGGGACTCGCCTCTGAAGTCCTGGGTGCATCTGTGTGCAGACACATCCCATCTAGGAACTACGCGGGAGCTTGCTTTTGACGCCTTGGTTGTATCTGGTTGCAGATACATCCCATCATGGAGTTACGCGGGAGCTTGCTTCTGAAACCCTGGGTGTATCTGGTTGCAAATACATCCCATCTCGGAATTACTTGGGAGCTTGCTTCTGAAACCCTGGGTGTATCTCGTTGCAAATACATCCCATCTCGGAATTTTGTGGGAGCTCACTTGTGAAACCCTGGGTGTATCTGGTTGAAAATACATCTCAATTTGCATGCGGCATTTAGGTGAAACACCGTCTCACGCTAGGGAGATAAATCTTGACATTCCGTTGGGAAGCACAAGCTGGTACCTGAAATGTTAGATATATAGGCAGAAGTACCAAATATAGCAGACGACAAGATATCACATAAGAAATGCAGTTAGCATCTATAGACTGACTTGCGCTGGGGAATGTGATATTTGCTTAGTTTTTGAAATCAAAGTTCTGAAAGAAACTCACGTGCTAGGAGATGGGTTTTCAAAATTGAAAGGGGTAGAAAAGAAATTTGCAGTTTAAATAAACTGAAATTTGACCTTGTCGATAAGAATTTTCTCAAATGGCTAAGTATTGCAAATTTCAAAGCAAGAAATGGAATAGAGAGGCATACCGACAGATTCGACTCTAGACGCGACAAAACGAGCTGACAGACACAACTTAGACTCTCGAAGGGTTGGACTGGGACTCAGTAGGAGGGTAGGCCACCTAAATTGACAAGACTCTTAAGCTGCGCTATTCCATAGCCTAGGAGAGTGGCAACACGGTCGAACATCGAAATGTGAAAGATATGTTATATGGGGATTGCAGTAGTCTGTAATGACAGGGCTTAGCAGTAGAAATGTTGTAGTCTAGTTCTTTTTTGAATTTTTGATTTTGGGGAAATTTTCCCGAAGTAGGGTGCAGCTTCGAGTCCCTGACAGATTCTCGTCTTCGATTGAGCCGAGTACTAGGACACACTATAGAAAGGAGGCTAGATTTTTGAAAGTATTTGGATATTGTGAGTGGATGGAGAACTTCTGTCTAAGAGAAGCCTCCAGGACAACAAAGCGAACTGTTGAGAACATGACAGTGTCGTGACCGGAGTGATGGTGCTTTTTGAATTTGTGTTAGTGTGGGTGGTTGTGCCCTTGTTGAAAGGATGCCTACGTATTCATGTATAGTGAAATCCAACCAAGCCGTAGTTCAGTGGAATTGAAAGATATGTTATGGTGCCTATTGTATTACGGCTTTGTGTGTAACTAGCCATGACGATGGTGTAGGCTAGGTGCATTCCCAATGATGTCTTGATCAAGGGGCTAGAATGGTTAGGACACTGATCCTGTGACTGTGAGCGTTCTACGGGGTAGCCCCAGAGGTGGTGTGAACTATTTAGGCATGTTCTATGCCGATTGCAAGTTGAGTTCCCGTTGTTGGGGCTGGTAACTGGTTTGGATGTTTTTGGAAATGTGGTGCCAGGTTGTAAGTGGCTTTGATGTTTTGACTTCTGGAGCTTGATTTTGTGGAGCTAAGGTTTCGAGGGTAAGGTATTGTAATGTGGTAGGAAAGGGGGGAAGTCGAGTAAAAATGACTCAAACTTCGATCGGGATAGGTTTTGATAATGCGGGATCTGGTTTCCATGTCTAGCCCTAACGGTTAGGGTGTATCCTATGGAGCTTGAATCCTCAAAATTTCGGGCTGTCTCTTAGCCTTGGTCTCGGGAAGGTCTTGAGGGTTGTAATATGGGCAGACTAGATGTGGTGTTAGCTGACCAGCTTGATTGTTTCTCCCCTATTTGATGATATGGGTATTGATAATTTTGAATTGACCGTACCCCGATCAAGGGACTTTCACTTGAGTTGACCGCTAACTATGGTCATGGGTTTTTGAATTTTTTTGGCTGACGTCTTAGCCCCGGTCATGGGATTCTTCATTCGGATTGACCGTACTCTGGTCGAGGGAATTTTTTTGGCTGACCTCTTAGCCCCGGTCATGGGATTCTTCATTCGGATTGACCGTATCTGGTCGAGGGATGTTGAGAGTTTTTTCTTTTTCTTATCATGGCCACTTCTTTTTTTTTGTCCAGCATTTTTCTTTGTCAGACTAAGCACCAAAGGCAGGGATTGGTCAGTCTTATTGGAGGGGTGTTTATTGTGGGGAATGGGCTTGCCTCTCGTCTTGAACCCAAACTAGGAGACTACCTAGATTTATCATAGGATTCGATACCGCTCATGCTAGGGATATTTATGTGGCTTTTCTATACCAGACATGGAACATGTAAAAGGAAAACACGGACTCGGTTTCCGGCAGTCATTATAGATGTGCCTACAATAGTCACGTGCGTGTTCTCACAGTGTATGATGGTGTTCATCATGTTCTCGGAAACCGAGCCCGTGTTTTCCTTTTACATGAGAAATAGTACAGAATACAGTTGATTCTGACTCTGACTTTGAATTTGAAAGAAATAGTACATCCTAGACTCGAACTCAGACTCGGACATAAATAAAATCTGGACTCTTGGATGTTGGGTTTGTGATCCTACTGATGTCGTCAATAGTCTTCGGCTTCTAAGGACTCAAATTGATGTCCAGTATAGCCTTCAGTAGAAGCTTCACCCAGATCTTCATTGTGTCGAAGATCGTCTTCAATCCTAGTGCCCATTTCGGTAAGCACAGCAAAGTTTGAAATGTTGGCATACCTAAGATGGACGCGGTAGGAGGGTGTTGATGAACGCCTCCACTAGTGTCTTCTCGCTGGGCTTGTCTACCAGCTTAACACTCTCAGCCCGCCAACGTTGAAGGTATTTGGTGAAACCCTCTGTTGGATCTTGGGTCATGATTTCTAGAGTCCGCATGGTAGTCTGAAGTTCAGTATTATCAGAATAGTTTCGAGCGAACTCGGTAGCCACATCTTCCCAAGTTGGGAATCTTTTTATATTAAGCCTATAGAACCAGGCTTTTGGGTATTTCCCGAGGGATGTGCCGAACAAATTGATGAACATGTCGGCTTTGACCTCCTCGATTGCCATGAATTGCTTGAAATCTCGGAGGTGTAATAATGGATCCTCCGTCCCTTCGAATATGGGTAACCCTTCTAAGTTAAGATCCTTCGGCAGTTTCTCACTAATGGGTGTATAATCTCGGAAGTTTTCAACAAGAATGTTATTCCCTTGAAGGGCGTGGAACTGTTGTTCAAGCTCACGCATCGTGCTGATCAGTTTGGCGAATGGCGCAGTATTTACCGACCCAGAATTGAGGTCTTCCCATTCAATGACAGTTAAACGTGCATTCGTGGCCTCTAGGTCGGTTTTCATGAACCCTAGCTGGGTTTCAAACATGGCCTGCTTACTGACCATTGTCTCTAGCAAAGCCTTCATTCTATCAATGGTGTCTTCCATGTCCTTACTTCCGTTTGCGGGCGCCATACTCTGCGAGAATCCCCACGTAATCAGGAATGCCGCTTTGGAACCCAAATACACCAAGGCATAGGAAATAGCGAGGGAGGAAAGACCACTCGGGTTCGCCTCGGGTTAGACTCTCCTAAGACGAATATGTAGGGTGCGATTCTCGGAGTGATTATGATTAATCGCTCCGTCGGAGAATAGCCCCCAAGTGAGACTAAGGATCTTGATAGGACTCACATGGTGTGGCATCTGAGTGACTCGAAAGTGGGGTACGTGTGACAACACGTGTAAGAACTGACCCTTAGAGCAACCATGATTGACCGCTCTGCTGAAGGGCAGCCCCCGAGTGGGATTAATGATTTTGTTAAGACTCGAGTGTCGGACGAGTGACTCTTAGATGTAAGGATCACGAACCTTTTCTTATAGGGCTATGCCTTGTAAAAGGTTGACTCAGCCTCGAGGAAAGGCAGACGGGGTAAGGGAAGAAGCTTGTGATGTGAGATCGGCAGAGCTTCGACGCTAGAGACCCTTGGCTTGACTTGAAAAAGGATGGCCCTATGATTAGGGTAGACCCTCAAGTTAAAGAGTTCTAGAATTGAGACGTCTCAACTAACGGATTGAAAGACGAACGACTCTTTGGAAAGGTCGTGGGGACCGTCCTGCTAGAGGGAAAGGTCACGTGGGACTTTCTAGTTAAAACTCGAGTGTTTGGACGAACCTTCCATTTACGAGTGTAAGACTCGTGTTGGTCGGTTATGCCTTTAGAAAAAAGGCGGACTAGGATTGGGAAGAAACTCGTGATGTAGGATCGACGGAGTTTCGACGCTATAGACCTTCGACAAATTATGAAAGGACCCGACACTCGGATAACGGTAGGTCCTATAATAAGGAAGTTTTTTTTTGGAAAAGAATTGAGTTTTGAAAATTGAGAGAACGGTCCCGAAATTGGTAGTGGGCCAATAGGACCGGGCATTTTGAAATGGTAGAATAGTTGCGAGTAATTTCTAGTTTTGAAAATTTAGGAGGCGATCCTGTCTCTTGAAATTGGTAGCATGCCGACAAGACCGAGTTTTTTAAAAAGTTGAATTTTTGGAATTTTGAAAATTTGAATATAAAAAATGAAGATCCCGAAGATTGAAAATCGAAAACGGCATCTCAAAGATTTGGAAATCGAAATAGAATTTTAAAAATTTGAAAATCAAAATGGAATTTGAAGATTTTAAAATCGAAATGGAATCTCGAAGATTTGAAAATCGAAATGAAAATTTTGAAGATTTGAAAATCGAAATGGAATCTCGAAGATTTGAAAATCGGAATGGAATTTTGAAAATCTGAAAGTCGAATGAGGATCGAAAATTCGAATATTGAAATGAACAGCATGCCGGCTAGAAGAATAGGCTTGTTTGAGTTAAATCTTAAGTCTAAATTTTGGTAGAATTCCGATTTTTGAAAATTGAATATTTTTGAAAAGATGCACTTTTTGAAATGATGGTTTTTGAAAATGACACAGAAACTAAGTAGCACATAGCCACGTAAGCATTATGACGACAACATGTATGCTTTACACTAAGTCTCGGTCGGTCGAAATAGGGTCTATACCAGTACGCATGGCCTTTCTAAGAATCGGGATGGACTTCCTAAGCCGAGTTGATCTAAGAACATGCCGCGAAACCTATACGAATTAGCCATGAACACCTTCACATAACCAATTTGGAATATATCAAGGTATAGTGGGACGTCGGTCACCAGTACCAGCCCAGGTAAAAATGGGGTTATGCGTGTACCGTAAAACTAAAGCGCGTATTGTACTAATCAAACAATTTCTCCTCGAGTCTCACCTTGAGAATCCCGATGGTAAGTTACACATCAGCCTTCTCCAGCGGAGTCGCTAAATTGTGGATATGACATAGGTCCACCCCGACGCGGCCATGCGCGGATTTGGTTAGGCGAATGAATCTTATGTGAGATGGTTCTCGGGTTAAAATTTAAATTGAAAATGGAGTCGCCACCGAACTTTGTGGGAGTTCGGGCTCATTCGAACCCACTCTATATTGAGTGGACCGTGCACAAAGTTCGACCCACTTCGATACTAGAGCTTGTGGGGTTCGTCCCTTTGCATTACGATACCGTTGCCGAGTTTCGGGTATCATACATCGAATGAATCTCGTGCGCCAACGCTTTCGGACATCTGGAAACCGACGTTCTGAGTAAGGGGTGAAGGTACGTGTTGGGAAGCCCACAAAGGACACCCAACCCCACCCGCACATAGCGGCCTCTACTAAGATATCATTCGGTTTTAAAATACGCGCGCTAGTAATCCGGTTGAATGTTATGCAAACAGTGTTTTACGAGATGCGAAAAATTGAATAAGTTGCTATGTCGATTTAATGCATTTAATTCACGTTAAAGTGGTTTAGCATGCGAGGTTCATTTTAGTACAATAAAACAAACGACAAAATTAAAGCGCGAAAGCAGATTACAAATACACGGGCGGAATACAACCCAGAAATACAATACAACGAACAAAAGATACAACAATTGTGATAATAACGGTACACGGATAAATTAGATGACATAAGATAGTATGATGCACGGTTTTGAAAAGATGAACACGTGATGGACTTAGCACGTAATGACCGAAGTTATTGAAAAAGGTTTATCGAGGCTCGAAATATGTAGAAGGCTCACGGTTTTGGCGTGATAGAGTCCACTCGATCGAGTCATGGGAGGGTCTCGATCGAGTGCCCCTCGAAAAACCCTTCTGCCTCTGTTTTGGGGAGCCACTCGATCGAGTGGGCTATAGCACTCGATCGACTGCCCCTTGTACGGACTGCTGTCCGTTTCGAAAGGACGTCGATTTCGAAATTGCTTTTAGTTTTAAATCGATAATTTGCTATGTTACGTGAAAAAATAGTATAATTTATGCTCTACTCAATTTTCGATACTCGTTATATTCGATATTTGGTTACGAAACCAATATCTAATATTTAGATTTTATTTTGTAAAATCAAATTTGGTTCCCTCCGCGTCATAATATCGTATCAATCCTTTCGGACCGTGTGACAATTAATTTGGCGTCAACGGGTTCGTGCTAGTACGGTTTATAGATTAATTTTTTTAGACATGATATTCGACTACGAAGTCGGTATCGCATCTTTAGAACAAACGTTTTTTTTGTTTGATTAGAGCAAAAGTCGATTCCCTTCGCGTCACGACATCGTTAATAATCCTTGCGGGTTATGTGATGTTCGATTTGCATCAACAAGTTTCGTTCTAGCCTTTTAAAAAGGGGAATCGAATATGTTTAACGAGGAATATTCGCAATCCCATCACGCCCTTGAGTGTTTAGGGCGGTGCTCCTCGAAAGGGGACCACCACTGTTACAACTCTTAAAGGGATTAGAAGGGTCTTATACGAGATTCGTTCTTAAACGTATTCTGTAACAACCTGGATTTTTCAGACTTTATAAATAAGCCTATAATAGGAAACAACGGAAGACATGATACATATCCGAGTCATTACTATTCTCAACTAATTGGATTATTTTACAATAATTATGAAAGTACTTAAATATTACATTTAATTATAACAATTTATGAAGAAATAGAAATACATTTGAGTCCCGTCTTGAGCTATCTCCAACCTTGCCCGTCTGATGAATGGTCAGTCTCCCTTAATCTGACGATTAAAATATTTTTAATAGAATTTCAATAGAAAAACAAATCGTCAGGTGGGTAAATTATCAAAATTTAATATGAATAAAATATTAAATCAAACATAGATCAAATCATAATACATGAATGTACAACCGATAATACACAACTTTAGAAATCGTAAGAAATGTTTTAAGTGCCGTATTATTTTAGAAAAGTTTTATCACGATATACCGGCCAATTATTGTACAAGTTCCGAATAAGTTTCGTATTTGATGGTAGGAATTGTCATGGATCCCCACCGCCAAATAAATAACCGGCTAGACCTAACGGTAGTTAGGGTAAGTCGGGTCGTGTCCACGGATACGGTGTTGCAAGGTTTAGACTGGGTTGGCCTAAAACGAGACCAAGTCACAACAAACACAAAGAGCTACTAATTGATGATTTATGATGAGAGGAGAAGTAGGAAGTAGACTAACAAAGAACTAGGCTAAACAAGGCTAAAATAGAATAACTAAACACAAACCAACTAGCAAACTAAAGAAATGAGGCTAACTAATAAGATGAATCAAATATGAAGAAGAAGTGGGTTAGGTCGGGTTCATAAGTGTAGTAGGGTGACTCGGGTGGTCAAGGGTGTAGGTGCCTCCTAATTGCTAGAATCGGTTCGGGCTCTTGCAACTTAAACCGATGTCGAGGTAGGTCCGGGCTCTCGCAACTTAGACCAATGTCGAGGTGGGTCCGGGCTCTCGCAACTTAGACCCTAGTCCGCACTCTCGTGACTACGACTATCCTCAACACTATACTCAACATGACCACATACTAGACAAACAATGAGTAGAGAAAGACTAGCATGAGAAGCATGGCCACTACAACTCAAACAAGCATTTCAACAAACACATGGTGTGCCAAGTATGTGACTAACAATAAAGATTCACCCTTTACCCCTAATCAAACCCTAATCACCCATATTCTACCCTTAATCCCCCTACTAACCCACAAGAAAACTACGCACTCATAATCATACTAACTACAACAATGAAAAGAGAAAACAACATCACAAACATCCAAGCATTCATGGTGAACAATCAAGAACAATAATCAATAATCAATGATTAAAACTTGATGATAAAACAAAGATTAAGAGAAGAGAAATTATACCCACTAAAATTGGATGAAAAAGATGAGAACTTGAATTAATAAGAAACCCAAATAAAACCCCAAGGTTGTCAAGCTTGGGTGAGTCTGCAAGAATATTCTTAATACAAGAACTAATTAACTAAGATTAAACTAGGATTAAGGAGAGATTAAAACTAATATGAGGAACACTAATCTAGGGTTTGAATGTTTTTAGAGAGGCTTAAGAGAGTCTAGGTTAAGGTGAGATGCATAAACAATACAAGAGGGAAGTATTTATAGGGGTACAAGAATGAAGGAGGAGGAAAAAAGAGTTGCGGGTTACAGCATGTTGGTCCCGACCGGGACGGGATCATCCCGACTGGGACGGCCTGTCATCCCGACCGGGACGGGTTGGTCCCGACCGGGACGGCCTGTCAGTGGCCTCTTCAAAAGTGCACTTCATCCCGGACGGGATGAGGTGCATACCCGTCGGGGATGAGTCTTGTAGGCCTCCAATATGATCCTTTTGGTTCCTCCTTGCTTCACATGAACTTCTCATCGATTCTCGGTACTCCAGATCGGGTCTCGGAGGCTCGAGATTGGGTCCCAAGGTCTCGGGGTAGAATCCAAGGCATCGAGTGATCGTTCCTCCGCTTCGTTGGCTCCGAAAAGTGTATGTTTTGAGTCGGAATCGCTCCAACTCTTCACGAATGGTCTCGGGAACCTGAAACGAGCTAGAGGAAGCATAAGTAGCCCATGAACCGCTCCCAAGGAGCGATTACGCAAGGAAATGGGACCAAAACACTACGAAATAGGCACTACAAACTACACTTATCAACTCCCCCACACTTAACCCTTACTCGCCCTCGAGTAAGCACATACTAACTACTAAACTAGTCGAGTGGGTATTAGCGCACCCTACGCCCTTTCAACTCACGTGAGTGCACTTAAAGGAAAAGTGCACTCCGCAAGGCAAGTGGGGCTTGCGACAAAACCGTGGATGCAACCGGACACAAAACACATAAACAAACAAGCACACAAACAAACAAACAAAAATCGGTTGCACCCAAAAGAAAATAAATACCGCTTCCCTCAAACAAGCGGTGAAAGAAGCACCGGTTTAGGACTCAAGGCAAGTGACAACGTTCCCAAGCTAGCAATACAGACCAAAATGGACTAAACCCTAATAGTATGACGACAAAGCAACAAAAACGTTGGTAACTTACCTCGGTTCCTCCTAACCTTCTAAGAACGTACCACGGGACGATCGGCGGGATGTAAAAAATATGAACCATGGTGTTAGTCGACACTGTAGGTAAGTGAGACCCCGCCCCCTTTAGCGAAGAGCCAAGAGGGTCGTCCCATGTCCGAAACCGCCTAACTAGTCCAAGTAAAAAGGTGGAAATATGCAAAATGAGGGAAGACCGACCACTACCGCTATCATCCTTCCTAGGGACTCGGTCCTTTGGTAAGCTCTTCACGGTAATAGTCGGTAAAAGGCTTATTTTATGAGGTGTGAGGTTTCTATTTTTGTGAGACAATTTTCTTTTGGCATTTTCTTCTTCTTTTGCATTTTTGCTTTGTTTTGCCATGCCATTTCTTTTTCTTCTTTTCTATTTTCTTTTTGGCTTTTGTGCCTTTTCTTTTTCTTCTTTCTTTTCTTTCTTTCATTTTCTATCTTTTTCTTTTCTTTGCCCTTTTGGCATGATTTGGTATTTTTGGCAATTCTTGACAATTGAGAAAGAGAGACTTCAACATTTTGCAATTTATTGTGTGGATATGTGTAGGAGGTAGGGTAATGGGTGAGTCGGGACGGGCCCTTCCCTTCAAACCCACAAAAAGGTGGAGAACTTGGACTAATCAAAAAAATCTGAACATGGTCACCTAGGGGATGGGACTCGGCAACCAAGGCCTTTTCACACCGTGGGTGGTCAAAATGGTCAAAATGCAAATCCCGTAGTAAACTCCAAGTAAGCTAGGTGGACTCAAGGTAAAGGACCAACCAAATCATTGATTTAGGGTCATTCTACTAGACTAAAGTCCAAGACTCGATTTATACTACTAAGAAGGGAAAGTAAACACTCATACACTAGCCTCAAAACCTGGTTTTCGAAAATAGTTTACGCACAAAACACAACTACACACACAACAAAGACTCAACGAAAGCGAAAGGAAAAGAAACAAAGGCAACAAAAACAAAACAAGATGAAACAAACACATGAACAAACAAACACCACCCCAAATTTCCAAATGAGCAACCAATCCTCCACAAATCTTCACAAAGCTCCACCCGAGCACACAACATCATAAATCTCCTCCACACTCCACAAGAGATAAAGAGGAAGAAGGGATAGAAAGGTGTTACCGGATGTCTTGCAAGCTTTCCAAAGCTAGCGGTGACTAAGTGGCCTATAAGGAAAAGGGAGGCAAAACACACACAATACAAAACAAATATACGACATAACGGCACAAAAGAAAAAGACACAAAAAGAAAATCTTTTTGATTTTTGTGAAAAAATTTCAAATTTTTAAGGTTTTCAAAGATTTTTAGAAAAACTACAAAAATAAAACTAACTACGATAGAATATCGCTCCCCCACACTTAAGCCGAGCAATGTCCTCATGCTTGACCGTAGTGCATGGGAGCACAAAAGAAAAGAAACTACGAAAATAAAGCTAAGAATCGAAAAGTGGAGAAAAAGGTAGAATGTGTCCGGTCGGGGTGTAGTCAAGTCACCATGGGCCGAGACAAGAAAAGATATGGACGGGGGAAGAAATAAAAAGAAAGAAAGAAAAAGAAATGGGAGGGGGGAACTGGGTGTAATCAAGTCACCTAGCCCGGATTCCGCCTAAATCCGACTAAATCCTCAAAAAGAAAGAGTGAAAAACTTGTAAAATTTGGATTTTGAAAATGACTCTCGATGTAGTCACATCATCGAGAGTCGGGAGCAACCACTACCAAGGCCTCGAAGGCCACTAAGATACCATGACTCAAGGGGAAGGGAATAAACAAAGGAAAACAAGCAACAACAAAAACGGAAAAGAAATGATAGTTGTCGTACCATAGGTTAACAACTCACTCTCTCCATCGTCTCATATATCAATATAGGCACTTGCTTGTCTTCATCATTGCTATCCCGCTTCAAGCATGATAGAACCGCATGGTAAAGGTAGTAATGGTGTGAGGGGGTGGGATTTGATGTGAAAGTCGGTTTAAAGTGACGTGAAAGTGAGGTGAAAATGTGTATGTGAGGTGTAGGGGTCATGTTTATGAGAGTAAGGACATGTAGGGAGGTTGAGAGGGGGTATAAAGTGGTAGGGTGGGCTCAAATGACGAAGAAAAGGCCGAAGGAGGACAGGGGGTCCATCCCGGTCGGGATGGGTGGTCCCGGTCGGGATGACCGGCTCGTCCCGGTCGGGAAGGCTTCGTCCTGGTCGGGATGAGTTGTCAGTAGACCCATCTTTTGTGCACCTCATCCCGGACGGGATGACATCCTTCCCGGTCGGGATGGGCCTTCCATCCCGGCCGGAAAGAGTCTTCTAACCCTCTATACCTCCCAAAAGCTCGTTTCAAGCTTCAAAAACCGACTTCCCTTCACACTATCCAAGCTCAAACAATGACCACTCCTTCCTAGGAGGCACTTTCACTTCACACCTATCACAATAAACTCAAATAACACATCAAATTCCCTCCCTCACATCGCTCATCAATAATCCAAATAGTCATGAAATTCACAAAATCAAATAAACTACAAGAGAAAGAGATATATACAAAGAGACGGTTCTTGTGGAACTCCGTCAAACCAAGGTGGTGTATTCTTCAATCTTTTTCAACAACCAAAACTAGTTCCATCTCCATCAAGGGCACGAAGAAACAAGTCGAAGGCCCTAGCGAAGTCTTCAATCAAGCTCGAGATATAACCGACCACATACCAAGGCTCTTCATGGCCTTGCCTTGACGTTCCCGGGGCATCCCGATCTTCCAAGTTCAACGACTTGAACTTGTACTTTTGGTCTTTGGGGATAAACCCAAACATGCACCGGTCTTCATGTGGCCCCAAGGGAGGCCCATCCTTCTCCTTGCTTTTCAACTTGTCATCAAGCCCATGATATGGGCACTCATCCTCTCCAATCTCGGAGTCATGATCCTCAAGTTCACAAGAGTTCTTCTTCAAGCTTTGTCCCGGTTCACCCCCTAGATCGATGTCTTTCTTGGCTTGGATCATATTGCATGATTCATCCTTAGTAGGCGAAGTGTTGCCTTGGAGGTCGAACACTATCTTTTCCTCGCCCAACTCAAATGTGATCCTACCAATCTTCACATCGATCATGGCACCCACGGTGTGTAGAAATGGGCGTCCAAGGATAATGGGAGTGTTGACATCCTCCGGCATGTCGAGCACAATGAAGTCGACCGGAATGAAGAATTTTCCGACTCGTACCGGTACGTCCTCTAACATTCCTAATGGTCGATTGAGTGATTTATCGGCCATTTGGAGGGTGAGGGACGTACATTTCAACTCCTTCATTCCGAGTCGGCAACAAATAGAGTAGGGAATGATGCTCACACTCGCGCCCAAGTCACATAACGCATTCTTAATCAAGAGGTTGCCTATGGTGCAAGGGATCGAAAAACTACCCGGATCCTTCAACTTCGGAAGCGTGGAACCTTGGATAAGCTCGCTCACCACCCTAGTGAACGCTACGGTCTCTTCCTTGTCGACGGATCTCTTCCTAGCTAAGATTTCTCTCATAAATCTTCCATATGCCGGGATTTGGGTAAGTAATTCGGTGAACGGGACACTAACATCCAACTTCTTCACGATGTTAAGGAACTTGTCGTATTGAGTGTCCACCTTAGTCTTCATTTGCCTTGATGGGAAAGGCAACTTGATTTGGCATTTATTTTGCTCAATCGGGGTAGACTCCTCAAATGACACTTTCCTTTTGCCCTTGTCTTTTCCTTGAAGTGGGGGAAGCTTGTCTTCTTGGGGTCTCTCGATCTCCCATAAGACTTGCTCCTCTATTGGATTTCCCAAGCTTTGGTCTTCTTGAATTGGGGACATAGCTTCTCTTGTTGGCTCTTGCTCATTCAGGGGTGGGGGAGGGTTATAAGATGTACCTCTCCTCGTGGTAATAGCATTCACATGCTCAAATTTCGGTGTTTCACCTTGAGGTGGTAATTGCCCCGGTTGCCTTGAAGAACTTCCCGATGCAAGTTGAGCTATTTTTGTCTCAAGCATTTTCGTATGAGCATCTCTCGCCATGTTGTCCCTTTGAATATAAGCATAGAACTCTTGTTGATTCTTTGACATCTCCATTTGACCCCTTTGCATCTCCAACAAGGATTTTTGAACGTCGAAATCACGAGTTGGAGATTGTGGATTGTCGGAGTATCGGTGAGGGCTAATGGAGCACCGTAATCATGAATAGGAGACCGGCTCCTAGGCTTGCTTTCTTGACGGTTAGCTTGAGTTGCTTGTTGTTGACGGTTCCCTTGGAACCCATGAGAATTTCCTTGATTATTGCCATGGTTGTGGTTTTGATAGCCTTGGTTGAAGTTCCCTTGTTGGAACCCTTGATTGTTGTTGAATGAACCTTGGTTACTTTGCTTGAAGTTGTTGAAAGGCCTTGAGTTGCCTTGGTAACCTTGGTTGTTGTCCCTTAAGGGAGGTGGAACATAGGGACGATATTGTTGAGGGACTTGATTGGAAGCTTGGTATTGATTGGAATAGGAGGCACCTTGCTTGAACGCTTGAAAAGCATTCACTTGCTCAATACTTCCTTGGCATTGCATAGGATTATGACCAAGGATTCCACAAGTATCGCACATCCCATAATAAGGCAAAGGAGGTGCAAATCCCAAAGCATTTACTTCTTGAATTGAGTGTTGATTGGAGGAGCCAATGCTTTGAACTTGAGTGAGGTGACCTTGGAGCTTCTTGACAATGGTCTCCATATGGGTCTTCAATTGAGCTCCAAGGTCAATGCTTAATTGAGTTATAGCATCGACCTCGTGCCTACCTCCTCGATTTGCCTTCCTAGGCCTAGAGTATTGCGAATTATGCACCGCCATCTGTTCGATTCTCGCCCAAGTTTGGTCGTCATCGACCTCGGTAAACCTACCATTGGAGCCCATATTTAGTATAGCGCTCGAGTCCTCATAAAGGCCATTCCAAAATTGTTGTACCAAGAACCATTGTGAGAGTCCATGATGAGGGCACGACCTAACCAAAGACTTAAACCGCTCCCAAGCTTCATAAAGGCTCTCTTCATCCCGTTGTTGGAAACCGGTGATGGAGGCCCTAAGCAAGTTAGTCTTCTCCGGAGGGTAGAACTTTTGGTAGAATGCCAACGCAAGTTTCTTCCAAGTGTCGATGCCCATAGTATCCCTATCAAGGCTCTTATTCCATTGCTTCGCCTTTCCGATTAATGAGAATGGAAATAAAACCCATCGGATTTGATCTTGTGTGACCCCGGGTTGAGAAATGGCGTCACAATAATCGAAGACAGTCTCCATGTGTTGGTGCGGGTCTTCGGTGGGCATACCACTAAATTGGTTCCTTTCCACAAGTTGGATGAAGTGAGTCTTAGCAGTAAAATTTCCGGCATAAGCGGCCGGTAGAGCATTGGGTCCCGGCAAGACGTCTTCCGTGAATGTAGAGTGGGATGAAAACTTCGGCATTATTGGATGTAAGGGAGATGGTGGTGAAGACGGAGTTGAATTAGATGTAGAGGGGGAACTAGGAGAAGAAAATCCAAAGGGATTGGTGAAATTCCCTTCGGCCGTCTCTCGAGATGCTTCCTCAAAATCGCTTCCTTGAGCTTGCTCTTGATGGGTATTGCTTGCGCTTGGTTGAGAGATTCTAACCCGGTTAATCGTCCGTTGGCGAAAGGCTCGAAAAAGCCTCTCCGGCTCTGGATTAAAGAGAAAGAATTCGCCTCCCCGCCTAGGCATACACTACACACTAGAACAAACGTGAGAACCCCTACAGCTTTATGGGCACTAGGTAACGACAATAAACAAGCACAATCGAGAGACAAAGAGAAAAGGAAGAAATAAAACTAAGGAAACAAGAAAAATCGAGAGAATATGCACAAGAGATGATAGAGGGGCACAAAGAAGAGTAACTACGTCTAGCTATAAGCAAACTAAGTCTAAACAATGCACCGTCCCCGGCAACGGCGCCAAATTGATGGTGGGAATTGTCGTGGATCCCCACCGCCAAATAAATAACCGGCTAGACCTAACGGGAGTTAGGGTAAGTCGGGTCGTGTCCACGGAGACGGTGTTGCAAGGTTTAGACTGGGTTGGCCTAAAACGAGACCATGTCACAACAAACACAAAGAGCTACTAATTGATGAATTATGATGAGAGGAGAAGTAGGAAGTAGACTAACAAAGAACTAGGCTAAACAAGGCTAAAATAGAATAACTAAACACAAACCAACTACCAAACTAAAGAAATGAGGCTAACTAATAAGATGAATCAAATATGAAGAAGAAGTGGGTTAGGTCGGGTTCATAAGTGTAGTAGGGTGACTCGGGTGGTCAAGGGTGTCGGTGCCTCCTAATTGCTAGAATCGGTTCGGGCTCTCACAACTTAAACCGATGTCGAGGTAGGTCCGGGCTCTCGCAACTTAGACCAATGTCGAGGTGGGTCCGGGCTCTCGCAACTTAGACCCTAGTCCGCACTCTCGTGACTACGACTATCCTCAACAATATACTCAACATGACCACATACTAGACAAACAATGAGTAGAGGAAGACTAGCATGAGAAGCATGGCCACTACAACTCAAACAAGCATTTCAACAAACACATGGTGTGCCAAGTATGTGACTAACAATAAAGATTCACCCTTTACCCCTAATCAAACCCTAATCACCCATATTCTACCCTTAATCCCCCTACTAACCCACAAGAAAACTACTCACTCATAATCATACTAACTACAACAATGAAAAGAGAAAACAACATCACAAACATCCAAGCATTCATGGTGAACAATCAAGTACAATAAACAATAATCAATGATTAAAACTTGATGATAAAACAAAGATTAAGAGAAGAGAAATTATACCCACTACAATTGGATGAAAAAGATGAGAACTTGAATTAATAAGAAACCCAAATAAAACCCCAAGGTTGTCAAGCTTGGGTGAGTCTTCAAGAATCTTCTTAATACAAGAACTAATTAACTAAGATTAAACTAGGATTAAGGAGAGATTAAAACTAATATGAGTAACACTAATCAAGGGTTTGAATGTTTTAGAGAGGCTTAAGAGAGTCTAGGTTAAGGTGAGATGCATAAACAATACAAGAGGGAAGTATTAGTAGGGGTACAAGAATGAAGGAGGAGGAAAAAAGGGTTGCGGGTTACAGCATGTTGGTCCCGACCGGGACGGGATCATCCCGACCGGGACGGCCTGTCATCCCGACCGGGACGACTTGGTTCCGACCGGGACGGCCTGTAAGTGGCCTCTTCAAAAGTGCACTTCATCCCGGACGGGATGAGGTGCATACCCGTCGGGGATGAGTCTTGTAGGCCTCTAATATGATCCTTTTGGTTCCTCCTTGCTTCACATGAACTTCTCATCGATTCTCGGGACTCGGGATCGGGTCTTGGAGGCTCGGGATTGGGTCTCAAGGTCTCGGGGTCGAATCCAAGGCGTCGAGTGATTGTTCCTCCGCTTCGTTGGCTCCGAAAAGTGTATGTTTTGAGTCGGAATCGCTCCAACTCTTCACGAATGGTCTCGGGAACCTGAAACGAGCTAGAGGAAGCATAAGTAGCCCATGAACCACTCCCAAGGAGCGATTCCTCAAGGAAATGGGACCAAAATACTACGAAATAGGCACTACAAACTACACTTATCAGTATTTGATACTTGTACAATAATAATATACCGCCAATGACACCGATACCAGGGGGCTTACATTATTACCCCTGTTTACCGTGGTGACATAAACATGTTTAAAACAAAATTCGTCCTCTCATCTCTAGAGTCGAATGCCGGTACGTGAGGTTGTTACCCGCACCACGGACTACTCACCACCCGGCTGGTTATCCCCGCATCTACGCTCCAATCGTCGACTCACGGAAACCCGGGTGCGATCCACCTAACACGTACGGGACTGATCAGGTCCCCACCTAAAGTATGGTCACACTCCCGCCTACTCTCGAGTCAATGACAAGGGCAGCGAAAGACCCTTCGTACGCTACGGACAATTTTATACGGTTAAGCTAAGCTCTATTCTTCCAAGTTATCTCGTACACAATAGAGACAACCTGCTTTCCCGCTCAATGAGATTTCGAATAAAGTCCTAAAAATGCCCAATAAAATATACAATCTTTTGAAATATATTTTGAAAACATTATGTGTTATCCAACTCGAATTTGATAGAAATTCCTTCTCTTATAATTAGATACGAAGTAACAATAGCCAAATAGCACGTAGTCAAATAAAGGTCTCCTTACGGGTTGTCCCTATTTGTAGGCCGGGATTTGGCTAACGAACTTGGTTAACATGTCAAATGATTAGTATGATCATTTAACGGAGTTTATCCAAGTTTAATCGATTTAACTAAGGGACAGTTTTCATTCCCCTGAGTAGTTTAATCGATGTAGATCGTTTTAATTTGGTTAATTACGATTTCTTTTCAAAATATCAATTTGAAATAATTTAAGAAAAGTTATTTTAAGAGGTCTCTGATTATGTAGTGTAACGTAAGCGAATGCTTTTTGATTTGAAACTTTTATTATTAAAAGTTTGTTTATTTAAATACTTTGATCTTAAAAAAAGATTGTTTGTGAATTTAAGTCCATGTTGGAACGTTTTGACAAAGTCCAAAAAGGCCGATGTATATCAATTTGTTTCATGCTTGCTAAAAACCCAAATTTCGTTTTATAAGAAATTTTCTTTTGAAAGCGTCAAAGTATACTGAAAAGGTTATTTAAATACTTTTTTTAAAGGAAATACCGAGATTTATTTAGGCGAATTTTAGTGATATCGTGAGTCAGGCCTAAACGATTGCCAAGGTCCTAGGAATCTAACGTATTCGTAAGAATAACTAGGTCTTTTATATTACATATTTTGGGGTATCGTTTGGTCAAATCTCGTCCTAATCTATTAAATTACATCAATTTTTGAAGTCTTTAAACAAAACAATAAAAATACAAATCTAAATTTACAACATTATTTTAGTGATAACAAATAAAAGCAAGAAATCATTTAGCACGTAATTGGTCAACGAAATAATAAACTTAAGTGGTGTTTCCGTGGACTCTTTTAAGACACTAAAATAATTTTGGAAAAAGTTCCTAGTCTTGATTTTGTCACTACACCCAAAGTGATTTTCTTCGTTCTTAATTATATGATGACTCTAAAAATTAATATTTTTAGGGTTGATTCAAACCTAAATTTAGATACAAATTATTAGACCCTAAATTTTGTTATTGTTCCCATTTCAAGTCAAACAACCACTTTAACTAATTATTTTCCCTTTTACTATTTATGAGTTTAGACTAAAGTTACTGTTCTTACTCATAATATAAGTTGTTATACTGATATTTTCCATAATTTAGTACTCTTACATGCATCCCCTTATTAACATAAATCTATTACTAAAATTAACATGCAAACAGTTATATGAAAAATTCATTCTATAAAAATGAATTTTTCATCAGTTAACATAATTTACCCACCCTTGATTCGATTTTTGGTCTAAAATCGAGATAGGGCAACTAGGCTTCTTCGACCTCGGTTCCGACGTCTTCTTCGACCTCCTCTGCTTCTTTTTTCTTCTTTTTCGCCACCATGACCCATAACACATATAATTGAATTAATTCTACCAAAATTCAGAAATTTTCATAAAAATACAAATAAAATAAAATAAAAGTAAAATACACTAGATCTACAAGTTTTAAAAACATGCAATCCCAAAAATAGTTTAAACTCAAAAGTTTAAGAATAAGATAATAATTATATAAGTCAAATACCTTAGATCTGTAGGATTAAAGGACATGCAAGTCGAAAATAGTTTAAATTCCAAAAGTTTAAAAATAATTTGAAAATAAAATAAAAATAGAATAATGGACTATTGGTTTTTAAAACATGCAAGTCTTTAATTATATAAATTTTGATTTTATTATTATTACATAAGAATATTATATTATATAAGAAATTTGAAGAAATATACGTTTTTCAGAATGAGAATTTTGGTTAATTTAGGAAATAAAGCTTATCTTAGTTCTTCATTTTGATAAACCCCCATTGCTTTCTCTGATTTGGTTGAAATTTTATATTTATTATTATTATTAGTATTGTGTAAAATGTTTTATTTTGATGGTGAAAATGAAGTGGATAAAATGAATCAGGAAAGAGGAAGGAAAGAGGACAATGAAGGTAATTAAATTAATGAGGAAAGAGGGAGGAAAGTGGGAGGAGAGTGTATTTTTGATGAGAGAGAGGGAGAATGTAGTCTCATGTGAGAATTGAGTGGGTGAGAAAAAGAGGAGAGAGGGAGAAAAAGTAGGCAGTAATAATTATACAAATTTTGGGACTTGTAATTGAGCCCGTTTCGAAATTAAACCGGTCTTTGTTACGCTTAATATGTTTAAATACAATATACATAATAGTAAACAAAATAATGAATAAAATAACATATTAAAATTTTATAATAAAGGGTTAAAATGAGAAAATTCCTGAAAAATAAAAATATGAAGTTGCTGACGATCCCACGGAAAGGGGTCTGGTAGTTTCTAAAATTTACAAATTGCAACGTAAAAGAGAAAGAACTTATAAAATATTTGTTAAAATACGGGGTGTTACATATTCTACTCGAGATTGTTTATAATTTTATGTATGCGCGATGTTTTAATATTAATAACGACGATAAATAATAATACTAATGATAAATAATAATATTAACGATATTAGAAACGAAGGAAAAAAACAAAAGAAGAAGAAGAAAGAAGACGAGAAAGACGAAGAGAAAATAGGGAAGAAAAAGAGAAATCGGGGTTGAATTTTACACCCTAAATCTACATGCTTTGTCTCGGAGATCGGCTCGTATAGTAGTGGTTTAGACATAGGAGCGTCGAGATGTATATAGGAGAGTTATGGTGTGTATGATTAGGGAAGGGATTTGACGAGTTTCACTCTCGGGGTTGGCTTGTATACTAGAGTGTATGAGAACTCCAAGGAAGCCTAAGTATGTATGAAGATGTGAAGGGTTGAAGGTGATTGAAAGGTTGTAAAACGTTGGAGAGATTTAGGTTGATTAAAGTTGCTGTAAAATTGTGTGTATAATTTGTGGAAGGGATGGGGTATTTTTCTTATAAATACCCCGGTTTAGGAATATAGTTTTATCTCTAATTGAAGAGGTTTAGTAGCTTGGGTTCTCTTGTAGAAGCGACGCAGCTGATATTTTTGTGTCGGGTTCGCCTTTGACTGGGTTTTGACCCGGTCGCCAAAAGACAGTTTTTTTCCCGGTGTCGGTTTTGATCCAAATTAGTTTTATATGATTGGAAATGACCCACTGGGCCTGAATTTGAGGCCAATTTTGTGAGATTTGTACTCCGTAAAAAGTCCAACCCAAATACTAATGATTTTGAGCCCATATCCGAGCGCGTTAAAGCACGTTTACGTTCGATCATCATCGGGTGTTTGTCGGAAGATGCTATAGACACTAGCAGGCAAAATGCGGGTGTCTACAATGGTACTGAGATGATTGAGACTGGATGTTTTATATTACGTCCATACGTTAGTTAGCATATTCTAACCGTTTTCTCTGTCTAAATTGTCACCCTATTTTATTGGGGGCCTGTGGTGATCCAAATGATATTTCCAATCAATTGGGGAGCAGTCTATAATACAGGTTATGTATATCATGATGTGTTTGGATGCTGGGATGCTTGCACGGGACTGGGGGGAGCGCGATAATGATCTTGGTCGTAGCATGGGTTGATGCATAGGCATTCATGTTTATATAGATTGTATAACTTTCGCTGTGTAACCAAGAGTTGTAATAGTTAATGAGTTGAAATTTTTAAATCAGATGGTCGGTTTGGAATTCTATATTGTATTCTTATGAGCTACTATCTCGGAAAACCGTGATGGTAACACCTTTATTTATTCGGGAATGTCTTGACAAAACTACTAGGTAAATGAGGGTGTTACGATCCTGGAGCCTAAAATAAATGAACGTAGGAAAATAAAATGAATGCCGGTGATGGACCATCAGGAGCCCTTCTAAAATTCGGTTGAGGAGAATTCCTTATACGAACCTCGCCCCTCCTGGTTTTGACCCGGTAACAACGTGTAAGAAATGAGATGGGGTACAATAGGAAGGGATACATTGTGATGCAATGATTGTTTATTTGTGATGACTGTCTGTGATAACTGATTGCTCGATTTGATGCGTATGATGTTGTGAGCAATATAAATTGAGTTGTGACTAGTACGTAGTTACGGTGTTACCATGGTATAATAATTAGTACGAGGCCATATGAACTATATGATTCAGTAAGTAAGGTCAAGGTAGGTGTTGATCATCCTTGGTGGGAGATCAGCCAGAGTTGGTAGTAAGTTAGATACAATTTCAAGTTGTCTGTACGTGGTAGTGTCGTACGCGATAGAGGATTCCGATTAGTCGACTTTATGATACCCGATGTTGGTGTTGATGATGTAGTAAGGTAATACTACCTTCGTGTTATGTGAACGAGGTGTCGATAGCGGTACTCTGGGTACTGCCTCGTCTATGTAGTGTACTACTACGGTTTCACGTTATTTGAAGGGCTCGATGACTACTGTGGTAGGGGTACACTCAATTGTCAAGAGGGTTTATCACTTATGTAATTTAAGTGTGTCGTAATGGGAGTGTTAATCAAAAGTACCTGGATACTCGCATTCTTGTTCGAGTATCATATGTTTCCTTGCCAATGTAATGTACAAGCTGCGTTCATGTTAACTAGGATCAATGTCTAAAAGTTTAATGTGTGAGCTTTGTTGCATGTGAATCAAGTACGGGTCAATGAGACAAATAGTCGAACAATCTAAGAATACTTGAGGTCCGTTTCGAGTTAATGTGATTTACTTGCTTTATATCGATCTGGGTAGCGTCCCTATTGGTCCTTATCCTCCTCTCGTAATGGCGTAAATAAACTTGTCTAGTAATCGGTTCTTGAAAGCTTATGTTATATTTGGAATTATGTTGATATATTTGTATTATAGAAAGCAACAATGTATATATAAATGGTGTCGTTTCTATTTCACCCTGATTAATACAATGTGTGATTGACAAGATAAAGTATGAAATTGAAATCTATTTATTACTTGAATTTGAGTGCAAAATGATATATCTGTGGTGTCGCATTCATTAACGTGAATTTTTGTCAAAGACTCTTGGATATTTGTGTTTCGTTCCAAGTTTATATGTTTCCCTGTTAATGTGATAGGTTCCAAGTCGTACCTTAACTTGTTGATTTTTATTCTTGATAGTTTAACTGAGTATTTATAAAAACCCGTGTTGAGTTAATAACATACACATTTACGTGTTTCTGGAACAAAGGACTCCGTGGAACTCTCCACTGCTTCAACATAAGTTCTCTCAGCTGAAGGGATAGCAGGCCTAGACCTGACTCTATCATGTCCTGACTGGATGCCTACCTTCTCTACATTTGTCCCATTAGCTGTCACAATCGGACTCTTCGGTTGCCATTGCCTTGGTTAAACAACCTTATGTGGAACTAGATTGTTGACTGGTTTCCCTTTTCTACAAGATTTAACATCATGACCCATACCTTTGCACTTAGTGCAAACTATAGGTTTTCATTCATACTCGATCTTGATAGTCTCAACACTCCCTTTTTCTTTTTTGAAACGAACCTGTTCTATCAGCACCTGTCCCACTGTTTGTTCCAATGAAACCCTAACATATCCTAGTCAAGTTTTATCCTCTATAGAAGAATCAACTCTTAGGAACGTACCAGCTGGGGCTGCAATCTTGGGCGAACATTTTCCCCAGTATTTGAGGAGCAGGTCATTAAACCGTACCCAGGATGACACCTTCTTAACATCTTCCTTCAGTAAGTTTACATCCTGCTGCAATGGTTTGACAATTAATGGTTTATTGTCAAACATATGGTAACCGGCTTGTATGATGGTCTCTCTGGCATTTCTCTCCTTAAACCTTACCAAGAAAATCCCATTTGGTAGGAAGGATACTTTGTCAATACCATATTTACCCTAAACCCTTTGAATATACCCTTTTAACACCTCCCATGGAGGGTTTGCCTCGAGGAAATAACAGTAAACCGCAGTCGACCAGTACGTTACTTCATCTTTGGTATCCTCTTCAGTAAACTGAAGCAAATTATCCTCCTCTTCCAATGGTGTTTGGGTAATAGTCTTCTTATGACCACGTTGCGTAATCCATATTCCATTAGAGCCATCACCATCCTCATTAACTTCATCACCAAAGTTCAATCTTGGAATGTTTTGGATCTCATTCACAGGTTTGGTACGTATTGCTTCATCTATGTTAGAACTTATCTTTTTTGCAGAGTTACTACGTCCCTTCTCCTGTTCATTACTTATCTGTGCATTTGAGTTGCTACCATTGCTCTTTTGCTGCGTCTTCTTCGCAGAATTCCTAGCCATGGTCGCCTTCCTCGTCGCCCTAAAATCGCCTAGAAAGGTTCATTAGGGTTTTCATTTTGTAGATGCCTATTATTTTTCATGGTTAGGATTAAACCTGCGCGTGTTCACGGGGTTGAACGAGTCTGGACGATAAATCTGGTATTTTGCGTGCGTTCGTGGGATTAACTAGTTACCGATCTATTTTAATCCTAACGATTAAGGGCAAGTTTAATGCAACGTATTTTTCACGGTAGGTTCAAATAAGGGCAACAACTATTTTAAGGGCGTAAGGTCAAGTGTTAAAGTTACACAAAAAGTGCTTAAAGTTACACGAGATGAGTGATAAAGTTGCACTTTATCACTTGAAGTGATAAAAGAGCTGAATGTTATAGTTATATATCAATTTTAAACAAATGCAACTTTATCGTATGTCATCTGTAACTTTAATATACACTTACTGAAACATGTTGCCCTTATCTGAACCTACCTCTATATATGTGTGTGTGTGTGTGTGTGTGTATATATATATAAATATATATAGGTGAGTTCTAATAAGGTCTTGGGTAAAATTAAGTTCCTAAGTCCTAATCCTCACCATTGGATTAAATTAGATGGGTGGCTAAGATTATGTTTAGATTAGTTGGAGGCAATTAATAGTAGGACTCTTCCCAACTCCAATGTTGAGACTCCAATGCTGCTAATAAATATTAGGTCTCTTCCCAACCTCCAACATTTTTCATTCAATTATTCATTCTTATTATTTTCTTCTACTTGTCACTATTCACATGTTAATTCTAATTTATTCAAATATTTTTCCGGAAATGCTATGTCAAATATTGAATACAAAATTTAAATCGTTCTTTAAATAAAAGCGTCTTCATCAATAGTTCCGTAAAACTTAATTATGAATGATAGCGTCTTCTTCAAATGTTGAATACAAAGTTTTTTCTGATAAAATATTCATCTATACGCTTGAAACTTCAATTCAATCACTACACAACTTCAACTCTAACTTTGTGAAATTTTAGAACTCGTCTCCCACATACTTTAATCTTCAGTTCATAACGTCGAATACTACAATATTTATAATTTCAACAAACTCACTTTATAACTTCAACTCATTCACTTTCGAATTTCAAAGCACAACAATTACAACTTTATATATAACTGCTGAAAAGTTGAACATTATTTCTCTGTAAAAACATACAACGACGCGCTTGGAACTTTAATTCAAATTCTTTACAACTCCAACTCTCAATTTATGAAACTTCAACACTAAGTTTCTGAGACTTCAAAACACACTTACATCTTCAGTGCACGACTTTCAATATTTTAATATCAGTTTGTTTGGAACTTTAATTCAGCTGCAATGCAACTTCAGTACATTACATTTACAACGACATAGTTAACTGGTGTACATTCAAAACAATCTACCACACGCTTGCAACTTCAGTTCAAAAACATTACAACTTCAACTCTCAGTTTCGGAAACTTCAAAATCTTGCCTTTTTGGTTTGTAGAACATAACTTTGAAACTTTAAGCCCTTCTCTTTACAACTTCAGTGCACAACGTCTACAACTTCATAATTAAATGGTGGAATGTTCATTTTTCTTCTGCTCATATATATTCAACTGGATGCTTGAGACTTCAATTCCAAGACCGTAGAACTTCAACTCTCATCTTCTGAAACTTCATAATACATGTCCCATATATTCTCCTCAATTTCAACTATAACACTATCAACAACACAAAATGCAATTCTTAGACTCATACGAAGTTAGTTCCTACGGAGTATCTAATAACCAATCAAGATAACAAATTAACCCAGTATAACCAATCAGAACAAAAACATGAGTTGAAGAAAATATATGCAACAAACCCAGTAGTCAAGTCAGACGCATTATTACGCAAACAAAATACACAAAAGAATTTTCACTATGAAGGTGTAGAATAAAATTCCAGTAAAACCAATCTTAAGTCAAAACTGATACATAATTCAACCAAAGAAGCCATTCACTATCTTAACCAAAATGATTTCAAAATAGGTATATTGGACTCAAACTCAAAGGATAAGCATTTAAACAAGGAAGAAGCCGTTGACATTGGACCGTATTTCAACTTATGATTCCCCTTGATAAACCAAGTAAAATTCTTCTAACCATTCAACAAAATGCAATGATTAAGTTTTCTTAATTCAACCAAAGCATGACAAAATCAGTGAAGAAAAAGAGCATGAAAATAATCAGTATAAAAAATTAGGGATTACTGAAATATCAAATTAATTATCAGTATGAATGTCATCGAAAATTCGTTACACTAAACCCTAATTTATTGCACAAATTTGAAGAAAAACGATTTCCATTGTTACCTGAGTTGTAGAGGGGTTGACGATGGAGATTGATCGAATGAAAGTAGTACTATATGATTCATTAAATTGCAAGAAGAAACAAGAGTAAAAAATGTGATTCAAATTACCTGCATATTCACAGATGAATTGGGCAGAAGAAATGAACTGATCAGCAAACAATCCCCATCCCTTATTACAAACCCTAACAACATTCAATCTGACAGAAACACCCGATTGAGTTCGCCGATTCGCACAACCCGACCCGCACCCGCAACCTGGACCACACTCGAACCCTATCGCAGAACACGGACACTCATCCGCAACTCCACAATTGCCCTCGCCCTCGCCCATACAATCACACCCTGAATCATCGAAACTGAAATCGGGAATCATAAACCCGAAACCCTGTGGATTGAGCAGTGGAGATTGAAAGGAGTTTGGTGGATCAGTGAAGATGGGTTGGAGAATTGAAAGGAGTTTGGTGGATTCAGAGTAATAAATTATGATGGGAAAACCGAGGGTGGGAAAACAGAGGTGTGCATGGAAAACATAAACCTCGATTTTTTTTTAAATAATTATATATATCACTCAATCTCGGCCATCTATCTCTATTTAATCTGACGGCTGGGATTAGAACTTAGGACCTTAAATATGTGATATGCCCTCATTTGATCTCCCCTATATATATATAGAGAGAGTGAGGATCAAGTGAGTCCCTTTTTTTTATTTGAGTCCATGAGTCCTATTCTTAACCATTGATCTAAAGAGGATGAATGGTTGAGATTGCATGTAGTAATTAAGGTAGTAACTACCATATTTTGGAAATATTATGAGAAAATTCTCTCTCCTCCCTAAATTACTGCCAACTAATATCTTCTTCTCTCTCATCTCATTCATTTTTTTTCATTCAAACACCCGCCTAACACAAAAACCCTTCACCTTCATCATCTCTCATCTCATTCAATTTTTTCACTCAACTCTAGCACTCGAGTAAGGTTATATTGAAACAGCTTTCTAACTTTAGCAAACATAATGAACAAGGTGCGATCGCGATTGTTGGAAAACGTAGACAAGTATGCGGACGCTAGACAAAAGATCATCGACGCTCCCAAGAGCAAGCCAACAAAGGGCCGAAAAAAATAACGTGTTTACTGAATCATGTCATCTCTTTTCTAACTACGAATTAATGGTTTGTATTCTTTAGTTACCTGTCTAATTACATTGGTATTTTGACTATCACCAATGCATTGAACCTGTTAAACTCTGTTACACTAACTAGTTGTACCTGTTACTCTAATTTACTGCTGGTGTTACTATGGGGATTACTGAAGTTAACCCAATTTTCTTTGGTCTCACAATCTGTGTGTTACACCGAAGCATTGTAAATGTTACTTTAATGAACAATTTATGTTACTTTAAGTTATTAATGGTGTTTGTACAATGATATTGCAATTAATTCCTCTGACGCATTATATATTGTTTTTTGAAGAACAAATGTTGGTACTTTGTCAATGAATGGAACCAATCCAAGTTATCCCCAGTTACTTTGGCAATGATTTTGTCTAAACAACGCTGTTGTCTTCAGTTACTTCAATGCATTGTTTCCGTTACTGTAATAGACGAATAGTGTTACTCTGATACACATGAGATGTTACTCTAACAAAAAACACATGTATTAAATAAATATAGTGTTAAATGCACCGTAACACAGCGCTATGTGTAAAAAAAATTGTACAAAATTAGTTTTTCGTGTAAACCAGAAAAAAAAGAAAAAATTCTTAATGACAAAAAAACACGAGTATTCTCAAAACACTTGTTCATCCTCCTCGTCTTCCTCGGTGTCTTCTTCAGTTTCCTCTCCTTCGATGTCTTCATCTACTTCATCCTCGTCATCCTCATCATTGATTGGCTTAGTAGGCTGTTTAGGCGGTCGTGATGCGTACAGATTTGGACAGTTTCGTTTGGTTGGCTTAGTATACTTTCTCACATCAAATCCGCAAGCCAGCGCGTAGATTTTGTAAAATTCCACTGCCTCATCAATTGTTCCGAATACTTGCTCCATGTACGGAGTGAAAACCTCACCCACATCTCTGCACCATTCCTGTGCATTCGGTTCTTTGCCAATGCTTCGTGCAAGAAATTAAAAAATGTCACGCCCATGGACATAAGTGTTACTTCAACTCATAAGTTGTGTTACTTTAACCCTTAAAGGATGTTACTCCAACGTCAGTGCCAAAAACCCTTTTCAGTTACGTGTTTGTGTTACTCTAATTAGAATTAGATATTACTGTAATTCATAACTTGTGTTACTTCAACGCCATGACTGCTTCAACATAAAGCAAACAATAATATCAGTGAAACAATAATATCAATGAACCATTGTTATTAATCCATGATTGATCAAATGAATCAAATTCTACCTTTTCCAGTGTTGTCATGTGCGTTCGCATCTTTGGCAAAACCACCTGCACAAAATCAAACAGCGTTACACCCATGCAAATAATGTGTTACTATAATTCATAAGTGGTGTTACTCTAACGTGTACAATACGTTACTCTAACATCATCATCAAAATCTTTTTTCTGAACGTTCATTTGTGTTACTGTAATTGCAAGTAAGTGTTACTTTAATGCAGAAGGCATGTTACTTCAACGATGTTTATGCGTTAATTGAAATCAAAACAATAGTATCAATGGATATCATGGAAAATCTGAATAAAAAGCATAAAAAGCCATGTAATCTATAAAGATCGAGAGAGCAAATAACCATTGATACGACACTGTGATATCAAAACGCAATGACATAAAAAAAAACGCAAATTGATACGAAACTGTGATACGAAATGAAAATGAAAGCACTATAAACATGAAAATCGACGTAAAAAAAACGCAATTTGACGCGATAAACCATTGATATTAAAACGCACATTGAAAGCAATATGACCATCGAAATCCATGAATAAAAATTGAATTAAAACGTGAATGAAATACTGAAACTCACCATTGTTATACTCGATCAGTTGCTTATCAACCGTTGAAGACGATGATGCGGTCATTGAATCCATTGTAACAGAATTCCGAGTACAAAATCGATGATTGAGTGTGAATGAAGAAAGGTTTTTTTTTGTGTTTGAATGAACGTGATATGATGAATGAATGTGAATGATGAATGAATGTGATAGGGAGTTATTGTTTCCTAAATTCATGGGAGCTATTTTAGGAACGTAAATCTTTTTTTTTTATAATGGATGCATCTTGTCCATCCATCCTCATGTCATCCAATGGATGAGATGAGGACTTAGGGACTCACAAAGAGTAAAGGACTCATAAGAGCCTTACTCTCTCTCTCTCTCTCTATATATATATATATATCTATATATATATATATATATATAGAGAGAGAGAGAGAGAGAGAGAGAGAGAGAGAGAAAGAGAGAGAGAGAGAGAGAGTCAAGATCCGGTGAGAACCACCACTTGATGAGAACCTCAATCAAAACCCAATCAATTTTTTTTTCAAAAATTTTGATAACTAATTTACCCTTAGCTTCATTTATTCGAATACTTTACTAGGCATAACTAATCATATTTTATTAAAAATATTTAGAAAAATTGCTATTTAATCATGAAAAATTGAAAAGGTACACGGAAATGCAATTAAGGTACACTAAAAGTGCAATAAGGTCCATAAAAAAAATTACATACACTGAAACGAGTATTAGGTACACTAAAATTATAAGTTTCCGTTTCCGTCACTAGACGAGATTTTTTCTACCGAAAAATATGTTACCCAACCATTAAATTATACGATGAATTCAAATATGTCATTAAATTTTTTAAAAAATATTAATTTAAATGAGTTCTCAAGGGTCTCACCAAGTTCATGGTTCTCACATGATCTTAAATCTATCTATCTATCTATATATATATATATCTATATATATATATATATGTATGTATGTATGTATGTATGTATGTATGTATGTATGTATGTATGTATGTATGTATGTATGTATGTATAGAGAAGAGATCAAATAAGTTCACCATATGTCATTAAGTATATATTAAAGTTACAGATGACATACGTTAAAGTTGCATTTGTTCAAGATTGATATGTAACTATAACATTCAGCACTGTTATCACTTAAAGTGATAAAGTGCAACTTTAACACTCATCTCGTGTAACTTTAAGCACTTTTTGTGTAACTTTAACACTGGAACTTATGAACTTATAAGAGTTGTTTGTCTTATCTGAACCTATCTCAAGGTTCTCACCAAGTTCATGGTTCTCACATGATCTTAAATCTATATGTGTGTGTGTGTGTGTGTGTGTGTGTGTGTGTGTGTGTGTGTGTGTGTGTGTGTGTATGTGTATATTTATGTATGTGTATATATATATACACATACATAAATATACACATACACACACACACACACACACACACACACACACACACACACACACACATATATATATAATATTTTCAACTTATAAATATTTTTATTTACGAAAATTTAGCCATTAATGATTTTATTACGAAGTTTCGTAAATAATTATTTTCTATCGCGAAGTTTACTCGAATTGCTTTGAAATACCTTTAACTATTTTATGATCTTTCTTTTTATCAACTTACAAATCATTTGTGACCTTTTTCCCCATGTTTTGGACCGACACCCCTTTGTATCACACCCATGGCATTTTGATAACCTTTCATTTTATAAAAACGATTTAAGGAATTAGATAATTCTTTACATCCATTTAATTGAATGACTAATGCACAAACTCTTCATGCCCCATGCTCTTTATTTGGCTGGTGCATTTAGCCTAAGTCTCCCCTTGTTTTCATCAAAAATTTATTTGCATTCATTCATAAGAAACCATTCATTTCTTACATTATTCATTTTTTTCATTAAACAACAATTTTTCTCTTCATTTTCTCTTCTTGGCTGATATTTTCCAGCACCTTTCCAGCCAAATTTAGTCTCTAATCGAGTAATAATCGTTTCCTTTTTATCATCAAATTAATCGTTATTCTGATCCTTCCGTTGAGGTAATAATCAATGTTGTTTTCGATCATTATTTACCTTGATTTTCTTAGTTTTTTTCATGGTAATTTTCTGCCATGTTTTTTGTGTTTAAAGGAATAGTAGACGATCCCGAGGCCGACTAGTATATTATCGACTCGAATTTGGATTAGAAGTAACGTCGATGTTACTCGGTATTACTTTATTTTAATTGTGTAATTACATGTATATTTCTATATTTTATTTTTGTCAATATATGTATGTCATATAATCTGGAAAAATTTGAAAATTTGAAAATTTACATGTTTCTGTAATTTTATCGCTTTTACGATATTAACGATTAAATCGTCATATTAATTTGTAAAAGCGTAATATTCGGCCTAAACTTGTAATATATGATTATATTCCGTAAAAATGAGGTTTTTGAAGATTTTATAATAATTTGGTATTTTTCTGATATTTTAGTTATCGATTATTGAATTATTAACGTTTACGGACAAAAACGATTAAATGCCAATTTTTAGTTATAGTACTTAAACATTTTATTTTAATCTGAAATTTGACATGGAAAACCTTTCTGATGAAAAAGAATTTTTGAATTTTTCATAATTTTTCGGAATTGTTAAATGGGTGAATTTATTAATCACTTTAAATCATCGTTTATCCTTAAAACCGTGTTTGTCGCTTTAATTTCCAAATTTCTGGTCTTTTGTTTAAATCTGGAAAAAATGTGTTTCTGATGGTTTCATATTAAAATGTAATTTTTTTTATTTTTATTGCTTTAATAAAATGTTAGGAACGATAAGTTTTATTAATGGTTTCATTAATTGTGAAAACGGGTTTTAAAAGACGGTTTTAACGGAATTATTAGATCTGGAATTTTGGAAATCTGGAAAAATTAGTAGTTTCTAGAAAATATTGATTTTTAAGTTTAATAATAATTTTTGGATATTAATACTTAAATCGTTTTGTAATTACTATTTTTATTAATCGTTATTGTCGAGGTTAAACGATTAACGAGAAAACCCTTTAAAAACCGAATTTAAGGATTCTGGAAAATCTTTTTTTCTATACAAAATGTTCATAAATAGTATTGAGTTTTGGACAGAATTATGATTTGTCGTTAAAATGGTCTGTTTCACCTAAAAGAATTATTTTTCCATCCATTTTGAAAATATTTAAATCTGAAACTTTAATAGTTAAATCATCCCTTAACATACTCTAAATAAGTTCAATGGTTTAATTTAATAAAAGGCGTTAAAAGATTTAACTTGACATTTGCCGTAAAGTCTTATTTATAATTGTATTGTCGATACTAATAATAAATAGGGAATTTTAGCTTTGTAACTTTTTAAACACCCTGATTAGTAATATTAAAATGTTTAAGACATTTTTAATCATTTTATAAACACTTGTAAGATATTTTAATAATTTCATAAACCTAAATGGTCTCACTTTGATAATTAATATCGTTAAAGCCGAAAGTATAAGTTTTACAAATCTATATCGTTTACTAAAAATATTGTGTTATTATGAACTAATATTTTGATATGATGCTATTTTTTGTAAAGTTTCTAAAAATAGAAGTTTCCTAAAATAGAAAGTTTCCTTTTTTATTCTCTCCCTTCAAAACCAAACACACTAAAACCCATTTTGCCACTATTCACAAGTCAAGACAATATTCGATATTCTTGACAATCCACAAAGCAAAATATAGTCATGTGGGATCTTGTTTGATTCATCTTTGTGAGTAGAGTAAGAATATCAAATTTTTAGGATTTTTAGTAATGTAAAATGAAAGATATTGACCGTGTAAAACACGTCTCGGCAAATGAGAAAAAGCAAGTGGTGTGTTTGGTTATGAAGGGAGGGAGTAGAATATAATTATTTCTCGTTTTGTCCTCTTATTATTATAATGATTATATCTTTTTAATATCGATAATGACTTTGTTTTGGAGTTATGGATTAATAACAAGTGTGAGGTTAGAGTAATATAGTCAAGGATGTACGTTTTTGCCATCAACTGTAAGGCTGGTGTGTCTTTATGGGGCACATTGGTTGTTGAACTAAGTAGGGTTTGTGTTCAGGAGAGTTTGCATTGTGCCCTTAAACTTAGATATGGCATCCTGTAAGTCGCGTTGGGTTGAACTGGATATGGTTTGTATCCTGAAGGGGTGTATACTACTTAAACCAGGACCTCGCTGCACGCAGTCCTCCTGTTATAGTTGAGTTGCCTAGTTAGAGACTGGATTCTGTTATGAGTTAAGTCTACAGTTCTCGAAGCTAGTTTTCAGTATTATCCTAGTAAAAGTCTGGCCTTAACACACTGATCGAATTTCCATAACGCCTTTTTTGAATATTTTTATTATTATCGATATAATTTGGTTGTAGGTTGGCAAATGTTTTATTTTTTCTGCGAAAAACTCATTTTTATTATATTGTTTCGATACGTGAAGTTTTTCACTGAAAGCTTATTTTTATGAATAATGTTTTACTGTTTTCCGTTCTTTTACTATTTTTCTATAATAGTAATTAAAGTTTTAAAATCATGTTTTACGGCTGGGAGAACGTTGACGTTGCTCCCCACTGATTGTGGTTGTTATGTTTTTAACATGACAAGTATATGTGTTTCCCTTCGGGTGGGCTAGCGAGCAGTTATCGATCCTGCTTGTTTTAATAAGATCACTGTATTATGGATTGTTAAAACTTTTTTTATGGATTTTATTTTAGTTTTTTATTTTTATTTTTTTTGTAGCCATTTTTATTTTATGGCTTATGTATTGACTTACCATTTTTTATTTAATCAAGACATAGCTACATTGTGTTATAATCCCACTTCTACGGTGTTTCCGCCACTGTATTGCGTTAGAATTTCTAGGGGATTATAGTTGGTATCAGAGCTTACACCTGAAATTATGGAAAATACCAGTAAATTATTTAAACAGTAAATAAAAATATTATTAGAGATGGGTAGAAACAAGTAAGGACTTATTTGTTTAGCTTTCCTGTTCCCGAAACTCAATGATTAGCATTGAATATTTGTTTGATATGTCAAAGAAGATGATGAGTGGACAAGATCTTGACGTGATGCTGCTGTAAATTGGGACGGGACCTACATAAATACAATGGTGACTTTCCAGCCCCAATTCAGTTTTCTGAAGTTACATGCCAGATGGTCAAGAGTAGATTCCAGTTTCATCACGGTGCAGCAGACTCAGATGTAAAATCACTTTGGATCCAGATGGAGCGACCCAATACTAGTGTGCTTGTTCCTCTACTTGAAGTTGAAGAAATCCAGCGAGATTCCTTTGTGCACTCCGGAGGTCCGCAGATTCTCTTATAGTTTAAGATCTTAATTATCAGGGATCATTGCTTGTTTTCTTTCATCTTCCACCCTCTGATTCTTCCGATTATTCTCTTATATTCTCATCTTCATTCTTATGGTGGATCCTTGTTCTATTCTTTTATTTTACCATCTTCCTCCTGAGATTCTTTGGTTAGACCGAATTCTGTCTTAGTGAGCCTTTTGGAAGTTACAGATGTTTGAGGTTTAGTAACTCCTTGTTACCTATGATTTGAGGATTGTGAGTTATACCAATTTAATCCAGTCTAGTAAGCTTTTCGAGGTTTGATTTGAATGGTATTAGGTCATTAATGGAATTAGGATTGTACCATATAGATTGATCAAGCTTGGGTTATGAATTACTTGATCCTATAGAGGACTAAGAGTTGAGTATTTTTTTTTGATAGTGAGAATTATATCATATTTTGATGGATACCTAATACCCAACATAAAACCTAGTCAAGTGTAAATAATAATATTACTTGGGATTCCTAACTAATGTTGACTTGGTGGACTAATCATGGAATTTTTGGATCATAAATCACGGTTCAAGATGTTAGCAGGAGTGTTGTGCATGGTACTATTTCAGGTTCTCGTGAATGTTCTAGAAAATTTTGGCTGACATAGATCAACCCTTGTTCCTTATGGATTAGGTCGTTGATCGTTGATGTAAGGTTGTAACCTACAAATTTTGGAGTTGACTCGCCTAAGTTTGGACAAATCATTATTAACCTTGAAGAAGAAAAACATTTTGCACAATTAGAGGTTGAATTTATCGCGTCGTTTTGAGGAATTCTTAATGCCAATCATCTTGATTTAATTTTCTTTTTTAATTTTGGTGTACCATTTTTTTAATTTTTGGTGTACCATTTTTAAATTTTAGCATACCCTTTTTCAATTTTAGCGTACCATTATCGTACCCTCTTTTAATTATGGTTTACCCTTTTTCAATTTTAGCGTACCCTTTCTTAATTTTAGCGTACCCTTTTTCAATTTTAGCGTACACTTTTTAAATGTTATCATACATTTTCTTAATTTTATCGTACTCTTTTTTAATTTTTGTTACGTGTACCCTTTTTAAATTTTAACGTACCTTTTTTTCAATTTTAGCGTACCCTTTTTCAATTTTAGCGTAACCTTTTTCAATTTTAGCGTACCCTTATCGTACCCTAATTTAATTATGGCGTACCTTTTTCAATTTTATCGTACCCTCTTTTAATTATGGTGTACACTATTCCAATTTTAACATACATTTTTTTCAATTTTAGTGTAACATTTTTCAATTTTTGTGTACCTTTTTAAATGTTAGTGTATCCTTTTTAAATGTCAGCATACCTTATGAATAAACCCTAAATTTGCCAAATCCCCAATCTCACAAACTAAAAACAATAATTAAATGACTTTAATTCTAATAATTACTGATAAATATTAATTTTGATGTTTATAAGGAAATTTCATGAATCTCGGTAATAATTCGACGAACATAAACTATGCACTAACGTTACTATTGCTAACAATCTTAATAAAATAAGATCGATAGTAATTAATGGGTCACAATGAGTCCATTATTAGAGTATAATTTAGATTACAAAACACAATCCAATTTATAATAATACAGAGTAGTATAATAATTAAAGTAAACAAATACAATGAGGTGAAGGGTGAAGTGTGTAAGACCATAGGGGAGAGTAAATAATGTCAGGAGTGAGCAGCAGGTGGCATACTCCATAAATTAACGAATCGAAGTTTGATCAATGAAATTGGAGAATTGTTCATTTAATTTGATTATTTTCTGAATGAAGTTTAGAGGAAGTAGTGAGAGAAGGGGGGAGGTATCAGGCTTTTTTCAGTAGAATGAATTTAGTCGGATCATCATGTACGAAATTAATCTCTTGTGTTAAGATGTGTTAAGATCTAAGGGTTGAGATAAGTTCTCACGGTTCTCATCATAGCATAGGTTCTCACCCGATCTTAACTCTATATATATATAGAGTAAGGCTCTTATGAGTCCTTCTCTATATATGAGTCCATAAGTTCTCATCCCATCCATTGGATGGGATGAGGATGGATGGACAAGATGCATCCTAATATTTGTATTTAAAAAAAAACGAAGAAGGGAGATTTAGTATCCTAAAATAACTTCATTGATTTTAGGAAACAGTAACTCCCATAATCATTTCATTCCTCATTCATTCATTCATTCACGTTATACGTTCATCAAAACCTAAAAAAAAGTGCTCCCATCATCACGTTCATTCATTCATTTAATCAAATCTGTGCTCGAAATTCCATTACTATGAATTCAATGATCGCGACATCTTCATCAACTATTGATAAGAAATTCATCGAGTATAACAATGGTGAGTTTCGATATTGCTTTCATATTTTCCGTTAATTTTTATTCATCATCCTGATTAATTTGCGTTCCTGTTTTTTGCGTCAATTTTCATGCTGATATTGCTTTCATGGTCGTTTCATTCATCATAGATTCATATCAATGGTTAATTGGTCTCTTGTTAGTATAGATTCCAGAGTTTTATGTTTGTTATTTAGGTTTTCCGTAATCTCCAATGATATTATTGTTTTGTTGTCTATTGAAGCAGACACAGCGTTGAAGTAACATACGTTCTAAGTTATAGTAACACGTAATTTTAATTAGAGTAACACACACTGAACGTTGAGAAAGGTTTTTGATGATAATGTTAGAGTAACGTGTTGTACGAGTTAGAGTAACTCAACTTAAGAGTTGAATTAACACATTGGTTGCATCGACGCGACGTTGTTTAATTTTGTGCAGGTGGAATTTGGAAAGATGCGAATGCACAGGCACTACTACAAAACATCAAATAGACAACTGTTTTTTTTGCCATAGACAACTGACTTACAACAGTTGAGTAGTTTGGAGTTGTATATTAGTCTAAGCATAGACATCTGTTTTACAACAGTTGTCTATTGGTTAATAAACAACTGTTTTTGTAAACAACAGTTGTCTATTACGTATATAGACAACTGTTTTTCTAGAACAACAGTTGTCTATTACGTATATAGACAACTGTTTTTCTTAAACAACAGTTGTCTATATACATAATAGGCAACTGTTTTCTGAAATACGTATATATAGATATTTTCTTATATACGTATACAGATTTTATGTTTTTTTAATAATTCTTAAATACGTACATATTAACAAACCATAAAAAAGGAATACCATAGCGAATAATTGAACAAAAGAAGTTACATTTTTATAAAATCCAACATCCAAAAGATACATAAAATCATTATCCAACATCCAAAATTCAAAAGGTACACACGTAAAATCATTATCCATGTCCAAAAGTACCTAAAACCATAATCCAACTAACACCTTGTCCGCATAAGGTAATCCGATGCATCATATACGACTAATTATTAAGAAAATAATCCGCCCATAATCCACGAACCTCGTCAATATCTTCTTGAGAATATGGCATCATATCATTGAAATGCTACAAAATCAATAATATAAATGAACTAATTATTTTGTTTCAATTATGTGCATAAAACAAATGATTGAAACAAGAGAAAGTGTGAAAACCCAAGTCATACCTCATTGACGGTTCTCTTCAAATCAGAACGAGTGATAATTTCGATCATATATCTCATCACGTAATAACCGCATTCTGTTTTCCGAGCATGAGGAGCCGACTACATTGCAACAAGTATAACAAAGTGTAAGAGTCGTACAAATGACAAAATACAAGATACAACATACACATACATGGATGAAGGTTATTAGTAACAAGATGACCTGTAACCATACCGTAAATAGATAAATGAGAATTCTAACATTGTACTCAATTTTTAATCTATTAAGTTTTTTTAATGTTGTATCCCTGTTTTCTTAGAAATGCTTAATAATTGTAATATGTCTACTCATAAGCAATTACATCAACTGCTAAGAGTTTGTTACTGTATTAAAATGACCTCGATCGAATCCGGTTTTATGGCTACTCGTATTAAAATGACGTCCCCTCTCCTCCAGGCTCCATTATTGAGAAATAAATAAATAATGGATCAGTCGTGCATTCCTGCCCTATAGGTATAGCTCAGGATTATATCAAGTTGACTGAGCAAGGTGAGACCCAGTTCACATTAAGCACAAGGATTCTGTTGAGACCATACAAAGCTGACTGAAAATTCTAGACAGTGCCAATAAACCACAACAGACGCTAAGGGTGTTTTCAGAATTCAGTTGAGAAGACCCAACACGGCATCAGTCCTTGTGCTGTATAAAATATTACCTCTATGGGAACAGGGAAATCATATGTTAAGCTAACAATCACCTCTATATAAAAACAAGTTGCTTGGTTTTAGCTACCATTTCTGTTAGGGCACTTCTCGCAAATTACATCAACAATAATCCCAAATCACCCAGATTGAACCAATCAACACAATCACAAGCCTCATTTTTTCATCATAGAAGCAAACAATTCATATAACATACGAGGTTTAAATAAGTACATACATTAACTTTCACCCACTGCGGAATTTGAGAACTCTTCCTTGTACCCCCTGTATAGTCGTACACTTTTATAGACCTAGCACGGGAAAAAGAAAAGTTAAGTCACTATTAAAGAAGAAACATAAGTAAAATGAAAAAATTATCTATAGTAATAAATTGAGATAACTCACGTATTAAGTAAAGTTTTAAATCCACTAGGCTCGGACTTTCCAAGTGGGTCAAACCAATATACTTGGTTATGCTCAACAATATCTATCAAAGCAAGCATCCAATGTTCCCTATTAACATTAAAATCAACTTCCTTTAATCAAGTATATATATATATATATAACAAATAGTTTAAATTTTATTACTTGAAAAGGATATACTCACTCTTTGTAGAATGGAGCTAGATATACTAGTTTTTTCCCTTTCATCATCCATTCAGATATATATGTCGCCAAAGCATCAGGATCATGTCCTATCAGTGATGTCTTCTCCGGACAAAAAAACTCATATCTTTTGGAGTCACAAATACTACGCAAGTACACAAAAAAATCATGAGATATCTTTGACCTTTGTAAATCTCAAAAAAAAAATTGATTACTAACTACATACTTACCGAACAAAAGTCTAAAGTCTGAATGCATACGCAGTTGAGTTCTTCCATATTCAACAATCGATTGATGTCATTCTTGGTGAGAAAAATTGTTTGCTCATTCCCCATAATATCCTCACTCAAAGTAAGTTCAGATTTTATATCATCATCCATCATACTAACCATCTTCGACAACAACTTTCTGGATTCATATTTTTGCTCGAAAATATTTTTCACAACATTGTTTGATGTAGCAAATGACTCTTTCGTTATGCATTTAGAGCTCTCAGTTGTCTTTACTGTTTTAGTACTATCGTTTTGCATGTTTTCATTTGTCTCCTTCAGCGATGCTTGAGGACTTGTTTCCTGAGTTATCTACATTTCAAAATAACTCATTAAAATTCATTGGAACGGAGGAAGTATAATTGGTGCGACCTACTCCTATAATTTATTATAAATAACTGGACAATATTGGAGTAAAGGAAAAGGTAATGCCAGTACATAGTGGAGTCGATTATTTAAGAGCTAAAATGATGGTTCCTTATCCAGGATTTGGAGGGTTGCAAGTAGCGGTGTAGAGCCACTAAAGAAGGTAGTCATCATCTTAATCACTTTAGCCACTAAAGAAGAGTAGTTGATCTTAGGTGTATTCTTTCTTTCAATTTTCCCAAAAAGTAAGGATTACCAACTACGGAGTATGCTTTAAAATTTGGATAATGGAAGTCACACACATGTTATCTTAATATTTGGATAATGGAAGTCACACACATGGACAAAGCATATATTCAACTCATTTTTCGATAACAATACTATCATGATCATCACTAGAAGGCTACTGAGAGTAAGCAACTTCTACAAACAAAAGATCAACAGGCAGAATACCGGATTATCGCATTCAAAGCTACTAGAACAATGAAATTACGTGTTAAACACCTTATGGAATACCGTAAAAAATTATCGCATTCAAAGCTACCGGATTATCGCATTCAAAGCTGCGAGTATGAATCATCAGAACAATATCACATGAGTTGACAAGTCTCGTAAGAGAAACAGAGAGCTCCACACAGTACAGAACATTATCCCCTGTTTTTTTTAATCTACCATTCTTCTACCCTTTATTATATGAGGGTTGGATTTAAATGGAGAGAGTTTTAAATGCCATATCGTGTCTGAATGTTCAAATAATTATTATTAGACATTATATTCCTATCGACATTTTTTCATTCATCACAAAAACATTCGCGCCTTATAACAAATTTTACCGTTATCAAGAAAAAGTTAAAAAGTATCGATTTTTAAGGTTACTATATTATTCATGGTTTTTTTGAGCCTTTTAAGGTCCCGAAACTTGAGAATTTGCACTTAAACTAATCCTTGTTGAAACGTATTTTACGAGAATTTTAGTTCTTAAACTTACTGAAATGTTTAGTCCAAATTGGCATTTCACATTTGCATTTGAACTTGGCTTCAACAAAAGTGCTCTAACTATGAGTTGAGACCGGAATACACACACGTCAATCAAGTACTAGCAACTACGACTTATTCACTTTGATTCTTACAAATTGCTACGATATGTATTTTTTTCAAATTATTTTGATTAAAGATTTTTAGTAGTAGTAGTGGTATAGTACTAGTTTTTTATTAAATTTTTTTATTAAAATTCAATCTTTTGAATTGGGTTTTTTTTATTAATTTTATTACCTATAAACCCAATTCAAAAGATTGAATTTTGAGCTCAAAGGTTTCATCTTTTCTGAATTTTATGATAGATGAGATGATACCCAGAATTTTGACTAGAGTAAAGAGCACAAATATGATGAGGAAAAGGGGATACCTTGGAGAAGCTTAACCTGGCCGGAATTGGGCGGCGGCGCTGGTGGCCAGAGGTGGGCGAGAGTGAGCCGAGAGAGAGTGAGAGGTGACTTCAGCAAATAACAGATCTGGAATAGTTTAGGGTTAGAGGAAAAAAATTGAGAAGATAAGTTGAGCAGGAGTGTTGAGCGGGAGTGTTGAGCGGAATCTGGAATTGGGATAATTGAAAAGGGTTAGAGGTGGATAAAATTTTAATATTATAAAAAAAACACTAAGGCCCTGTTCTCCTGGACTTATATTGAGACAGTTTCAGTTCAGTTCAGACAGTTTCAGTTCAGTTCAGACAGTTTCAGTTCAGTTCAGTTCAGACACATTCAGTTCAGTTCAGTTCAGTTCAGACACATTCAGTTCAGTTCAGTTCAGACTTATTATTATTATTATTATTATTATTATTATTATTATTATTATTATTATTATTATCATCATCATCATCATCATAATATTCATTATTATTATTATTATTATTATTATTTTTTTTTTTTTTTTTTTTTTTTTTCAGTTCAGTTCAGACACGTTCAGTTCAGTTCAGTTCAGTTCAGTCAATTTAAGTTCTAGATAACAGGGCCTAATTAAATTAAAAATAATCCAATTGAAAAATGAAGAAATTGATGTACAGTGAGTTATATATAGTGAAATAAAATTAATGAATTAATAAAAATGAAGCGTCGTGTATTATTTTTTTACGTTGTTTGATTAATTAATTGATTTTTTATTCTGATTTTATTTATTTATAATTATTTTTTTGGTAAAAAAATAAAACAAAATAAAATGGGATTTTGAGAAAGAAGCCGTTAGTCAAATCGTACATGGGTTTGAAAAAAAAAAATTATACTGTTACAAAGATCAAAGTTTGTATCATGTAAAAATCTGAGTGAGTTTGGGGTTACCTCTAACGTCGATACATGGAGAGCCATGAGTGGATACGTCGGTCCTCGACGGTTCCATCTCAAGAAATCGTACCCTAAATTTATTACCTAAAAATCGTCTCAACTCGATCCTTGCTTCGCCCGTACATGAGAATGTCCCATTATGTATGCGCACTACTACAAATCCCATTGAATATCGACGCTTTTTTCTTTGATTTCCGTCGCTTTAAAGCGTCCAGAATTATACTCCTGACGCTTTACAAAAGCGTCGGATTTTGAGCCGTCGGGAATTTCTGATGCTTTTAAGCGTCGAGATTCTTGACACTTTCTTGTGTCAACAATTTAAGACGACACTTTATGATGTCAAGATTTCTGGCGCTTTTATGTATCAAAAATTCAAAGGTTGACATTAATTTGTGTAAAGAAAACAAATGGTAGTAACTAACATTGACAGAAAAAAGCGTCAAGATTTACTTATTAAGAAAATAGTTTATAATTTTTTTCAGACATTGACAATATAATATGAAATAAATATACAACCAACATACATCTATCTCACAAAGATAAGCAAATAAAATATTAAAAATAACCAATATATAGTATACGATGGTCAATCATGCCTATATACAGTATCATGATTTAATGTCTCGTACAAAAGGGATGCCAAAAAAATATGTCAAAAATATTTGCTCTCAAACATAGTTGAGTATGTACTAAATTAATAACCCAATCTAATATCGATCAAAAAGAAAAATATATGGACTATGGAACGAAGCGTCTCATCACGAGTATTAAATAACAAAACTCGCGTGCGTGCAACAACAATAACGATGCCAGCACAAAGACGTATTATTAGATAACAATGGCTAATAGTAAAGCTCAATATAAAGATCTACAAAATAATGGCTACTAGTTAGGCTCAAAATATCAGCAAGTGAAGGAGCTTAAATGATTTATCCTACGTTATTTCAAATGTTCACTTGGTTGTTCAAATTGTTAAAGAAACTTATACTTAACCCATTTCACTTAGGATGAACTACATTTAACATAAAGTGGCTACCAAAGAAGAAAATTACCAGCATATTTGACGAGAACTTAGGATGAACTACAACTAACATAAAGTGGCTAGGAAAGAAGAGAACTACCATATTTGACGAGAGTATAGGGGAGGTAGGGTATTTTTATAAGACTATGTATCAATGTTTGATCATATTTAGCTGGCAAGTCTTAGTTCATCGACTCGTTTTTCGTAACCTCGCCTACAAGCTTTTATATTCTCTTAATTTTCAGGAGTTATAGAACATGCTACTAAGAACTTTTATTTTATGTTCAAAGTGATCTTATCAATTTTATAACCACTACAAGATTGTTGGTTTATCATTTTCCTCTTTCTTTTGGAAATAGTCAAAATGGGTGTTCTATCAGTAAACACAAATCCAGTCCCGGCTCGTAACTTCGTCAAATCACTATGTTTGCACGTAGAAGGTTACTACAATAGTATCTTTAGAAAGTATTTCATCAAGTATAACAACAATAATAGGATATATAGATGTAATAGTTGGGTCTTAACCATCACTTTTAAGTTTTGGTCAGACAAAAATCGAGTGACTCATTGTATAGTGTCAACAATGCTCACATACCATGTGCTGTAAGATTAGAATTCATATCTGTACCTGTGAAGAAGTTCGCAAGAAATTGATGACTGATAGCTCACTCTAGCTCGTAATATTCATCATTATCTTCCTTCTTCTTATGAGAATTTACATCCATCAGCTCTGTAGTTGTCGCAGTGTGCTCCAGTTTCTAGGCCATTTATGTGTTCCTGTCACAGAACTTATGTAAATAGGCCACTAAAAAGATCAAGTCTTAGAAATGACATTATAGATCAGAATTCAACAATCTGCTATACATCGCAAGTGACATAATCAAAATGAAAGCATCACTCTCATATATTTTTCAATTCAGTGCATAACCTTGTTAGTTCATGATGCTAAGTCACGATCCATTTCACCCCAGCCCCTGGCATATCCACACTTTTCTGAAGGAGAAAAGATGCTAGACGATCATTATCTTTACAAAGTAAAAAAGATAACTTACACTATTTTCCCACGATTTTGTAGTTAAACATATAAGTAGCTTTATAGTGCAGGTCCGACTCTCTGAATCAGGTGCTTTTTCTTCATTATTTGGAATGGATTATGACTGCCACAAACTATCAACTACCCCTAAGGCACTGTTAAAATGATTGTTATCTATCACGTCGTCCATCAGTCTGTGAAAGCCTCATATTTCTTCTTTCAAAGATCAATCTCTTACCTCCCTCTTTTATCTGGCAGTCAACTACTCTCCTACTCGTCCTCCAAATCCAGTGCCCTTCTTTTAGTGGAATTCAAAGGAAGCATTCAGGCGCACCCAAAACAAACCGTCCGGTGGATAGATAGTACATAATAAAATTACTGGAGTAATGGGTAAATAATGGTGGCCTAAGCGGTCATACGAAAAATGAAACAAGATACATACCAAGTCTTAGAAGAGGCCACAAGAACTGCAGCAGATGAGTCAGCAGAAACACAAGTAGTACCAAATAATAAGTACTAACAATAATTAACAAAAGTGGTACCAAATAATCCGAGAAAACATGAATCACTCACAGCAGCAACATTAACATTAGTAATAAGATTTAAAGCCCTGGTGGTGCTAATTTCCAATCAATTAAAATACAAACTGAAACCCTAGATCTGATCGAAAATGTACCTTAACATCCCACACATTCGGGGCGACAACAAGGTTATAGCAGCAGAGGACACATATTTTTTCCTCATAAAGTTCCAAATACGTAGATGAACCCTAAGACAGTAACACAAGAATAAAATTTGTGTATTTTAAAATAAGAAGAATAAAACAAACATAGTTTCAAAATCACAAGGAAAAACATGTAAATCGCACCTGAAGGTTGAACAAGGTGACGAAAGGAAAATGACCAGACTTACTACTGCTGGAGGATGTGATTGACGACAATCAACAAGGTTTGGAGTTAATAAGTGAATGAAATTTTAGGCAAATCGATGAATGAGATCAATAAGGAGAAGCGAGAATAAGAAGATCAAAAGTTTGATTAGGTTTTTTTTTTAATATAAAGTTTGATTAGGTTTTGGGTGAAGCGGAAGTTCAGAGAAGAAAAAAAAGGTTGTTTCCTATTTTTTACCCTTTATTTAATATGTGGGCATGTTTCTATTAATCACGGAGCATTAATCTACGTGACGCTTGCCTTAAGCGTCAAGCATATAGCGTCATCAAATACATGTATTTGTAGTAGTGGCGGTTCCCGCCTCTCGTGCTTCCTTTAGATCCTGAAAAAATTAGTGATCTGAAAAAATTGGGATAATTGAAGTTGGGTAAATGAGTTGAGAAAGTGATAGGGGTCGGGTAAATTAGTTGAGAAAGTGATATTGGTCGGGTAAATGAGTTGAGAAAGTGATATGGGTTGAATTACACTTATTATTAGATTACTTAAAAAAATATTTGAGAAAGTGATATGGGTTGGGTAGTAGAGTAATAACAACCAATTTTTAGTGGTCCTGAAATTAGAATAGACAACTGAGGTTAATTAAAAACAGTTGTATAATATATAGACAACTGTTTTTATAAAACTCAGTTGTCTATTATCAGATAAAGACAACTGTTTCTCAAATAAAACAGTTGTCTATATATTATACATCAGTTGCTAAGAATATCTGATGTCTATTAGGAGTTGTCTATTTGATGTTTTGTAGTAGTGAGGACAACACCGGAAAAGGTGGAATTTTATTCATTAGATTAATCATAGATTCATATCAATGGTTTTTGGATTTGCTTAATTTTAAACTAAGCAGACACGACGTTGAAGTAACATACGTTCTAAGTTACAGTAACACCTTATTTTAATTAGAGTGACACACATTGAACATTAAAAAAGATTTTTGGCGCTGATGTTGAAGTAACTTGCTTTACGAGTTAGAGTAACACAACTTATGAGTTAAAGTAACACATATGTCCCATGGGCGTAACGTTGTTTATTTTTTTGCAGGTAGCATTGGCAAAGAAGCAAATGCACAAGAATGGTGCAGATATGTGGGTGAGGCGTTCACTCCGTACATGGGGCAAGTATTCGGGGAAATCGATGAGGCGGTGGAATTTTATAAAATCTACGTGTTGGCTTGCGGATTCGAAGTTGTTTTTTTTGTGGGTTTACAAGAATAACTGATTTTTTACATATTTTTTTACACATAATGATGTACAACGTTGCAGTTAACTCTATATTTATTTAATACATGCGTTTTTGGTTAGATTAACGTCTCAGATGTATTGTAGTAACACCATTCGTTCCTTAAAGTAACAAATATAATGCATAAAAGTAACTGAGGATATTAGCGTTGTTTATCATTCATTCTTAGATTAACCACAACCATTTCTTATAGTAACATGATTTGTTCGTTAATGTAACAGCTACACTGCGTTAGAGTAACACATATTTTTTTTTTCTAAAGTAACACAGTTCATGAATTAAAGTAACACATTGTATGAGTTAAAGTAACAGTTTTTGCAAGAGACAAAGTAACACATTGTATGAGTTAAAGTAACAGTTTTTGTAAGATACTATACAACGTATCATGTTTTATGAGTTAAAGTAACACAATTAATGAATTAAAGTAACACATTGTATGAGTTAAAGTAACAGTTTTTGCAAGAGACTATTATACAACGTAACACATTGTATGAGTTAAAGTAACACAATTCATGAATTGAAGTAACACATTGTATGAGTTAAAGTAACATAGTTTACGGGTTATGACAGTAACATTGTAACACACGTACAACGACAGTAGAAAAATGATGATTTTTTGGTGAAGATGAAAAAACCTTAATTTTAAAGAAACTTGTTGTGTGAGAGAAAGAAGCAGTTAAAAGATTGATAGGAGAGAGAAGATTTACATTGAGATAATTAAGGAAGATAGAGAAATGATATATTTACCAAGATTTGTTGTTATTTCCTTATTTCACCTCAAGCAATCACAACCATCCATCTTCCACTTGATTAATGGTCCAAGATTGGACTCACGGACTCAATGTATATAGAAGCACTCACTTGATCCTCCCCCCCCCCCCCCCCTCTCTATCTCTCTCTCTCTCTCTATATATATATATATATATATATTTAGGTTCATGTGAGAACCATCCCTTCAATAAGAACTGTGAGAACTATAATATGAGTAATTGGATCATAGTGTTCAATCTCATTCGTTGATCCTTCAAAATTCTTCAATCAAATTAATTCATCACAATTGCTTCAGCCTTCAACTCGTAACTCATTCTCTTTCTACAAAATTCTTCGACCCATAATCCTTTAATCCATAAATTCTTCAATCGACCATTGAATCCGATTCTTCAATCCATCAATTTTTCAATCGATTTTTCTTCAATCCATTAATTCATCACAATTTGGTATTGAACCCCAATAACCTAAGCAATTTTAATTTTTTTTAATTCATCATTTTATGATTAACTTATTCAATTAAATTCATTAATTCATTACAATAGTAACAGTATTATCGTCGGCAAATATAATTGCAATAATTTCAGCAATGGTGTGTTATCGTTTTTTTTTTTTTCAAATTTCCTGATTGATTTAAGAGTTCATCTAAAATATTGTCCTTTAATTTCCTTTTGTACGGATTTTTTATGAAATACAAACCCTTCTTCTTCTAACCCTACTCGATTTAATTTTCTTTTTAAATTGTGGTGTACCCAATTTCAATTTTAGCGTACCCTTTTTCACTATTAGCGTACCCTTTTTTCTATTTTAGCGTACTCTTTTTCAATTTCAATTTTAATTTTAGTGTACACTTTTTAAATTTTAGCGTACCCTTTTTCACTTTTAGTGTACCCTTTTTCAATTTCAATTTTACCGTACCCTTTTTCACTTTTAGCGTACCCTTTTTCAATTTCAATTTTAGTGTATCATTTTCAAATTTTAGCGTATACTTTTTAAATTTTAGCGTACCATTTTTCACTTTTAGCGTACCCTTTTTTCAATTTTAGCTTACCATTTTTCAATTTCAATTTTAGCGTACCCTTTTTTCAATTTCAATTTTAGCGTACCCTTTTTAAATTTTAGTGTACCCCTTTTCACTTTTAACGTACCCTAATTTATTAAGATTAGGCAATAAATCTCCTGAATTTGCATTGATGAACAAAGCTTCATCTGCCTTTTCTTGATTTTTGGTGAATTTTGTTGAATTTTTTTCTTCAATTTCAACTCAACAATGGCTGAAATGGAAACAAATCTCCTGAATTTGCACCGTGATGTAAGATATTTTCACCGACATAAATATTTTATAGAGTAATATTGTATCCAGTGTATGCTTGATGCTACATTGCTACTCGGTACTACATACGGAGTACATGTTAGTAAGACTAAGAAAAATGAGTTAAAAAATTGTTATATAGACCGTAAAAAGTTACTCCTAGATGTTATCATTATTTTCGATAAGATTATACGACGTACTATATGCAACAGTACAAATGTAGAATTGAAGGTTAAGGTGTAAATGCACAACTTTTGTACGTCAAAATCCTGGATCATTGAAAATGCTTAACTTCTCAGATCCCATAAATGCCTAGAAAAAAGAACTGTTGAGCATAACTAGTGCTGTATGTCCTTCAACAATCGAAGAAATATTACTACTGTCTCATTAATTAAATGGAAAAATCATTATGAACGATTCAGGTGCTGGTGAAACAAGTTTCGTATCAACTTCCTGCTGCCATTTCAGCCATTGTTGATGAAGGGAATGAGAAGGAAGAGAGAAAGAAAGAGAATGGAGAGAGAGAAAGAAATGGATTTGGTTTATTTTGTTAAAGGAAGAGGGGATATTTTTTAAGAATATGTCAGGCAGACATTAGATGTGAATAAGATCTAATGGTTCTAAATAGTTCTCACAGTTCTCATTGAGAGATAGATTTTCACCCGATCTCAACTCTCTCTCTCTCTCTCTATATATATATATATATATATATATATATATATATATAGAGTAAGGATCAAGTGAGTTCTCTTTTTTTTAGTCCATAAGTCCTATTTATAACCATTGATTTAGATGGGATGGATGGTGGTGATTGAATCTAGTAATTAAGGTAATAACTAACATATTTTGGAAAAAAATATAATAAAATCCTCTCTCCTCCCTTAATTATCTCCACCACCTAACTCACTTGATCACGTTTGATTGGGGTCGGCAGCCTGACACTAACAGCCTGCAAGGCAGGCCCCCAGAGGATCGCCTATAAGCCCAAAAGCCAGCCCCTGGCAAGCAGCCAGAATAAAAGAACATAAAAGCTAAGGAAAACAGCCGACCGCCGGGCCAGCAGGCCAACGCAGCCTGCTGGAGCCCAGCGCCCCCGGCTCAAAATCCGCCTACCCTGGAGAAATCCCTGCTGACAGGGCCAAAATCCCCAGGGGCCCTCTCGTCATTTCGCCTAAGGTAATTGGGAATGGGTGGATAAGAAGATGTCACTTGTCATCTCCTTATCCATCCATTCTCCTCCTACTTCCCTCTCTTGTGGAAAGGTATAAATACCCTTCCATTTCCCACAAGAAAGGGGTTGGATTTTCTCTCTCTAGAACTCTTATTCTAAAATTGCCACCTAGATCCTAACGAGCTAGGTTTCCTTAAGGCATTCACGGACTGACTTAGGCATCGGAGAGGGTTTCCTCGGACAACCTCCGAGGCCCTGTGCGTTCTCTGTGCAGAGAGCCTGCCTGATCCGCCGGGAAGGTCCGACTGAAGGAGTAAGAAGAAGGAGAGTGCCAAGATTAAACGGTGAAACATTCAGAACAACATAGAGCAATTCAAGCCCGAATTCCACGTCGGGTTAATTGATTCCGATAACCGGAACAATTTGGCGCCGTCTGTGGGGAAGATCTGGTTGTATCCACGAATTACCCACAAAAAAATCAACCATTCCCAGCTAGAAAATACTAACCAATCAAAGCAATCACGCCAGAAATCGTTGACGCCAGTATAGGGGCAGGTCCGATGGTCCCACCGGTGACCCCCCTGTACGGCATGCCACAACCAGAGAGGGCTCCTCCCGCCACGATCCTGGGGGTGGGAGTAACCGGTCTCCTAGGCATGTCAAACGCTGCTGTAGTGTCGGAGTTGGGGGCACACCCAGGGCACACTCTGAACCTGACTCCAGCTCAGATAGTACAGACAGCTGCCTTCTTCTCTGCAATGCTAAACCAAGAGTTCACTCCAGAAGACCTGGTAGGCAGGGTCGCAACGACCCCCAGGCAACCACCCTCAGTGAGCAGGGATGGAGCAGGGGGCACGAAGCGAACCGCCGCCAGAAACGCTCAGAGGAAAGCAAGAAGAACGGCTCAGGTATACGCGCAGGTGCAAAGGCGTATCACAACAGGCAGCCAAGAGCCACCTGCCCAATAGCAGGCGTTCTCCATTCACACAACAGAATCCGCATCTGGAGGGCAGAGAGGTTTATCCCAGGGATTGCAGGAGCGGATGAGAAACAAGGAACCCGTATCTAAGCGCCTGGGAGAAAGGCAGGGCGGGGTCTTCTCCAGGTTAACACCGACGGCGAAGGGATAGCCAGCCCCAGGTTTGTCCCAAAGCCTGCAGTCTAGGCTCAACCGGGGGCAACCGCTTGAATCCAGATACCACCAGGACGACAACCTCTGCCACTCTCAGAGAAAGAGACCCAGACAAATCTCCCCTGAGACAGAGGACGAAGCAGCCAGCAGGCCGCCACCGAGGCACCGCTCCCCCAGTACGAGGAAACCGATCCATAGACAATGGGATATCCACGGTAACCAGTCTGGGGAAAGCAGGTCACGAATGGTAGGCAGGCCCACAAAAACCCCTCTTCATCCTGATGTACAAGAATACCCCATCCCGAAAATTAAAATGCCCGCCATTAAGTTTGACGGGACAACGGATCCAGAGGACCATCTGGCGGCATTCGAGAGTCACATGGGCATGTACGACGTGGATGACGCAATCTGGTGAAAAATCTTCCCAACCACCCTGGTGGGGCTCGCACAAGGGTGGGTCAGGGACCTTCGCCAGGGATCGATCAGTTTCTTCATAGAGTTGGCCGAGGCTTTCCTCGAACAATATGCAGGGAAAAGGAGACGTCTCACTCGCTTCGATCTTATGACCCTAAAGCAGAAAAAGGGTGAAAGTGTAAGGGAGTACCTAAGGAGGTTTGACTTATCCTATCAACAAGTCAGGGATATCGATGACTCCACCGCTGCTTACGCCCTGACAATCTCCCTGCTCCCAGGGGAAATGAAGAATCAGATGATCAAGGCCCAGCCAGAAACCTTGGCCAAGGCCAGGAAAATCGCTGAAGGATTTATTCTGCAGGAAGAGTTTCACAACCTGCCGGACACCCCTGCAGGCCAGACAAAGCCGCAAGGGGGACCGCAGGGTGGACGTAGCAGAAATGAGCCAGGCAAACAGAAGGAAGAGGGAAACACCCCCAAGAAGGAACGCACACCATACCAGCCGAGATTTGACAGCTACACGGCCCTCAATAGGCGAAGAGCAGAAATCTTCGAGTTGGAGAAGGAAACAGCGAAGTGGACTCGTCCATATAAGCCACGCAGCCCAAAGGGGGATCCCAAAAAATTCTGTACGTTCCACGATTGCATAGGCCATACCACGGAGGAATGCCGACACTTAAAAGACGAAATAGAGAAACTTATAAGAAACGGCTGGCTGAGTAACTATGCAGCAAGGAGCAAACCCCAAAAAGAGGCGGCGGACAAACCTGAAGGCTCAGCCCAAAATCGCATGGTCATCCATGTAGTATCAGGAGATGCAGAAGGGCGGACCAGCAGACGTAGCCAGAAAAGGCAGATCCGCGAATTACGGAACCAAATTTGCTACGTCGAGAGGGCAGGAAGTCCAAGAGGCACTACCCTGAGCATCACCCCTGAGGATGCAGGGAGAGTCGTGTACCCGCACAGCGACCCTCTGGTCCTAACCCTTGAAATTAGCAATCACATTGTCAAGAGATGTATGGTGGACACTGGCGCATACACAAACCTCTTATACAAAGACGCTTTTGAGAAAATGAATCTAGAAAAAAGACATCTGAAGCCGGCCCCTGGATCTTTGTATGGGTTCAATGGGGCAGGCATGCTACCCATGGGAGTTATCGACCTGCCGGTGACGTTTGGAGAGGGGGCCTCAGCCAGAAATGTCAGGGCGTCATTTGCTGTGGTGGATGCCAAGTCTGCGTACAACGCCCTGATAGGTCGAGCCACCTTAGATGAGATAGAATCTGCAGTGTCAATCAGGGCCCTCACCATAGCCTATGTGACAGACTTTGGCATGGAAGGAAAGGTCCACGGGGATCAAGAGTCAGCCAGACACTGTTACTCCGTGGCCCTGCAAGCCCATGAGACAGAAAGAAAAGGAAAGCGAAAAGCCGAAAGCTCTCCCAGCAGGGAGGGTGAAATCCCGACTGCTCAGCAAGAATCAGTCCACCTAGAGCCTAAGGGGGAGAGCATGCTAGTAGACTTAGAGCCAGGAAGGCAGGTCCTCATAGGGGCCTACCTGGAGGAGTCCTACCGAAGGGAGTTAATCGCAGTCCTAGGAGAAAATAGGGACGTATTTGCTTACTCTGCAGATGAGATGTCAGGGGTCGACCCGGCTTTTATTGTTCACAAGCTGAACATTAATCCGGAGGCTCGCCCTGTGAAGCAGAAGAAAAGGAACATGTCCGTGGAAAAGGACGCGGCAATAAAAGAAGAAATAGACAAACTCCTAAAGGCAGATTTCATCGAAGTCTGTGACTACCCTGAGTGGTTGGCAAACGTTGTGATGGTAAAAAAGTCGTCAGGGGCATGGAGAATGTGCGTAGACTTTACAAATCTTAACAAAGCCTGCCCAAAGGACTGCTACCCTCTGCCCAGGATAGATCAGCTAGTGGATGCCACTAGTGGATACACCACGCTAAGTTTTCTGGATGTATTTTCGGGGTACCATCAAGTGTACGTCTGGCAGCCAGACAGAGTGAGGTGCGCCTTCATAACCAGCTATGGCACCTACATGTATAAGATGATGCCATTCGGGCTGAAGAATGCAGGGCCCACCTATCAGCGATTGGTGGACAAAGTCTTTGAAGATCAAAAAGGGAGAAACTTGGAAGCCTATGTCGACGATGCGATCGTCAAGATTAAAGGAGATAAAGAGCATCTAACAGACCTTCAGGAGACATTCTCTTCCCTGCGGTCATACAAGATGAAACTGAATCCAAAGAAATGCACATTCGGGGTCCGATCCGGGAAATTCTTGGGATTCTTGGTCAGCTCCAGGGGAATAGACGCCAATCCTGAAAAAGTTCAGGCGGTCCTCGATCTCCCGGAGCCTAAAACCATCAGGGACATTCAACGACTTACAGGCAGGATGGCCGCCCTGGCCCGGTTTATCGCCCGATCGGCAGACAAGTCCACCCCTTTCTTTAAAGTATTAAAGGGCAACAAGCAATTCAAATGGGAGGATGAGCAAAAGAAAGCCTTCGAGCAATTGAAGGAACACCTAAAGAAACTCCCTACCTTGGCAAGACCAGTGGCCGGAGAATAATTGTATCTGTACATTGCAGTAACCAACACGACAGTAAGTGCCGTCATCCTAAGGGAGGAAGCAAACTCACATCAACCCATCTACTTTGTGAGTCACGCCCTGGGAACAACTGAAAGAAATTACCCTTTGATAGAAAAGGCCGCCTATGCAGTCGTCATCGCAGCCAGAAAACTCAGACCCTACTTTGACGCACATCCCGTGGTGGTCCTCACCGACCAGCCACTGGAAAAAGTGTTGGAAAAGTTTGAGAAATCAGGAAGGCTGCTGAAATGGGCGATCGAATTGAGTGGGCTGGGTATATCATACCAGCCAAGGACAGCCATCAAGACACAAGCCTTGGCTGATTTCCTGGCCGAATGCTCCCATTCAGGGGAAGAGGAGCCCCCCGCCAAAGAGTGGATCGTACACACTGACGGATCCTCAACAGCCAATGGTGCAGGTGCAGGCGTCGTACTAACCAGCCCGGAGGGAGTGGATTTTGAGCATGCGCTCAGATTCACCTTCCCTGCATCAAACAACGAGGCAGAAGACGAGGCTGTACTCACAGGGATAAAACTGGCTAAAGCCGCAGGGGCAGAACGAGTTGTACTAGCAACTGACTCTCAACTCATTGCTAATCAAATTAACGGGGAATATGAGGCCAGAGATCAGACCATGGTCACATACCTTGAAAAAGTGAAGCAAGAGTTATCAAGCCTAAAGTCCTACGAAATCTAGCAGATACCTCGATCACAGAATAATCGAGCCGACGCTCTGTCGAAACTGGCCAGCTCCAGCCTACAAGACATAAGGAGGTCAGTGTGGGTTGATGTTATGCATGAAAAGTCCACCAGCGCCTATCAGGCAATCAGCACCATCGAGGAAGGACCGGAAAGCTGGATGACCCCCCTCATCCAGTTCAAAAAGCACGGCATCCTGCCACCAGTGTAACACCCCTGATTTTTATATATTAAATTTTATTAATATTTTATTTTGTTTACGATTTAACTCGTATTTCTTAAATAATTATAAAACAGATTCATTTTTTTAAATCGTTTGAACTCGTAAAATCCTATTTACCTCGAAAAGTCATTTTTGTGCTTAAAATGTATCTTACTTTCGTTTCATTCGATTTACTCATTTTATTTCTATTCGAGTTTCCGTTTCAACGGTATATATTCCCGAGTTTATCTTTATATAAACTTGAATTCTTATTTTAAACTCGAAACCCATTTTAATTACCTCAATCGCAAGAATTTTTATTAATATCGAGAAATTGCTATTTAATCTTTTTCTACGCGATTTCGTACATATTTATTTTTGAAACGTGATTTTAATACTACTTTCTCGTAAACACGTTCTTATACGAGTTCCGTTTACTTATTATTATTATTATTATTATTATTATTATTATTATTATTTTATTTTATTTTATTTAATTTTATTTTAAGTGATCCATTTACGATTTTAAGCGCGAGTCGGGCTCAAATTGTAGCAGACCCGACCGTTTCCTCATCGGACTGAGATATTTTCGGAGTCGGTTGAGAAAGTCAAAACTGACTCCTCTATTTCCTCCTATTTTCCTGTTGCACGTTACCCTTATACCTCTTTTGCAGTTACGTTCTCCCTCAACTTCTCAAAAACCTCAACATACGTTCTCTCCCTCATCTTTTCTTCTCTCCAAAAGAAAAAAAAGAACGTAACATAACAACAACAGTCAGTACACTGTTCTTCAATTTTTTTTCCCGTTTTCGATCATTCTCTTCATCCCGTGTTCATCTTAATTCAAGGGTAATCATCGAAACCCATCTTCCTCCTTCCTAGTTCTCGAATTATGATACTAATAAGGGTCTTTTACCTTTTTATATTTTTTTATAGGTTTTCGAGACAACCCCGAGGAGGACGAGTACGTTATTGACTCAGATCTCAATGAAGGTAATACATGATGGCATGACTCGGTATTGCATGATATATATGTTGTAGTTGTTTGTAGTATCGTTTTAAAATCGAATTTTTATACGAATAAGCATGTTTTAATTATATTGCGATAATATGCTTAAATCGATTTCGCGTTTCTATCGCTTTTAATCTTCTCAATTGATGTCACATCGGATCTTCTAAAAGTATTATAAGGCCGAGACTAAAAGATACAAATAAGACTTTATTTCTGAATTTTCGTGATTTTAATATAAAGTAGCAAAGTGAAAGTTTTTATTATTTTTAACATAATTACTGCATGTTTCAGAATCGATTAGTATTTTTGAACGATTTATTACTCCTGTTTAAAGACTTTATTTTCGAAAAGTTTGAAAAGAGACTATGGTTTATTTCAAGTCTATTATATGCCTGTAAATTTCGTAAATTAATTCCAAGTATTTTAGTCACAATAAATTGTTTACGAACAGACGTCGGATTAGTCCGCGAATCTGTCAATCTTTGTAAAATCTAATTTAAACCCTTTGATAAACTTTGAATTTATTCTGGGTAATTTATGTACCTAAGCTTTGAAGAGTCTACTTAATGTTTCCAGTTGGTTTTCTTCAAAATCAATTTTTAAACGTATTTTATTAATGAGATACCATCGGGTGTCGAATTCTGTCAGTTTGTGAAAATATAAATAAAAACCCATGTTTTATTTGGAATTTGGATTTTCTCCAGAAATAAAAGTTGTAACTAAGTTTCTAAAGTTTTCAACCCCACTGGTCTTACGTTGGTTTGATTTTTAATGATTTAATTACGAATTTTATAGTAAGACAGTGCTATTCCGGAAAATCTGTAAATTTGTAATTTAATACTTTTAATTACTTATATTTCAACCTTTTGAGAAATAATTATGATTTTCACTTTCGTTGACTTTTGATCATTAAATATATATTTATAAAATAAGTATAATGTTTATGTCTCGAGGCCTAATATAACTATTTTATATAATTCAAATGTTAAACGATTTCTAATTATAATAATACCTATTTTGGAAAGTTAATATTTGAAGAAAGTTTCCCAAATTAGAAAGTTTCTTTTTAAGAACGTTTTGATAATCCTATCGAATTATAACACGACTTTGTTTTGGAGTTATGGAATAAGGACAAGTGTACGGGTAGAGTAATACAGTCTAGGTTATACGTTTTGCCATCAACTATAAAGCTGGTGTGTCTATGTTGGGACACATTGGTCGTTAAACTGAGCATGGTTTGTGTTCAGGAGTGTGTATATTTTGACCTTAAACTTAGATATCGCATCGTGTAAGTCGTCGTCGGGTTGAACTGGATTACGGTTGGTGTCCAGGAGGGGTGTACATTACTTAAGCCAGGACCTAGCTGCACGCAGTCCTGTTATAGTTGAGTTGCCTAGTTAGAGACCGAAGTCTAATTTGTTTTGACTAAGTTCTCGAAGCTAGTTTGAGTATTATCCTAGTGAAAGTCTATTCTATTGCACTGATTGATTTTCATAACGCCATTTTTGAATATTATTATTATCGATTGATATTGACTTGCAGGTTTCAAAATGCTTTAAGTTTTGCTGAAAACATATTTTTATTATACCGTTTTAATGTTTTCTCATTTTAATTATTTTGATATAGTAATACTATTATTTTTCCATATGATATAATATGGCTGGGAGAACGTCCGAGTTACTCCCCACTGACGTGGCTGTTATGTTTATAACATGACAGGTATTTGCTGCTGGGTTTTGGGTGTGAGCTAGCGAGTAGCGTGGATCCTACTCTTTCTCTATTCATGTAAATTATGGATTTTTGTAACCCTTTTGGAGAATTTTTTTTAGCCCTTTTGTAAAAGATGGCCTCTGTATTGACTGACCGTTCTTTTATTAAAATATAGAACCTCAGTGTGTTTTAATCCCAAATCTACAGTGTTTCCGCCACTGTATTGCGTTAGATTTTCTAGGGAATTACAACCAGATCCGGTACAAAAAAGGAGAGTACAAGCCAAAGCAGCCTGGTTCATAAAGATTGACGGGGAACTCTATAAGAAATCTTTCACTTACCCCCTGCTCAGATGCCTAGGGGCAGGACAGGCTGCCGAAGTCCTAGAGGACATCCACTCAGGAATCTGTGAACATCACGTCGGGGGAAGATCGTTGGCCCACAAGGCCCTGAGGGCAGGCTACTACTGGCCTACCATGCTTGCAGATGCCAGAAACTTAACCCGGAGGTGCAGAAAATGCCAACTCTTCGCTCCATCAATCCTTGTCCCGGCTCAAGAGCTCAGACCAATTCTATCTCCCATACCTTTCGCCCAGTGGGGGATGGACATACTGGGTCCTTTTACCACAGCTATAGGAGGGCGAAAATTTCTGATCGTAGGGATAGACTATTTCACAAAATGGGTTGAGGCTGAAGCAGTCCCAAACATCACCGAGCCGGCGGTCAGGAAAGTCATTTGGAGGAACATTATAACGAGATTTGGCATCCCAAAAATATTAGTATTTGATCATGGGAGACAATTTGATAATGACCCCCTAAGAGCCTGGCTGGAGGGGCATGGGATAGCCGTCGCTTATTCCGCCGTCTGCCACCCCCAGACCATCGGACAAGCTGAGGCCGCAAACAAACAGATCTTGAATGGACTCAGAAAGATGGTAGATGACCTCAAAGGAAGATGGGCAGACGAGCTGCCAAGTATCCTCTGGTCAATAAGGACCACCCGAAAAGAGTCAACAGGCCAGACACCATTTGGTTTGGTATTGTGAGCCGAGGCTTTACTACCCATCGAAGTACGAATTCCTACCCTGCGATCCCAGCAATACAACCAGGCTGACAATCACGGAGCAATGGCCGAAACTCTTGACCTGGTCCAAGTAATCAGGGAGGAAGCCGGCATCAACATAGCAGCCTACCAGCAAAGGATGAGGAAGGCATACAACAAGAGAGTGCATGAAAGAAGATTCCAGGTAGGCGACCTGGTTTTAAGGAAAACATAGGCTGTAGGAAAGTCTAAAGAGCATGGCAAACTAAGCGCCAACTGGGAAGGCCCATATCAAGTAACCCAGATCTTGGGAACAGGAACGTACAAAATCGCCAACCTGGCTGGCCAAGAGCTGAACGCACACTGGAATGTCGACACCCTAAAAAAGTACTATTTGTAACTAGGCCTTAAATCGCATCTGTAGGAAAAAGGTACTGGCGGAGAACGATCAAAAGAAAAATTGTCGACGGCTCCGACCAATCTTATATTTTTCTATAATACTTAAGGATTTATACTCATTGTCTGTACAAGCTTGCGCTCACACACACAAACGAGCAGGGGGCAATAGGGGGAGGCCCCCTGTTGCCAGAACCAAGAAAAATGGCCCCCCCAACAAAAAAACGCAAACTAACAAGGACTGGGGGGGCAATTCCCCCAACCTTGTATAAAAAACACAGAAAGCTCTCCCTACCTACCTCTAAGCAGGCAGGGGGCAAGCCCCCTGGATTCCAAGCAGAAACCAAGGACAGGCTAGGCTACGCACAACCGACAAGGACTGGGGCAATTCCCCCAACCTTGTATAAAAAATGCAGAAAGCCCTCCCTGCCTACCTCTGGGCAGGCAGGGGGCAAGCCCCCTGGATTCCAAGCAGAAACCAGGGACAGGCTAGGCTACGCACAACCGACAAGGACTGGGGGCAATTCCCCCAACCTTGTATAAAAAAACGCAGAAAGCCCTCCCTGCCTACCTCTGGGCAGGCAGGGGGCAAGCCCCCTGGATTCCAAGCAGAAACCAGGGACAGGCTAGGCTACGCACAACCGACAAGGACTGGGGGCAATTCCCCCAACCTTGTATAAAAAACGCAGAAAGCCCTCTCTGCCTACCCCTGAGCAGGCAGGGGGCAAGCCCCCTGGATTCCAAACAGGAACCAGGGACAGGCTAGGCTACGCACAACCGACAAGGACTGGGGACAGTCCCCCCCAACCTTGTATAAAAAACGCAGGAAGCCCTCCCAACCTACCTCTGGGCAGGCAGGGGGGCAAACCCCCTGGATTCGGGACAGAGGCCAACAGTAGGCCAAGAAATCCACAACTAACGAAAATTAAGGAGAGACCCCCCGAGTCCAAAATCAGGCATAAAGAAAAATAAAACCAGAAAAAGTATTCCATAACAAGACCCATGAAGGGTAGGAAGTCTTTACAAAATAAGCTAAGGCAAGAATCCAAAGAGCAAATGTTACAGACAGCTGGCCATGACAAAGGCTCAGCATAGAAAGTAAGACTATCACAAGAAAGAGCATCATGAAGCGTCCTGGCGAGGGCCGGCATCTGCCTCAGGTGGTCTGGCCGCCCGAGCCTCATTCTTAGCAGAGTAGAGATTCCGGAAGGCTTCTTCATCAAAAGTGGGGAACATTTCCCCAATCACCTCCATTACCAACTCCAGGGACGAGTTGGCACCACTCGCGAAGCTGGCATCCACCGCAGCCTCGGTCTCCTCTGCCAGGGTCTCTTTCTCCTTCTTCCACTCTCCCTTGGCCTGTTCAAAAGTCGAGTTAGCTCTGGATAACTGCTCTTCCAAGTCAGCTACTCTTCCCTTCAAATGCCCCATCTCAGCCAAAGAGAGGTTAGCCCGCTCCATTGACAAACGGCTCTCCTTCAGATCAGCCTCCAGCTTGGCTATTTCCTTCACAGCTCTCTCTCCCTGACGTCTCCACTGACCAGCCTGACTCTTTACCTCCTCTAGCTCACCCTCCTGCCTTGCCAGCTTATCCTTCAAATTATTTATCAAGGTAACATCCCTCTCTACCATAGCCAGGCGGTCGGGAGGAGGAGCCCCTGGTGTGACCGTTAGTTCTTCGTCACTCAGGCGGCTGAGGGCCGCTAGCTCGGCGGACGCCAGCAAAACCTTACATGTACGCTGGATATACTGAAGCACCTGATGAGAAGTTGAGGTCACAGACTTTGTAAGGCGGTCAGCCAAGACGGCACCAGAGTCGGAAAGCAGACCTGATACGTCCACACTATCCCCAGCAGTGTAGTGGAACTCCGCATTCTCCTCCGTAAAGGGAGTACTCGGAAGCTCGCGAGCGGGACGCTTCGCCTCAGGGGTGGTAACATCCGCCTCCAAATCCACCACATCCGCTCCAGAGGGTTCCCTACCCCTCTTTCTCCTCAACTCCAAAGGAACACTCTCCCCGGTTCCCTCAGAGTTTACAGGGTGCGCTCCCTGGGAAGCTCGGGGCCCAGCTGGAGAAGCGTCCTGCTTCTGACCAGGGGAAGGGGTGGCCCCTGAAGTAACCTCATCCTCCCCCTCATGGGTGCTGGGGGTAGGGGTCGCCGGCTTCGACGACGGCAGCCGGGGAGGGAGAGGCAGTCTTCGACCAGCAGCAAAGTCCTTTACAATTTTCATCAGGTTTTTGCTCCCTTTCCTGAAATTCGCAGGGAGAGAAGGACGCTTCGAGAGAACAACAAGTTCCTCACTCAAGCCCAATCTCCTGACTTGCTTCTTTGTCCAGCGCAAAGTGATTGAATCTGGAGAAAGGGAAAGGCGGTCAGCTAAAAAGCAAGGAGAAATAAAGTCTCTGGAAAACCGTGACAATAAAAACCCCCTAGAACTACCTTCAAGGCCAAGAATCAGGCCCAAGGGGAGCAAGTACTCGTCTGCCGCTATAAGCTCCGCGTGAGGGAGCCAGAAAGCAGGGCCAAAGGTGCCATGTTTGTCTGCGACAATTTCAAACTTTTTAACCAAAATCTCCTCCTTCGCGCTCAACTTGACCTCCAGGGCCTCGTCATCAGAATCAACTACATCGAAGGGAGCAGGTTCGGGTGATTCTGCACCCTCCCCCCTGCAAGGATCATCCTCTCCCCGGGGGCCGACCCCAGAGGAAGAGGCTAGGTCACGCCTACCACCGTCGCCATCCCCAGTTCCCCCAAGCAAAGAATTAAGAGAAAGGGGGCGAACTCGCGACATACTGGCTATGAAGGGAATACCTAAGAAAGAGAAAAGAGGGGGAAAGGCTTAAAGAAGAGCTTCTAACCTAGAACGCCGATAGTCGCCGGAAAAAGTGACAGAAGGCACTTCTTGTTCCTCGCAGAATTTTCCAACAAAGGCGGTTTAGGAGTGTGAGAAGAGTTATGAATTTCAGAAAAGGTAAAAGGAAAGAATGGAGGAGGAGAAGGGTTTATATAAAGCCCAAGAAGCCCAAGAGGCGACCTCTCTGACAAGACGCCCCCAACAACCTCCCACGTGTCGCACACTGAACACAAGTTGTTCACCCCTTCCCAAGAAGGGCCTCGAAAAACTAAAATGTCAGAGAGAAAATCGACTGACGACGTCATCCCCACATTCCAAAAAAAAAAAAAAGAGCCAAAGTTGCTTAGATTCCTGTTCATTAGCCTTAAAAGGAAAAAGGGCAAATTACATATCGTACCGAGCAAGAAAAAGAAAATACATAAGGCCTAAACTTCCGGCCCGACGCACCCGCACCCTGCTAAGCAGGCCTAATCGTCATCCAAATCAGGAGAGTGGTCCCCGGGGCTACCTTGGCTCCCGAAATCCGATCCCCAATCCCAGTCTGGGGAGTCCTTGAAAGGATCATCAGGGAGTCCATCCCCATCCTTGTCGCTCAGGCAACCAAGACCCTCACTGTCATCAGAGTCTCGGCTACTGTCGTCCCAATCCTTGCCAAAAGGAACAGCCTGGGACTCGTCACAGGTGCGACAACCTGTTCTCCTCACAAGAGAAGAGGGGCCTGACCCCAGGGAGGAGTTTGCGTCAGAAGAATCAGGGTTAAATTGTTCAGGGTGCAACCACGGAAAACATTCGTGGCATCCCCGATCAAAGCAACCCCCTCCCTGAGGACAGCGCCTAAATCTGGGGACAGCAGGGGGCGAAGATCTCGTAAGACGCTTGCTCGACCTGATGGAAGCTTTCCTACCACTCCGATGAGAATAAGGCCGTGAGCGACGACTGCGATGAATGGCTCGGTAAGCAGCTCGAGCGTACCGGAGTCTCCAAAATCCTTTGAAGATAAAAGTGACAGTGCGAACTCCACGACGAGTCACGAATTTTTTGATCCAAACCATGATTAAAACAAAGAAAGTGGAGAGATTGAGGATGGGTCAAGCAAAATGACGAAGAGAATTGGGATTTATACAAGTGAAGACACAGCATTAATAACATCCCAACCACCCTGGAAGGGAAAGCCACCAATCACGAACCCTTCACGATTCCCAAAAATCCATCAAGTAGAGAAGTGTAATCATTACAAATAAACTCTCAACCCTTTGCATACCTGACACAAACTATGCTTCATTCCTTGGGAAGGCACAAAACATTAAATGCGGAAGCAAAAATGAAAACAAGTCAACCTCCCTCCAAGCAAGAGTCACCAGCAGAAGGGAAGCCTTGCTTTCCTCCCAGCTGGCGAGGGCCAATTGATTGGGATCGGCAGCCTGACACTAAAAGCCTGCAAGGCAGGCCCCCAGAGGATCGCCTATAAGCCCAAAACCCAGCACCTGGCAAGCAGCCAGAATAAAAGAACATAAAAGCTAAGGAAAAAAGCCGACCGCCGGGCCAGCAGGCCAACGCAGCCTGCTGGAGCCCAGCGCCCCCGGCTCAAAATCCGCCTACCCTGAGGACATCCCTACTGACAGGGCCAAAATCCCCAGGGGCCCTCTCGTCATTTCGCCTAAGGTAATTGGGAATGGGTGGATAAGAAGATGCCACTTGTCATCTCCTTATCCATCCATTCTCCTTCTACTTCCCTCTCTTGTGGGAAGGTATAAATACCCTTCCATTTCCCACAAGAAAGGGGTTGGATTTTCTCTCTCTAGAACTCTTACTCTAAAATTGCCACCTAGATCCTCACAAGCTAGGTTTCCTTAAGGCATTCACGGACTGACTTAGGCATCGGAGAGGGTTTCCTCGGACAACCTCCGAGGCCCTGTGCGTTCTCTGTGCAGGGAGCCTGCTTGATCCGCCGGGAAGGTTCGACTGAAGGAGTAAGAAGAAGAAGAGTGCCAAGATTAAACGGTGAAACATTCAGAACAACACAGAGCAATTCAAGCCCGAATTCCACGTCGGGTTAATTGATTCCGATAACCGGAACAACGTTTTATCAAGTTTACCCAAAATACATATGAGGTCTCATAATCAGCGTGTTACATTGACGTATTATAAGTGTTACTTTAATGAATAAATGATGTTACTCTAAGTAATTAATGGTGTTATTCTTTGTCTCATGGTTAAACAATGCTATTATCATCAATTACTCTGACGCATTATATATCGTTCTTTAAAGAACGACAATCGTTAATTTGGTAATGAATGGTTCTAATCCAAGTTATCCTTAGTTACTTTGGTAATCATTTGTTTAAACAACGCTGCTGTCCTCAGTTACTTTAACGCATTATGTCTGTTACGCTAACTGATGAAAGGTGTTACTCCAATAGAACTGAGATGTTACTCTAACCAAATGCACATGTATTAAATAAAATATAGAGTTAATTGCTACGTAGGACAGCGCTACTTGTAAAAAAATGTGTACAAAATCATTTGTTCTTGTAAACAAAAAAAAAAGAAAAATATTTTTATCATGACCAAAAACACAAGTATTCTCTAAACACATGTTCCTCCTCCTCATCTTTCTCAATGTCTTCCTCAGTCTCCTCATCTTCGTCGTCGTCATCCACTTCCTCAGTGTTACTCCCATGCAGCCAATGTGTTACTTCAACTTCTACGTTGTGTTACTCTAACTGGTAAAGTACGTTACTCTAACATCATCATCAAAAACTGTTTCTTATCGTTCAGTGTGTTACTGTAATTGCAATTAAGTGTTACTGTAACGTTAATACATATGTGTTACGCCCATGCAACCAATGCGTTACTTCAACTCTTACATTGTGTTACTCTAACTGGTAAAGTACGTTACTCTAACATCATCATCAAAAACTATTTTGTAACGATCAGTGTGTTACTATAATTGCAATAGAGTGTTACTGTAATGTAGATCGTATGTTACTTCAACGTCGTCACTGCATTCATATAAAACAAAACATTATTATCAGTAGACCTCATTGAAAACCCAAATAACAAACATAAAACTCTGAAATCAATATCAATTAACCATCAATAAGAATCTATGATGAATGAGATGACAATGAAAACAATATCAACATGAAATATGACGTAAAAAGGGAAGCCAAATCGACGTGAAATATCAATTAATCATCAATATGAATCTATGATGATTGAAATGACAATGAAAACAATATCAACATGAAAATTGACGTAAAAAAAGAAGCCAAAGCGACGTGAAAGAATTTTAATTTTTGTTAGTCGATCGCTGAATTAAAATTGAAGCAGAACTTGAAAGAAATATCAAAACTCACCGTTGTTATACTCGATCAATTGCTTTTCAATAGTTGATGATGATGTCGCGCTCATTGAATCCATAGTAACGGGATTTTGAACACAGATTTGATTGAATGAACGATGGAACGTGATGATGGAAGTTTTTTTTTTTAGGTTTAGATGAATTTTGCAACGTGAATGATTGAATGATGAATGAACGTGATCAAGGGGTTATTGTTTCCTAAAATCATGGGAGCTATTTTAGGAACGTAAATCTCATTTTTTTTAATGCAAATAATTGGAAGCATCTTGTCCATCCATCCTCATCTCATCCAATGGATGAGATGAGGACTTAGGTACTCATATAGAGTAAAGGACTCATAAGAGCCTTACTCTATATATATATATATGGGATCAGATGAGTCCACTTATCTATTTTGAGTCCGTGAGTCCCCATCTTAGCCCTTGATTTAATGTTAGATTAATGGTTAAATTTTGTTTTCATAATCAAGGAAATAACTAACAAATCTTGGTAAATATATCATTTCTCTCTCTCCTCTTTAATTATCTCAATGCAAATATTTTCTCTCTCTTATCAATCTTTTTACGGATATTTCCCACGGTACCCTCGAACTTTGACACATTACACATGGCACCCCTCATTTTAAGTTTGTTCCTATGGTAACCTTGTGTTTTGTGTTTAGTGTCCATGGTACCCCTGATCAATTTTTTGTCATAACGGCGTTAAAAGTTAGTTAGTTAAAGTGATTAATTTGTTTCATAGGAAAAATTAGTTAGAACAATTAACGAACTTCTAATTAAAATAATTGAAAATTAAGGGAATGTCCATAATACCCCTGTGTTTTCAATGTTTTAGCCATGGTACCCTTAAATTTTAAATTCTTTGTCCATGGTACCCTTGTGGTTACAATTCATTCAGGGGTACCATGGACAAATAATTGAAATCACAAGGGTACTATGGACAAAAAATTGAAAATACAATGGTACCATGGTTAAAATACTGAAAACACAGGGGTACCATGGGCATTTCCTCAATTTTCAACTATTTTAATTTGAATTTCATTAATTTTCTAACTAATTTCACCGAAAAAAATAAAATTAATCACTTTAACTAAACTAACTTTTAACGCCGTTATAACGGAAAATTGATCAGGGGTACCATGGGCACTAAACGCAAAATACAAGGTTACCATAGGAACAAACTTAAAATGAGGGGTACCATGTGTAATGTGTCAAAGTTTGAGGGTACCGTGGGAAATATCCCATCTTTTTAACTGCCTCTCTCTCTCACACAACAAGTTTCTTCAAAATTATGTTTTTTTCTTCTTCACCAAAAAATCATCATTTTCCTACTGTCATTGTACGTATTTTACTATGTTACTTGCATAATCCATAAACTATGTTACTTTAACTCATATAACATGTTACTTTAATTCATGAACTGTGTTACTTTAACTCATAAAATCTGTTATAATCCATAAACTATGTTACTTTAACTCATATAACGTGTTACTTTAATTCATGAACTGCGTTACTTTAACTCATAAAATCTGTTACATTGTATAATATTCTCTTGCAAAAACTATTACTCCAACTCATACAAAGTGTTACTCTAATTCATGAACTGCGTTACTTTAACTCATAAAATCTATTATTTTGCACAATAATATTTTGCAAAAACAAGACTTTCAATCAACCAAAAGAATAATGTATGTTTCTATTAAGGATACTCCAAAGCAAAAATTATAAAACTCCATCATAATTCCAATGTTTCGCACCTGTAACTATAAGAACTGTATATTTGAAATCAAATTATAATCAACTATGTTACTGTAACTCATTAAAACTGTGTTACTGTAACTCAGTAAGTATGTTACTCTAACACATAATGTGTGTTATTCTAACTCATTTTACTCCAATCAGGAATGTTACTCTAACGAATAATGTATGTTACTCTTACAATATATTGTCCTACTCAAAATTGTGCTTCTTCATCACCTTCTTCTTCTTCTCCTGATTCTTCTTCATTGTCAGACGATGATTTACATGATGTTTCCTTCTTCTTCTCATCTATATCTTTGAAGATCTGCCCTATGTATGGAGGAAATTCTCACTCACATCCCTACATCATTCATGTGCTTTTGCGTCTACTGAAAAAACAATAACAGTGCCAATAAACGTGGCGAAAAAAAACAATCAAAACTTGAAATATGGATTAAAGTAACAGATAATAAGAATTAGTTTTTGATGAATGAATTACTCACATTCACCAAAAAAAAAAGATAATAAGAATTAAAGTAACAGATGAAGTGCATTGAAGTAACATTGAATTAAATTAACAGAGGATGCTTGTACATCAGGTATAAAGTAACAGAGGTCAGACATTAAAGTAACAGATAGTGTGAATTAAAGTAGCAGATAACGTTCATTAAAATAACACCAAATATAGGTTAGTGCAAACAATTCATATAATGATAAAAAATGAGAGTATGACGCAGTATCTTACTCTTTGACATTGTTTCCTATTTTGAAGTTATCACGTCCCATAATTATAGGAAGCAGTATTTTTTTTCTTTTTTTTATATGGCGTTACTCTTTGATATTGTTTCCTATTTTGGTGGCAATCACGTCCCATTATTATAGGAAACAATGCACTACAATAACAGATGAAAAGCACTAAAGTAACGACTGGAATGTATTAAAGTAATACGACATATAAAGTAACATATGGTAGACATTAAAGTAACAGATGCTCTACACTAAAATAACGCAATATATGAACTACAATAACTCAATATATTGTGCGTGCTCAAATTTCATATGATGAATCCGACATTTAACAATATGCAGTTTCCTATATTTTAAACGTAAAAACTAATAATTGAGTAGCATCTTAATGACTTCCATGGCGATTCCAGTATAAATTACAAAGCATATATACTCACCGTTTGTGTGTTCTACGATTTGCATATGAATCTATGATGAATGACACGACCATGAAAGCAATATCAACATGAAAATTGACGCAAAACATGAATGACACGACCATGAAAGCAATATCAACATGAAAATTGACGCAAAATATGAACACAAATTGACGCAAATTAATCAAGATAATGAATAAAAATTGACGCAAAACATGAAAGCAATATCGAAAATCACCATTGTTATACTCGTTGAATTGCTTATCAACAGTTAATGAAGATATCGCGATCATTGAATTCATAGTAACGGAATTTCGAGCACAGATTTGATTGAATTAATGAATGAACGCGATGATCGATTGGAGCGTTTTTTTTAAGGTTTTGATGAACCTGTAACATGAATGAATGAATGAGGAATGAATGTGATTATGGGAGTTATTGTTTCCTAAAATCATGGGAGTTATTTTAGGATACTAAATCTTCCTTTTAAAAAAAATACAAAATATTATGATGCATCTTGTCCATCCATCCTCATCCCATCCAACGGATGGGATGGGGACTTAGGGACTCAATACTTATAAGGGACTCATTATAACTCATCTCTCTCTCTCTCTCTCTCTCTCTCTATATATATATATATATATAGAGAGAGAGAGAGAGAGAGAAGTAGGTTCAAATAAGGTCAACAACTATTTTATGGTCATAAGTTCCAGTGCTAAAGTTACACAAAAAGTGTTTAAAGTTACACGAGATGAGTGATAAAGTTGCACTTTATCACTTGAAGTGATAAAAGAGCTGAATGTTATAGTTATATATCAATTTTAAACAAATGCAACTTTATCGTATGTCATCTATAACTTTAATATAGACTTACTGACACATGGTGACCTTATTTGATCTCTACTCTATATATATATATATAGAAATGGGATCAAGAGAGTTGGTAGTGGATTGGGAAGTTGGTGAGTTGCAATGTTAGCCATTGATTTGGGTTGGATGGATGGCCTAGATTAATCAAAAAAAAAGGGAGAGGAGGTACGTGGAATGACTAGTAGCAGACAGCAGCAGGTAAAGCAGAGCAACAACAGCGCAATCTCTCAATCTTTTATCATTTCCATCACCAAAATTCACTTTCTCACTATCAGTTGCTCACCATTTCCATCACCAAAATTCACTTTCTCACTATCAATTGCTCACCACTTCCTCTCACTAAAATTTAAAATTCATCCCAAATCAAAATTCATCTCCTTATTTATACTATCATGCAAAATAACTAAACCCTAATTTTGCTCTACATCTCCATGCTCCAATGGTGTTGTTCCTCGAAGATTCATGCGATGATTATATGCTCAAAAATCTGCAGTCGAAAATTTCCGTTCAACATGCAGGAGGTAAGATGAGTATATACATATATTTTTTGGTATCGTGCATTAGGTATTCCGTTGTTTTTGTTTGGTTTGTTAATTTGAAGAATTACACAGTTATAATGTCATAGTCACACTCAATATAATGGACAGTCACACGTTGCTGAGTGCAGGTTTTGATGGTAGCCATTTCTTTGTTTGTTTGTTAATTTGAAGAGTCACACAGTTATAATGTGATAGTCAGACTTAATATAACGGACAGTCACACAATGATGAGTACAGGTTTTGATACGTTGGTTATTATTTTAATACTTTTAATCCAAATAATTATTAAGCCAAATTATTATTGTGTTGGTTCCCTGTAGTTGTAGTTGTATTACGTTGAAGTTTCTTTATTATTCAAAATATGTTTGTTGGTTTCTTTATCATTGTTATATTCCAAATATTACAATTTATCCATTCCACCAAACGTTTGTAAATTTTTTTTGTTGAGTATTGCATTTTGTTTTTTTGTAATTGTAGTTCTTATGCGTTAATCTTTAACAATCATGCTGTTATATGAGCAAAGTCACAGTCATTGTTGAGAAAGGTCACATTTCATTAAGGTTAGAGATGAATGTGTGCGTTGCAAGATTGATAGTGTGTCATATAGGGTTTCTTTTTATTGACAGTAGTTTATAGTGTGTAATATAGGTTTTTTATTATAGTTTTTATTGTTCCAATCTCTGATAGTTCTTTTGTTTTTATTGTTCCAACCTATATGCCAGTTGAAGACATAGTGATTGTGCCTTACGTAGGGCAGAAGTTTGCGGACATCGACGAAGCATTCTTGTTTTATCAATCTTACGCATCTTCTTTTGGTTTCGAGGCGAAGAGGTACACGACAACTAGATATTTCGATGGTTCGATTAAGAAGCAATTGTTGGCTTGTAATAAGGAGGGCAAAACAGCTAGCCAGAGCATGGTGAAGTTGTGGAGCACGGGAGAGAAGGAGGGGCAAGAGTCTGTGGGATCGTATGAACCCAAAAGGAATACGAAGGCGATGAGGACGCAAAGTGAGCAAGAATTAGGCTCTGTGTAATGATCGGAGGGTTTTATATTGAAGAGTTCATCGAGGAACACAACCACGATCTTGTGATGGTCAAGGATAGAGAGTTTCAAAAGTCATCTCTAAGTCTATCAAGATATCACAAGGAGACGATCGTTTGCAACTCGAGGGTGCGTAACGTCTGTGAACAATGTTGTTAGTGCATGGTTGACTGCCGACTGTGCATGACTAATGCAGTTGCAATTTTGTGTGTGCAGCTGAAGATCGGGGCGACTCGGACATACAGGATGTGCAAGGAGATGTCGGGCGGATTTCTGAACATAGGAGCATTGTTGGTTGATTTCAAGAACTGGGGGAGGGACGTCAAGTGTTTTGTTCACGAGCAGGATGGTCAATTGTTCATAGACCGGTTCAAGAGTTTGAGGGACAGTCAGGAGAATTTTTACTTTGACTACGATGTTGATGCAGATGGAAGCTTACGCAGGGTCATTTGGGCGGATGATGCAGTTTGAAGGAACTACACGGCATTCGGGGATGCAGTTTCGTTCGACCCAACGTACGGAACCAACGTGTATTCTATGGTGTTCACACCGTTCACTGGCGTGGACAACCACAAACGGTCTGTCACGTTCTGCGGGGCGTTGCTATTAAAGGAGGACTATGAGACATTTATCTGGGTCCTCTCCCAGTTTCTGGAAGCCATGGGTGGGAAGGAACCGTGTTATATCATTACAGACCAGGATCCCGGGATTTTAAAGTCGTCCCAAAAATATTCAAAGCAGCGAACCAACGTTGTTGCACGTGGCACATCATGAATAAGGTTCCAACGAAGTACGGCAGATCAAGAGAGGAGGCCTCGCAATTCGTAAAAGCCTTCAATGCAATTATTTGGGATGATGACATCGAGGCGTCGAAGTTCGATGACAGGTGGGGGCGGATTATGATCGACCATGATGTTGTTGGGATCGAATGGTTCGAAAATATGTTTGACATCATGAGCAAATGGGTCGCCGCGCATTGCAGGGAGTTGAGGATGTCCGAAATTATGAAGACAACGCAGAGATCAGAGAGTGAGAACAGTTTCTTCAAAAAAATTTAAGACAACAATGGTACGTTGGTCCAGTTTTGGATGCGTTTCGAAAGTGCGATGGACCAATAGAGGCACATGCAGAAGAGGCTAGACAACGATAACCGGCAGACATTTCCAAAAATTGGAACCACGAATCTGATGGAGACCCACGCGGCAAGGGTGTACACGCACGTGGCTTTTGCACATTTTCAGGAAGAGGTCAAGTTTTCGCTGTACACGTGCAGCGTTCGTGGGTATCAGGAGAAGGACGAGATCGAAGCGACAACAGTTATGGACTCCATCCGGGACCGCAACTACATTGTTGAATACAATGCAGGTACTGGCAAAGAAAGTCACTGTCCATGTTGTCTAGCCACACTCACATAGCCTGACTATATGACCTAAACGGTGTGATTCTAAACTGCGGTGAGTGTGACTATACAACGTGGTGAGTGTGAATGCACAACGTAATGAGTTTTATTTTACAATTCATTGAATGTGACTATACAAAATAAAGGGTGTTACTCTGAAATGCGGGGCGTGTCATTGTACAACGTAATTCGTTTGATTCTGCAACGTAAGGACTGTGACAATGCAGCATAATGGATGTGACTATACCCTGTCAAGGTTGTGATTATACCTTTAGAAAGTCACATCCTGTACGCTGCGTAGCTACTGTCCGTATGGTTGAGAGTCGCACTCTTTATGGATTTTAGTGCACTTGCAGGTACCTGTGAGGTCAGCTGTACTTGCAGGAAGTTCCGTCGGTATGGAATTCTTTGCAGGCACGCCATTTGGATATATTCTTCCAAAGAACGAGAGACGATCCCGGAACGGTACGTGGCATTTAGATGGACAAAGGATGCTCTACGTAATGTTAATGCGTGTCCCCTGTCAGAGAGTCGCCTAAGCGATGAGAAGGCTATTACAGTCACGAGGCTGTTTTCGGAGTTCTACGAGACCGTCAGTCATGTCAGCAAAATGGGTAAGGAAGACGTTAGTAATTTAGCTGACATCATCCGCGACTTCAGGTCCGATGTGGCGCCATTTGCTGGCCCTTGCAGCAAAACGCAAGAATTAAAGGAGATCCGCGGCTGTACGAGCGCAATTGAAATAACGATATTGCCCCCGAAGAAAGCCAAGAACAAAGGCAGTGGGAAGCGGATGCTGTCTTCTAAGGCGAAGGCTGCTGCAATTGCCGTGAGGCCTAAACGGTTGTGCAAGAACGGCAAGAGGATGAGACACCATGACAAGAGGAACTGCCCCTACCCAATCGCTGAGGACCCACCTATTGCTGACTTATTTATCGATGTTGAGGAGGAGGAGGAGGACCCGGTAGGGATTGTGGAAGAGGATTGTTCGTGAATATCCTCTGTTATTTAGAAACATTTTTTTTGAAAACAAAGATCATCGACGTTTGAAATGGTCAAGGTCCGTGATATCGTTTTCGTATATTGCGGACCTCAATCATTTCTAATATGGTGTAAGTCGTAGATCATGGGGCAATTTTTTTTTTTGAAACACAAAGTTTATCGACGTTTGAAATGATTAAGGTCCGTGATATTGTTTACGTCTATTGCGAACCTTAATCATTTCTAATATGGCGTAGTCGTAAAACATGGTTGTCCGTAATTTTTTTTGTTGATTGGCTGTAAAAATACATTGAAATAGCAGTCGTTCTTAATCTGAAATGCATCATCTTTGGCTACAAATACAGCTGTACAGGAAAATTATGGCCTTAATATTTGGTTGACACGAAACAAGTGAGTGTGATTGTTCAACGTAATGAGTGTGACTTTACAGTAGGCAGGGTGTGATTCTACAACAAGAGGTGGAGTGTGGTTACAGTAATTGTAGGAGTGTGATTGTACAAGATAATGACTGTGATTATACAATACACTGACTGTGATTCTTCAAAATGAAGTGTAGAAACCTAAACTGGTTTTATGACATGATGATTGTGATTATACACCATTTCGAGTGTGGCTATAAAACTTGTTGAGTGTGACTATACACAATGTGTCTGTACATTAGAAAAATAGCGATGGAAATAGAGAAATAGCGATGGAAATATTTGTAAATTAGAAAAAGTCCATCTCTTACACAACAGTTAACACTTGAAACATAAAAATATTCTACGACACAGTACTTGAAACATAAAAACATTCCACGACATAATGCGGAAAACATTTAAAACAGTCATTAAATCTTAAAACACTTTAAAACATGTAATACCCCTGATTTTAGCAATTAAATAAAATTAAAATTATATTCGTATTTTTTATTTCGTTTAATTTTTTATTTCGTTTACGACTTAAATCGTTATCCTTGATTTTAGTTCCTATTGAACTTATTTCGGTTTCATCTTAAATTCTAAAATCTTTATTTTATTTCGAATTTCTATTTTAACTCGAAAGTTTATATTGATTAAGTTTCGTTAAAATATTTATTATTCCTCTTCGAGAATCAATTTAATTCAATTTTGTCGAAAATTGTTTCTTCACGAATATTTATTTTACCTCGAGTTACGTTTTATATATTCTATTGGGATGATTATTTATTTATTTTCAGATTCTTTATTAGTCTCAAATATTTACTTTGAACCCGAGAGATATTTTATTTACATTTTACGGTCGAATTATATTTTCTTCTAACTCGGTTGTAACCTTATTTCTTTCTTGGGCCGACTTACGAATTCCAACCCGACCCATTTATCAGCTTAAGCCTAATCCCCTAATTAATTATTTTAACCTAATAATAAAACTCCTTCTTTTTTTCCTCTCTTAATCAACCGCATACCCCACCACCCCACCTGCAAGTTTCGGTTTCCGATTTCTTCTTCTCCCCTGTTTCCGGCCGTTGTTTCCACCGTTTCCAGCCGCTGCTGCTATTGTGTCGTCCTCTGTCGCCAGGGATTGAAGGGTAATTCCTATCCCCTTCGTTTTTCTTCTTCTCTCCCTGTTTCATCATTGTTTATCGTGGTGTGTGTTCGTCTCCCTCGGTGCGTTTTCCCCTGTTTTCGGTTGCTGACGATTTATCATCTTTCTGCCTCCTTCTCGTTCTTTCTGTTGTGCTGTCCGTGTCTGTCCTGTTGTGCACGGGTTCTTCTTCTTCTTCATTTCCCCAGTTTCCTCATCATTTGTTGCTGCTGCTGTTATTGTTCGTGGTTGTCGTTGTTGTCGACATTCTGTTTTCTTCTTCGTTCCTTCTTTGTTTCGTGTATGTGTGCTACTGTTGTTGCACATTCTATTGCTGCTATATGTTGTTTTCCGTCTGCGGGTACTCGTCCCTTCGCCTGATCTGTTGCTGCTGTTTGTACGTTTGTACGCCAAACTTCGTGCCTGATTCTGATCAGTTTGTCGGTGTGTTTTAATCCCAATCAACAGTGTTTCCGCCACTGTATTGCATTAAAATTTATAGGGGATTACAAAACATCCATTAAATACCATTAAACGCTACATTTTAACCCATACATAATTAACCCCCGTAGTTTTGAAGTATCTTCTTCAAGTTGGCCAAATCACGCTGCGACCCTTTCCTAGTGCGGAAACATCCAAGATACTTTTTCATTAAGAAATGGACGTAGTCGTCCAGTTCGGTCTCCTTTTCTGGATCGCCAATGGATGCCACATAGGTCCTCGCGTCTATGGCGGTGGCGACTAGATGCATGGCTGATAATTCATTGGATCTAGTGGTATCCAACAAACCATCGTACTCCTTGATCAATTTTCTGATTTCTTCTATTTTGCTGACCATTTTTTTTAGGGTTAAAGAGGTGAAGTTGGAAGTAGTTGGGTAAAAATGGCGTTGGTATTTAAAGGGAGATGGCAGTAAAGAGGCAGTAAAAATTAATTGAGTTAGGTGGGGTTCCTATCCTCCTAAAGTAATTAGGGTTAGGAGAGTGAGGTGATCGTTTGGCTTCCCAATGTGCATTGAGACTCACAAACATCCCCTCCCAGTCCCAGTGCATTGATGTGTATAGTTTATATTTCATCGACATCATTTTCGAACCATCGTTTTTTTGGGAAATAATATGATTTTACAGTGTGTGTATTGTTTTTTTGGTGCCTTTTGTAAATACGGTGAAATAATCGTTGACATCGTTTTTTTAGGTGAAACAATCGTTTAATTTTAAAGTGAAATAAACTGAAAGAAAATGGATGGATATATATGCAGGGTTAGTTAGTTAGTATAATTAATTAGTGAATTTGTGGTTTTCTGTCATGACTCTGCATGAGTTTGACTGTGACTATGAGTCAGAAGTTGCGTGACTGTATCACATCACACATGCGACCCTGATACTGAGTTGTCATTCATCTGATACTCAGAAGATACTCTAACATGAGATTTCTCTATATTCACAAAAATGTGTTTTTAATTCACTACACTTTCACGCCTTACGGTGCGTTGAGGTCTTTCGTGCCAAGAGTTTCCGTAGCTGACGTTTTTTGTCGAGTTGTTTCCATATGTTTGACACGTCTGCTATGAAAGCGTGAATTTTCTGCAACACGTCCCCACGTGCTTCATTCATGTCAACAAGGACGAGGGTCGCTGCAACCTCGAATGACAAGCATTGCCTCCTGACCTTAGTCCCAATATTAGGGTGGGTGAACGGCGCACCGTCGTACAGGCACATGTGCATCAACCAGAAAATGCCGGACTCCGTATCATTCTTCCGGGCGCTCTGCCATTCCAATTTTACCTGTCGATGCGTAAACTTCGGCAGGAGACTGCTCTTAATCTGCCCCTTGTCGTCCATGTAGTCGGTCAATGCTTGCGACTATTGCAGTATTAGGTAATAGAAAACGTCAGCACTTATGGAAGCAGTAGAATAGTCGACGCAGTGAAATAAAGCATATGCGTGCAACTTACTATTTTCCTTGACACCCGGAACATATATGACCCTGGGGCGTGTGCCTGGTGATTGAGGATATCAACTGTTTTTTCTCTAAATTTGATGGACACGCACGCGTAGTGTCCCATAGTATGCACCAAGAAAAACATCAGTTCGGCGTTCAAGTCGAATGTCCCGGCGCAGTCCTGTATGAATCTGTCCCACTCTTCGTACACACCGTCATTGTCTTTGTCCGCAGGGGTAATTTAGTCGGGTTGTTCCAGTATACGGGTCAGTGAGTCCTAATGGATGGTGAATATTAGTTGTCATTAGTGACAGGGTGCGAGACTGGACTATATCATGTGCGTCGCTGCACACCGCAAAGTGTGTGATTGTACAGACTAAGTTGCGTAACTTTGCAGCGTACAGACTGTGACTGTACATGACAGTTTGATTGTAAATTCTAGGATGCCTGACTGTGCAACTTATATCATGTGATTCTACACCTCAACATGAGTGACTCTGCAAAGTGAACTGTGATTATTTTTTACTATATCTTTTTAAGTTAATGTGAATGGGGGTCATTTGTACTATTTAATGTCTGACTATGCAACTTATAGCATGTGATTGTACACATCAACATGTGTGACTGTGCTAAGTGAACTTTGTGATTATTTCTTACCATTACACAGACTTTACATCTTTTCAGTTAATGTGAATGGGGATGATTTGTACTATTTAATGTAATAGGTAGGGGGTTGTGGGGGCATACCATGTGTTGAATTCCGAACCACGCCATCGTTGGGTCAGTGGGGTAGGATAACCCACGCCGGTTGTCGTTTGATTCCAACCAGTTCATGAGGTGCGACCACCACTCCAGCACAGCGGCGCTCATGCTACCTCCGGTCAAGAGCGTTTGAATGTCACGCCTATCTAGCTGCGCATGAGTGCTGTAGGACCCCAAGCATTCACTGCGGATTTTACACCGGTTAGTATGTGTAATATGTAACACGTATCAGTAATCAGAGACGGTTACGTACCTTTCGTCGTACCCATTATCGTCAAGGAAGCAGTAGTCGGCGACGTGCTTTCGCAGGCTGAGCATCTTACTCGTCAGCGGTCGGTTCAGGCAAAACAAGGTCGACATAACAATGGCGTCCGGGTCAGGCTCCCCTTGGTTCAAAGAGCAACCCAACCCATCTCCACAGCCCCATATTCGAGACTTAATTGCTAACTGCCTTTCTTCTGGGACTGATCGGAGGGTGGGTTCAGGTGTTTTCGGTGATTTGCTCTGACGCTTCTTGGTGGTTGCCTTCACAGAAGTGGTTTCAAACGTACGGGCAGATTCCAACGGTTTCTTGTACGTTCTGAATGCTGCCACTTTCTTCAAAACAGTGTCCCTCACCTTGTTCACGTCGCTCAGTGTAAGGGTCGCCGGGATTTCTGCCCTGTACATATTCATGGCCGCCATTGTCCCCAAGGAGTAGTTGAATGGGGACCCGATGTACAACATCATGTGCATCATCAGGTACACTCCACAGTCATTGGCGGAGTACCCTACCTTCTGCCATGATAAGGGAACGTTTACCAATTTAAACGCACGGACCTTCTCACCTTTCTCCACCCCTCGTTGTACCATGAACTCCCCCATTTTATCAGCCTGCAAAACAAGTTCAACCAGGATTAGTTGTTGAACACATTCGCAGTCACAAAATTGACTTATTATTAAATTAAAAGGGCCCGACCGCTGTCCGAGCAATGCCGTAGTAAGGCAACTTTGTAAAATCGTTATCGTACAACCTGTTGTCGAGGTACTCTATTTGCTCAGAATTGAAGTTGACGCAGGCACAACTGCAGTGGCCCTCGTCACCCATTAAGATCGGGACGAACACCTACAAAACAATGCGTCAGGATTATGGGCTGATAACAACTACGAATAAACAATATGTGCAGGATAATACCACGTCCGAGTCCAAAGCAAAGTTGGAGAAACTATTTTTTATCCACTCGTTCCACACGTAAAATAAGTCTTTGTCATGATTTTTGCCTTGGCCTCCTTTCTTCCACAATTCCAACACTGGGACCTGCTCACATGCATTGATGGTAATACATGTAGTTAGTGTGTGTTTGACATTCGTGACTACATATGTTTTTGCGCGTGACTGTATAGCTGCAATTGTGTGACTGTACAGCGTAAAGTGTGTGACTATACAGCTCGTAGTGTGCGATTATACAGCTTGAAGTGTGTGACTGTACAACATAAAGTGTGTGACTATACAGCTTATAGCGTGTGACTATGGAGCTTATAGCGTGTGACTATACAGGTAATAGTGTGGGACTATACAGCTAATAGTGTGTGACTATACAGCTAATAATGTGTGACTATACAGCTAATCTGGGGGAGGTGAATGTACCGTATGTCCAAGAGAGTAGTAACATCTACTGGTTACTCTTGGTGCTTTCTTTTCGTAAACCAGCTGGTTCAGCAGCCTACACCAGCAGTCAATGACGTTATTCATCACCTGCAGGCCAGGCTCGAGCGACTGCATGTCGCCCCTCGCTATACAGCCATAATTTGTGAACTCGACCAGCATTTCGCTGTAGACCAAACAAAGTCCCGATTAGCACATGCATTTTAAAAACGACACGAGCAACGCAATAAATACGTACCCTGATGGACATGGTGTTGTTCGGTCGAAGACGTAGTCGATTACATCTTTCCGTAGGCTCAGGATATCCCAGAAGATGACGATATTGGAGCTCATGAATCCAGAGATTACAAGCTGCCCCCTCAATATTCTCCCACAGTCCAACGTGCAACTCAAATTGTCTGGAATCGTATCCATGCACTCAAATGCTACGTCGGAGTGGAAGATGTACCGATGATGTAGTGCCTCGGGGTGCGTCTTGGTCCCTGAACCCTCGACTGTCTGCTGATTATCATTCGTGACGATTTCTGCCGTCGCAAGCGTGGTGGCAACAGCGTCCGCTATAGCCCAGCATGCTTTGTGCAGTTCCCTCTCAAGACTAAAACTGACTGTCGCATCGGGCGGAGCCAGTTCTACATTGCGCATTCCCTGGTCTGTGAAGACAGATTCCGTGGTCGGATCGGCCATGGCCGACCGTGCGTCAGTGGTCTCCCACCCTGCTCGCGGTAGAGCCACCACTACTGTCGGACTCATACCAACCGAACCCTGCACATCGGAGTCTTGGTTGAGTTCTTCAGCGGCATCAGTCTCGGGATCTTCTCCCTTACAGAAACCTGGTGTCACAATGCCATCTTCAAAAGTGCCCTAATCATCGTAACAGTCTGTTCCCTCACAACCTTCAAAAGCTTCCTCAATTTCTTCATCCACGTATCCACCATCACGTAAGTCTTGCACAATTTTGCGTACCAGACCGTGGGCTTCAGCGTCGCGCTGGTCCTCGCCCTCAACGACGGGGGCGTTCTGGGTAGTCTGCTTCAACTAGCTAACCAACGAAACAACTTCATCGATATACTGGAGGACAGATGGATCTTCCCAGAATTGTTGAGAGGACGGGTCTTGACTTGCAACTGCCTAGTTCCTCGTCGCTATTTCTCTTACCTTAGAGGCAGCCTGCTCACAGAAATCGCAAAAGGCTAGCGCACACCTTCGGAAATTCATGAAAAACTCCCGGTCGGCCTATAATTCAGTTGAAGTCAAATCATTAGTGTAAAGCTCAGTGGTGTTGAGGCTGGCAGTGTGTGTGACTATACATCAGAATGAGTGTGATTCTACAACATAATGACCGTGACTACTGAATTTTAACTGTATTATAAACACAGTTTTATGAATCATATATGCTTTTAGAAAACATAGGTAGGGCTGTCAGATTAAATCGTTTCACGAACAATCAATTGATGATTTAAAGAGTGGCTGCGAGATCACTTACGTCAACGGCGCTGTCTTCCGATTGATCGTGTGTCTCCATCCCTGTCGTTAATCTTTTGGGACTAGAGTGCTTGTTGTTAGAGGGCATCGTTATAGCGGGGGTGCCCTCGCTGCCTGTTTCCCCACATGTACGTGGGTACGACACCTTCGAACGTAGCTGATTTCCCAGTGACCCTGTTTCCAATTCCTCAGCAAGACGTTCGTCTATCCTCTGTGCATCCCAATGTCCGATAAATGGTATGTCGCATCTGCAAGTCTCGCAACGGAAATCATAGTGCTGGAAGTACGCAATCATCAGAACGGGGATGCACCCCCCGGAGGTAGTTGGGGACTTTGTTGGAGTCACGCGTCTCCTTACCCGCCCGCACCGGATCCTGCAGGACAAAGCTACACCAATCATGTTCTTAATTCAATTCCACGACATCCACCGCGGCCAGCTGGCTCAGGTCGAGTGAGTTGTTCGTAGTAGGCGCGAGGAATGATGACAACGCGAACAACACGAACCTACGGACAAAGTCGTCGTCAGCGGCATCGGAAGCCATTAACTTTTCGTGCACGCTCCCTAATTTTATGGGCCCGTTGCTATCCACCACATCGAAGTCCTTCCTCCAAGTGCTCTTTAACCTGATCACATCAGGTGAGTCTGCCCCTTTCTTGTTTTTGGTTGGGATTATTTTCACTAGATGAGGTCCAAAAGGTAGCTGGAGGCAATCGTGGAGGTCGTACTTTGACATCATGAATGCTTCCCGGCATGAGGCACGAAAAATATGGGACCCGTCAGAAAACGCACGGAGGAACATTAGCGCGTGGTTAATGGGGAACGATTAGATCCTCACCTCCAATAGCCCGCCGAAGCCAACTCCACGCACCCTCTCAATCTGATCATCCGACAATTGCGCAATTAGCTGGTGCAACCGTCTGGGCCTATAGTGAACATCCGGCTGACATCCAGGCTCTCGTTTTACTGCCAGCCAGCCCTGTTATCGGTCCCCTTTCCTCTTACCCCGAGACACGCGCACAACAGTGGTGTCGGCCGTTGTATCAAACGTGACCCTCCTCTTTTTCTTTGGCCTGCTTTCCTCAACATTTTCTGTCCCCCCCACATCCACCTCGGCGGCCAGTGTATCAAATGTGAGCCTCTTCTTTTTCATTCGTCTGCTTTCCTCAACAATTTCTGTCCCCCCCACATCCATCTCGGCGTCCGGTTTATCAAAAATGACCCTATTCTTTTTCTTTCGTCTGTTGTCCTCAACAATTTCTCTCCCCCCACATCCACCTCGGCGGCCGATGTATCATCAATTACATGGTCGCGAACCGATGTCTCTGCCACGACCTTCTTCTTACCAGCCTTTGTGCGAACTTTTTTTTTCGCACCAACCTTTCTGCTACAATAACAACATGCGTAATGACTCCCCCACACTTAACCCTTACTCGCCCTCGAGTAAGCACATACTAACTACTAAACTAGCCGAGTGGGTATTAGCGCACCCTAAGCCCTTTCAACTCACGCGAGTGCACTTAGAGGAAAAGTGCACTCCGCAAGGCAAGTGAGGTCTTGCGACAAAACTGTGGATGCAACCGGACACAAAACACACAAACACACAACCATACAAACAACACACAAAAGGTTGCACCCAAAGAGAAACAAATACCGCTTTCCTCTAAAAAGCGGTGAAAGAAGCACCGGTTTAGGACTCAAGGCAAGTGACAACGTTCCCAAGCTAGCAATACAAACCAAAATGGACTAAACCCTAATAGTATGACGACAAAGCAACAAAAACGTTGGTAACTTACCTAGGTTCCTCCTAACCTTCTAAGAACGAACTACGGGACGATCGGCGGGATGGAAAGTGATGAACCACGGTGTTAGTCGACACTGTAGGTAAGTGAGACCCCGCCCCCTTTAGCAAAGAGCCAAGAGGGTCGTCCCATGTCCGAAACCGCCTAACTAGTCCAAGTAAAAGAGGAAATATTTTCAAAGTGAGGGAAGACCGACCCTTGCCGCTATCCTCCTTCCTAGGGACTCGGTCCTTTGGTAGGCTCTTCACGGCAAAAGTCAGAAAAAGGCTTATTTTTTTATGGGGTTAGAATCTTTTTGTGAGACGATTTTCTTTTGGCATTTTCTCTTTTCTTTTGCATTTTTGCTTTGTTTTGCCATGCCATTTCTTTTTCTTCTTTTCTATTTTCTTTTAGGCTTTTGTGCCTTTTCTTTTTCTTCCTTCTTTTCTTTCTTTCATTTTCTTTCATTTTCTTTTCTTTGCCCTTTTGGCTTGATTTGGCTTTTTGGCATTTCTTATTGCAACAAGAAAGACGACTTCAACAAATTGCAATTTTATTGTGTGGATATGTGTAGGAGGTAGGTGAATAGGTAAGTCGGGACGGCCCTTCCCTTCAAACCCACAAAAAGGGGAAAAACTTGGACTAATCAAACGATCCTAGACACGGTCACCTAAGGGACGAGACTCGACAACCAAGGCCTTTTCACACCGTGGGTGGTCAAAATGGTCAAATGCAAATCCCGTAGTAAATCCCTAGTAAGCTAGGTGGACTCAAGGTAATGGACCAACGAAATCATTGATTTAGGGTCATTCTACTAGACTAAAGTCCAAGACTCGATTTATACCACTAGGAAGGGAAAGTAAACACTCACACACTAGCCTCTAAACCGGGTTTTTGAAAACCAATTACACACAAGACACACAGCAAAACACAAAACAAAGACTCAACGAAAACGAAAGAAAAAGAAACAAAAGGGCAACAAAACAAAAACAAACAAAACAAACAAACAAACAACACAAACACCACCCCGAGCTTCCAAACAAGCCACCAAATCATCCAAACTTTACAAAGCTCCTCCTGAGCACACAACATCACAATCTCCTCCAAACTCAACAAGATATAAAGAAGAAAAAGGGATAAAGATGTTACCGGAAGTCTTGAAAGCTCTCCAAAGCTATCGGTGATTCAAGCAACCTATAAGGAAAAAGGGAGGCAAAACACGCACAACACAACAAATACACGATACACGACAGAAAAGGAAAACACACAAAAGGAAAATCTTTTTGATTTTTGTGAAAAAATTTCAAATTTTTAGGGTTTTTAAAGATTTTTCGAAAAACTAAGAAAATAAAACTAACTACGATAGAATATCGCTCCCCCACACTTAAGCCGAGCCATGTCCTCATGCTCGACCGTAGTGCATGGGAGCACAAAATAAAATAAAAGAAACTACGAAAATAAAGCTAAAAATCAAAAATAAAGTGGAGAAAATGGTAGAATGTGTCCGGCCGGGGTGTAGTCAAGTCACCATGGGCCGAGACAAGAAAAGATATGGATGGGGGAAGAAAATAAAAAGAAAGAAATAAAAGGAAATGGGAGGGGCGGACTAGGTGTAATCAAGTCACCTAGCTCGGATTCCGCCCAAATCCGACTAATTCCTACAAAAGGGTGAAAACTATGAAAAATTTGGATTTTGAAATGACTCTCGATGTAGTCACGTCATCGAGAGTCGGGAGCAACCATACTAAGGCCTCGAAGGCCACCATGACACAAAGGATATAAGGGAAAGGGAATAAACAAATGAAGACAAGCTATAAAAACGGAAAAGAGAGGATAGTTGCCGTACCGTATGGTTGGCAACTCACTCGCTCCATCATCTCATAAGTGAATGTAGGCACGTAGCTTGTCCTTGTCGTCATTATCCCTCTCCAATCGCGATTTGGTTCCATGGTTGAGGCACAAATGTAAAATGAGGTGGGGTTTGATGTGAAAGTCGGTTTAAAGTGACGAGAAAGTGAGGTGAAATGTTTATGTAATGTGTAAGGGTCATATAATGAGGGTAAGGACATGTAGGGAGGTTGGGAGGGGGTATACAATGGTTGGGTGGACACAAAAGACGAAGAAAAGGCCAAAGGAGGACAGGGGGTCCATCCCGGTCGGGATGACCGTCTCGTCCCGGTCGGGAAGACCTCGTCCTGGTCGGGATGAGCTGTCAGTGAACCCATATTTTGTACACCTCATCCCGGACGGGATGACATCCTTCCCGGTCGGGATGGGCCTTCCATCCCGGACGGGATGACCTCTTCTAGGCCGGGAAGAGTCTCCTAACCCTCTATAGCTCCCAAAAGCTCGTTCCAAGATTCAAAAACCGACTTCCCTTCACACAATCCAAGCTCCAACAATGACCACTCCTTACGAGGAGACACTTCTACTTCACACCTATCATAATAAACTCAAATAACACATCAAATTCCCTCCCTCACAACGCTCATCAATCATCCAAATAATCAAGAATTTCACAAAACCAAACAAACTACTAGAGAAAGAGATATATACAAAGAGACGGTTCTTGTGGAACTCCGTCAAACCAAGGTGGTGCATTCTTCAATCTTTTTCAACAACCAAAACTAGTTCCATCTCCATCGAGGGCACGAAGAAACAAGTCGAAGGCCCTAGCAAAGTTTTTTATCAAGCTCGAGATATAACCAACCACATACCAAGGCTCTTCATGGCCTTGCCTTGACGTTCCCGGGGCATCCCGATCTTCCAAGTTCAACGACTTGAACTTGTACTTTTGGTCTTTGGGGACATACCCAAACGTCCACCGGTCCTCATGTGGCCCCAAGGGAGGCTCATCCTTCTCCTTGCTTTTCAACTTGTCATCAAGCCCATGATATGGGCACTCATCCTCTCCACTCTCGGAGTCATCATCCTCAAGTTCACAAGAGTTCTTGTTCAAGCTTTGTCCCGACTCAACCCCTAGATCAATGTCTTTCGTGGCTTGGATCATTTTGGAAGACTCATCATTTGTAGGCGAAGTGTTACCTTGGAGGTCAAACACTAACTTCTCTTCACCTAACTCGAAGGTGATCCTACCATTCTTCAGATCGATCAAAGCACCGGAAGTGTGTAGAAATGGGCGCCCAAGGATAATGGGAGTGAAAGCATTTTCCGGCATGTCGAGCACAATGAAGTCAACCGGAATGAAGAACTTCCCAATTTGTACCGGCACATCCTCAAGCATTCCCAATGGTTGGTTGAATGAACTATCGACCAATTTGGAGTGTAACGGATGTATGCTTAAGCTCCTTCATCCCAAGTCGGCAACAGATAGAATAGGGGATGATGCTCACACTCGCACCCAAGTCACATAATGCCCTCTCGATCTTGTAGTTGCCTATGGTGCAAGGGATCGAGAAACTACCCGGATCCTTCAACTTTGGAAGCGTAGAACCATGAATAAAATCGCTCACCACCCTTGTGAACGCAATGGTCTCTTCCTTGTCGATGGATCTCTTCCTAGCCAAGATATCTTTCATGAATCTTCCATATGCCGGGATTTGGGTAAGTAGCTCGGTGAATGGGACACTAACATCCAATTTCTTCAAAGTGTTAAGGAATTTTTCATATTGAGAATCTACCTTGGTCTTCATTTGCCTTGTTGGGAAAGGCAACTTGATTTGGATCTTGTTTTGCTCAATAGGGGAAGACTCTTCAAATGACACCTTCCTTTTACCCTTGTCTTTTGCTTGAAGTGGGGGAAGCTTGTCTTCTTGGGGTCTCTCGATCTCCCATAAGACTTGCTCCTCCAATGGATTATCAAAGCTTGATTCGTCTTGATTTGGAGACACAACTTCCTCCATTGCTTCTTGCTCACTAGAAAATTTGGGAGGATTATAGGTGGCACCACTCCTTAAGGTGATGGCGTTGACATGCTCAAAACTCGGAGTTACCCCTTGAGGAGGTAATTGCCCTCTTTGTCTTGAAGAACTTTCCGATGCAAGTTGTGATACTTGATTCTCAATCATCTTCATGTGAGTTTTCATTTCCTTGTTATCCATTAGAATTTGAGCAATGGTTCCTTGTTGTGACATTGGTGTCTCCAATTGCCTCTTTTGCATTTCTTGAGTATTCCTTCGCATATCCATCATTTGCTTTTGTATGTCGAAATCCCGTGGAGGGGATGATGGATTATGCGGAGTATCGGTGAGGGCTAATGGAGTACCATAGTCATGAATAGGAAACTGGCTCCTAGGCTTGTTTTGTTGTTGATTGCCTTGAGTTGCTTGTTGTTGACGGTTCCCTTGGAACCCATGAGAATTGCCTTGATTAAGGCCTTGATTGTTGCCATGGTTGTGGTTTTGATAGACTTGGTTGAAGTTCCCTTGTTGGAACCCTTGATTGTTGTTGAATGAACCTTGGTTACTTTGCTTGAAGTTGTTGAAAGGCCTTGAGTTGCCTTGGTAACCTTGGTTGTTGTCCCTTAAGGGAGGCGGAACATAGGGACGATGTTGTTGTTGGTGTTTAAAGGCTTGTTGTTGAGGGACTTGATTGGAATCTTGGTATTGATTAGAGTAGGAGGCACCTTGCTTGAACGCTTGGGAAGCATTCACTTGCTCAATACTTCCTTGGCATTGCATAGGATTATGACCAACGATTCCACAAGTATCGCACATCCCATAATAAGGCAAAGGAGGTGCAAATCCCAAAACATTTACTTCTTGAATTGAGTGTTGATTGGAGGAACCAATGCTTTGAACTTGAGTGAGGTGACCTTGGAGCTACTTGTCAATGGTCTCCATATGGGTCTTCAATTGAGCTCCAAGGTCAATGCTTAGTTGAGTAATAGCATCAACCTCGTGCCTACCTCCTCGATTTGCCTTCCTAGGCCTAGAGTATTGTGAATTATGCACCGCCATCTCTTCGATTCTCGCCCAAGTTTGGTCGTCATCGACCTCGGTAAACCTACCATTGGAGCCCATATTAAGTATAGCTCTCAAGTCCTCATAAAGGTCATTCCAAAATTGTTGTACAAAGAACCATTGTGAGAGTCCATGATGAGGGCACGACCTAACCAAAGACTTAAACCGCTCCCAAGCTTCAAATAGGCTCTCTTCATCCCTTTGTTGGAAACCGGTGATGGAGGCCCTAAGCAAATTTGTCTTCTCCGGAGGGTAGAACTTTTGGTAGAACGCCAAGGCAAGCTTTTTCCAAGTATCGATGCCCATGGTTGCCCTATCGAGACTCTTGATCCATTGCTTCGCCTTTCCAATTAATGAGAATGGAAATAATACCCATCGGATTTGATCTTGTGTAACCCCGGGTTGAGAAATAGCGTCGCAATAATCGGAGAAAGTCTCCATGTGTTGGTGCGGGTCTTCGGTGGGCAAACCACTAAATTGATTCCTTTCCACAAGTTGTATGAAGTGAGTCTTGGCCGTAAAATTTCCGGCATAAGCGGCCGGTAGAGCGTTGGGTCCCGGCAAGACGTCTTCCGTGAATGTAGAGTGGGATGAAAACTTCGGCATTATTGGATGTAAGGGAGATGGTGGTGAAGACGGAGTTGAAGTAGATGTAGAGGGGGAACTAGGACTAGAATATCCAAAGGGATTGGTGAAATTCCCTTCGGCCGTCTCTTGAAATGCTTGCTCAAAATCGCTTCCTTGAGCTTGCTCTTGATGAGTATTGCTTGCACTTGGTTGAGACATCCTAACCCGGTTAATCGTCCGTTGGCGAAAAGCTCGAAAAAGCCTCTCTGGCTCTGGATTAAAGAGAAAGAATTCGCCTCCCCGCCTAGACATAAACTACGCACTAGAACAAACGTGAGAACACCTAGTGCTTTATGGGCACTAGGTAACGACAATAAACAAGCACAACTAGAGACAATAAGAAAAGGAAGAAATAAAACTAAGGAAGCAATAAAAACTAGAGAATATTCACAAGAGATGATAGAAGGGCACAAAGAAGAGTAACTAAGTCTAGAAATAAGCAAACAAAGTCTAAACAATGCACCATCCCCGGCGACGGCGCCAAATTGATGGTGGGATTTGTCGTGGATCCCGCCGATCAAATAATAACCATCTACCACCTAACGGTAGTTAGGGTAAGTCGGGATCGTATCCACGGAGACGGTGTTGCAAGGGTTAGACTAGGTTGGCCTAAAACGAGACTATGCTACCGAACAAACACAAAGAGCTACTAATTGGTGAATTATGATGAGATGAGAAGAAGAAAGTAGACTAACAATGAACTACACTATAACAAGGCTAAATGAAATAACTAAACACAAACTAAACAATGGACTAAAGAAATGATGACTAACTAAGAGGATGAATCAAATATGGAAAGAAGTGGGTTAGGTCGGGTTCATAAGTGTAGTAGGGTGACTTGGGTGGTCAAGGGCGTAGGTGTTTCCTAATTGCTAGAATCGGTCCGGGCTCTCGCAACTTAAACCGATGTCGAGGTAGGTCCGGGCTCTCGCAACTTAGACCAAAGTCAAGGTGGGTCCGGGCTCTTGCAACTTAGACTATCCTCAACAATATCCTCAACATGACCACAAACAAGACAAACAATGAGTTGAGGAAGACTAGCATGAGAAGCATGGCCACTACAACTCAAACAAGCATTTCGACAAACACATGGTGTGCCAAGTATGTGACTAACAACAAAGAATCATCCTTTACCCCTAATCAATCCCTAATCACCCATAATCTACCCTTAATCCCCCTACTAACCCACAAGGAATCTACTCACACATAATCATACTAACTACAACAATGAAAAGATAAAACAACATCACAAACATCAAAACATTCATGGTGAACAATCTATAACAATAAACAATAATCAATGATTAAAACTTGATGATAAAACAAAGATTAAGAGAAGAGAAGATTATACCAACAATAGGATGAAGAAAAGATGATAACTTGCATAAATAGGAAACCCAAATAAATCCCAAGGTTGTCAAGCTTGGAGAAATCTTCAAGTATCTTCTTAATACAAAAACTAATTAACTAAGATTAACTAGGATTAACTAAGGATTAAAGAGAGATTAATTCAAATGTGAAGGACTAAATCTAGGGTTTATATGTTGTAGAGAAGCTTAAGATTGTCTAGGGTAATGTAAGATCCATAAACAATACAAGAGGGAAGTATTTATAGGGGTACAAGAATGAAGGAGGAGGAAAATAGAATTGCGGGCTACAGCACGCCGGTCCCGACCGGGACGGGATCATCCCGACCGGGACGTCCTGTCATCCCGACCGGGACGGCCTGGCAGTGACCCCTCTAAAAGCGCACTTCATCCCCGACGGGATGAGGTGCATACCCGTCGGGGATGAGTTTTGTAGGCCTCCAATATGATCCTTTTGGTTCCTCCTTGCTTCACATGAACTTCTCATCGATTCTCGGGACTCGGGATCGGGTCTCGGAGGCTCGGGATTGGGTCCCAAGGTCTCGGGGTCGAATCCAAGGCATCGAGTGATCGTTCCTCCGCTTCGTTGGCTCCGAAAAGTGTATGTATTGAGTCGGAATCACTCCAACTCCTCCCGAATGGTCTCGGGAACCTGAAACGAGCTAGAGGAAGCATAAGTAGCCCATGAATCGCTCCCAAGGAGCGATTCCACAAGGAAAATGGGACCAAAATACTACGAAATAGGCACTACAAACTACACTTATCAAGTGTGATTGTACAACTTAGTATACAGCTTCAACTGTGTGAGTCTACAATAAAATGTTCGTGACTCTGCAACATAACGAGTGTGACTATACAGCTTCAAACGGGTGACTATATAACCAACACTGTATGACTATTCAACTTACAGCCTATGCAACTCTGTATGACTATACAATATAAAGCGTGTGACTCCGAAACGTAACGAGTGCGACTGTGTAGCTTCAAACGTGTGACTATACAATATTCTGTGACTTCACAACAAAATATACCGAGTGCGACTATGTAGCTTCAAACGGGTGACTATATAACCAACTCTGTATGACTATTCAACTTACAGCCTATGCAACTCTGTATGACTATACAATATAAAGCGTGTGACTCTGAAACATAACGAGTGCGACTGTGTAGCTTCAAACGTGTGACTATACAATATTTTGTGACTTCACAACAAAATATACCGAGTGCGAATATGTAGCTTCAAACGGGTGACTGTATAACCAACTCTGTATGACTATTCAAATTTCAAAAAGCCTATGCAACTCTGTATGATTATGTAACCTCAAATGTGTGACTCTGCAACATAACGAGTGCGACTATACAACATTCTGTTACTATACAATGTCACCAGTGTGACTTTACAACAAAACCCACATCCATTATGTCCCATGCGTCATTAGAAAGATGATTATGGGGATTTTAACATGAGAAAATAATACTACTTTAACATAAACTTCAACAAGGAAGCACGTAAATTGTATGACTATACAAATACAACAGTGTATGACTAAAAAAATTGTGCAGATGTACAGAACAACAACAAAAAGCTGCCTAATCGATGTCACGTGAATAATTAGAATGACGATTATGGGAACTTCAACATGAAAAAATAAGATGGTTGTTCAGAACTTGAACATGAACTTCAACAAAGAAATAAAAACTTCATCTTTGACTCTATAAATACCACCACTGTACAACTACAACAACTTCAACTCAAAATTAGGTTTATCGGGTTGGAAAAATGCTTTTTTACCACTTACTAGGGTTTATGCATGACCGAAGTAAGTTATACAAAAGAGATACATGACCGGAGTAAGTGATGCATAGCCGGAGTAAGTCGAAAATCAAAAGGGATACAAAAGGGTTGAACCTTCAATGATGAAGTTTTTTTTTCAACATACAAAAGGGATACAAAATCGGAGGTCGATTGTGGAACCTTCAACATACCTTTGTATGATTATCAGAATTTTAGGCATGATCGGAGATGGAGAAGCTGCGGAGATGGAGATGGAGATGGGTTTTTGTTAGAGAGAGGAAGAGAGCAATGGAGATGGAGATGGCCGGTGAAATGAATTCAAAAGTGTGTGAATGGGGAAGTGTAAAGGGGTGTGGGCGGGAGTATAGAGAGAAGTGAAATTAATGGGAGTAGGGTGAGAAGGGATGCTAATATTAGTGATGGTTGATGGCTGATTAGTGATGGTTGATGGCTGATTAGTGATGGTTGATGACTGTCCCGCAGCACGTTAGTCCCGCAACATGTGATTCGAGTTTTTTTTTTAATTGAACCCCATCCATCCACCATCCATCTTAGGATTAATGGATGGAGGGGATTAACACTAAGTAAATCTTAGAGAGTTACCACCTCTCTTGATCCCCCCACTCTCTCTCTCTCTATATATATATATACACATACAAAGAGAGAGAGAGAGAGAGAGTAAGGCTCTTACGAGTCATTCTCTATATATGAGTCCCTAAGTCCTCATCTCATCCATTGGATGTGATGATGATGGATGGACAAGATGCATCCTAATATTTGTATTAAAAAAAAGATTTAGCATCCTAAAAGTAACTCCCATGATTTTAGAAAACAATAATTCCCATAATCACGTTCATTCCCCATTCATTTATTCATTCATTCATTCTCGTTACACGTTCATCAAAACCTAAAAAAAAAAAAAATCGCTCCCATCATCACGTTCATTCATTCATTCAATCAAATATGTGCTCGAAATCCCGTTACTTTGGATTCAATGATCGCGACATCTTCATCAACTGTTGATAAACAATTCATCGAGTATACCAATGGTGAGTTTCGATATTGCTTTCATGTTTTGCGTCAATTATTATTCATCATCTTGATTAATTTGTGTCAATTTGCGTTCATGTTTTGCGTCAATTTTCATGTTGATATTGCTTTCATGGTTGTTTCATTCATCATAGATTCATATCAATGGTTAATTGGTCTCTTGTTAGTATTGATTCTAGAGTTTTATGTTTGTAATTTAGGTTTTCCGTAATGTCCACTGATACTATTGTTTTGTTGTCTGTTGAACCAGACACGGCGTTGAAGTAACACACGTTCCAAGTTACAGTAACACTTAATTTAAATTCGAATAACACAAACTAAATGTTGAGAAAAGGTTTTTGACGATGATGTTAGAGTAACGAACTGTACGAGTTAGAGTAACTCAACTTTCTATTCGTTATTTTTTTTAGTTTCCGTATTTTATTACATTACTAAGATACTAAATTAATTAAATAACAATAATAATAATAAAGATAAATAAAAATCTCTTCTGTTAAATCCCCAAAATTATTGTTGTTTTGATCTATCACCTAAATTTTTTTAAAAACAAGAATCCAACAATTCTCCGTGGTAAAACAAAATATCTCTCATTTCTTCCTCGAGTCTATTCTTTTTTTTTATTTTAAAAGGAATGCTCTTATGTTGATTTGATCGGTGTACGAACCCCTTGAATCCAGTACCAACGGGTATCACCCCCCCCCAGAACAACGTTTTCTTTTAGTCCTTTCAACCAATCAATACGGCCTCGGAGAGCAGCTTTTGCTAAAACTCGAGCAGTTTCTTGAAAACTTGCTTCGGATATAAAGCTTTGAGTATTCAGAGATGCTCTCGTTATTCCCAATAATATAGTTCGGTAACAGATCGCTTCTTCCAAAGCGCGCCCCGTTCGTTCTGCTCGAAACAATCCAATTAGTTCTCCTGGCAAAAAAACATTAGACATTCCATCCTCTGAAACCAAGACTTTAGACGTTATTTGCCGTACAATAATTTCGATATGCCGATCATGAATCTGCACCCCCTGGGATCGATAAACCTTTTGGATTTTATTAACCAAAGAGATACGACTTTGCGCTATAGTTAGCTCAGCCCCAACCAAGAATCCCCACGGAATTCCAACAATTTTTTTTATACGTTCGTTCCAACCATTAATCCTCTTTTCGAGATTCATGGATATTGAATCAACCGAACGAACTTCTAAGACTTGCTCCACTTTTGGCAGACCTTGCGTTATATCACCAGACCTCGATTTTTCATATATAAATGTAACTAAAGTATCCCCTTCATAAATGATTTCTCCATAATGACCATGAACAGTTGCTCCTGGGGTAGCCAAACAGGGCTTAGCCGATCTTATTACTACCGAATCAAACTGAATAATTAGAACTTGACCCGGTTTTAAGTGCAGTCCATTTTTGTTTATACATATATTTTCACAAATAAATTGTCCAAGACGTATTTTTGTGGATGTCTCGTCACAAAAATTGTAATGAAGAAAATCCCAATGCAAATTAAATGGATTCAAAATGATGTTACTACAAAAATCGGGATTATAAATTCTTCCATTTTCATCCATTAAATAATATTTATATTTAAGGACTTGACAGGTTTGTTTTAAATTGTCAATTTGTAAATAATTAGTTAACAAGATCTGATTATGAGTTATTAAATGGTACAATAAATTTTTTTTTGAAAATTTAAGGACTGTTCCTAAGGGACCGAATGAATTATTAATTAGAATTGGGCGATCTTTTTTAATGCATTCTTTGCTATATTTTACACCGTTGAGTGCGAATGGACCCATTCGAAAACAATTGGATGCTGACAAAATAATAAAAGGCTGGCATTCCTTATTTTTACCTACCAACGTACGAACAATTCCTTGATTTTGGTTAAATGATTGTTGAAGTTTTGGCTTTGAATAAATGGAAAAAAACGGATTCATATTGGTATACTCTAATTCATCATCAGAAAAAAGGGGGGGATCATTCCTTTTACCGATATACGAAAGAGCCGTGTTCGTTAAACCAATCCTTAGGAAATATCGAATTATACCATTTATCTTTACTTCAACAAACGAAGCGCGGGCCTCCTCGATAGAAGAAGCTGTTTTGTCTTGGTTCCATTTCAATATTAAACAAGTACGTACTAATTGAATTCTTGTGTCATAAATTCCCCGAGTGACTTTGTCATTTCCACAAAGGATATAATTGAAAACTCGAAGTTGCACATTATCCCTTTCTTGCAATAGATCCTGAGGGAAAAGTGTTGCTAAATTAATACCGTCCGTGATTTCATATGTGACTACGGGTCGAACTAAAACAAAATACTTTTTCTTAGTAGGGGTGATCCGTTGGACATAGAGCCAATTTTTTAAATTTTTTGATTCCTTAGAATTTGTCTTTCCTGGTGGTATCAAAATACCGCTGTGTCGGGATATTTTATCTGTCTCCCCAGGAAAATAAATATCTCCAGAAAAAATTTAAAGTTCAATCTTTTTTTTTCTCTCGACCCGAACCACTCCGCCTACGCGGCTTCTTGTATTTAAAGTAATTTGCGTATCTACTCCAAAGATACTATTGTTCCGTACCATTATCGAAGAAGATCCGGGTAAAATATGTACTTCTTGGGAAATGAAAAAAAACCGATCGACTTTCATTTGGTATTTTGGTCGAAATTCTTTGACTCCTCGATACTCAATCAAATCCTCTTTTTTAACGCTAGAATGCATCTCTATAGTCTCATATTTAGTAATTCCCGAACTCTTTGTGCGGTATCGAGGATCATTGAAATAAGCAAAAATACTATTTTTACGGAAAATACCATTTATGGGTATTTCAATCGAGATACCGTCGGAAAGGGACATTAATTCTTTTTCTCGTTCTTGACTCAATTGAAATTGAAATGGAATGATGAATCTATTTTTTCGCCTCTTTACCAATAAATCGGAATTTTTTTCAAGATATATGTGATTACAATGACCCATTCCATTAAGTTTTGAATCATTCGGACTCCTATGTTCTTTTTTACTAGATTTTTTAATGGAAGGATCAAAAAATTTCTCTTTTACTTGATCATTAGTCATTGAGAAGTTATAAATTCTTTGTTCGAAAGAAAGAGAATGCGCGGTCGTTTGATCTTGATCCTTGTGGAGTGAAAAGGGGACTACACTAGATCTGTATGGCTTTCCCGACAATATCCATAAACGGCTTGCTTTTGGTAAGAGATGAACATTACCGTATGTAAATTCGGGTGCATGATACACATCGGTACTCCAGTGCATTTCTCCTTCTGAATCAGAATAAATATGTTTTCGAACTTTTTCTTTAAAATTCAGAGTCGATGCCCCCGCACGGATTTCAGCAATAACTTGTTCGGATTCAACATATTGATCATTTTGAACTAAAAGAAAACTTTTTGGAGGAATATTCACATTATGTAGACTATCTTCGCTCTCAATAGTGACATCCAAGTCTATATAACATAGAAAGGCAGGGTGTCCATGACGTGTACGTGTGGGATGCACCAACTCCTCATTAAATTTAATTTTGCCATTATAAGGGGCTCGTACATGTTCTGCAGTACCCCCTGTGAATACTCCGCCCGTATGAAAAGTTCTTAATGTTAGTTGAGTACCGGGCTCCCCAATGGATTGACCTGCAATAATACCTACAGCTTCTCCCAATTCGACCAGGTCGCCGTGAGTAGGACTTCGGCCATAACATAATCGACAAATCCAAGACGTACTCCTACAAGTAAAAGGAGTTCGAATGGCTATTGGTTGGGTTCGAAAGATTATCAATCCATTTACAAGCCCAACCCCGATATCTTGATTGCGGGTCGCAATACATCGCGAACCCAGATATATATCGTTTGCTAATACGCGACCTATTAATATTTGGGTAAAAATTCTTTCCGGCATCCTACCGTTTCTAGGACTTACAGAAATACCCCGAATGGTGCCACATTCTGTCCTACGTACAACAATATGTTGAACTACTTCGACAAGCCTGCGCGTAAGATATCCTGCATCTGATGTTCGTACATCGGTATCCACAACCCCTTTGCGGGCTCCGTAGCAAGAAATGATATATTCTGTTAAAGTGAGTCCTTCGCGTAAATTGCTTTGAATAGGTAAATCAATCATTTGTCCTTGTGGATCGGACATTAATCCTCTCATACCTACTAATTGATGTACTTGAGACACATTTCCTCTAGCTCCCGAGAAAGACATTATATGGACTGGATTATAAGGGTCAGTCATCCTAAAATTAGGATTCATTTCTTGTCGCAAATATTCACTTGTAGAATACCATATCTCGATGGATTGGCGTAACTTTTCTACTGCATGGACATTTCCATAATGATGGTGTTTTTCTAAAATCAAACTTTGTTGTTCAGCATCTTGAACTAGCCATCCCTTAGAAGGTATTGTTAAAAGATCATCAATTCCTAATGAAATGGATGTTGCAGTGGCTTGCTGGAAACCCAAAGTCTTTACTTGATCCAGGATGTGTGCTGTATATGCCATTCCAAAGTGATCTATTAATCTGCTAATAAGTCGTTTCATGGCAGTTCCATCTATCGATTTATTGTGAAAGACCAAATTGGCCCGTTCTGCCATAAGTACCTCCATATTCCGCTAAGTAGAATTAGATAATGAATGGGTTTGAGTTAGTGATTAGAAAACTTCCTTTTCTGAATCTTAATTCACCTAAAAGTTTACGAATTTTGATCCTAGTTGAACCCGAAAGATTCTAATTCCAGAGATATCATAGAATTACTTAAGACTTAAGTATGTCTTATTTAAGTACCCTATGAGCAGGCTCGACAAAATCCTTGTATAGCTTCTTCAATCTCTCGATAAAGATAAATACGACCAACAGTCGTTCGAATGTATATAAAAAGAATTTCTTTTTTTATATTTCTTATGATTAGATAGTGTGCATAAATCTCATGATAGGCGCCCAAAGATTCATAGTGAACTTCGACGGGAGTTTCTCTTGAAGCAATAATACGTTGATCTAGTCGCCACCGGAGCCACAAAGGACTATCTAAATTGATTCTTTTCTGACGATAAGCTCCAATTGCATCATAGGAATTACAAAAGAAGGGTTCTTCCATATACTTATAATTCTTATCGTCAATTCTTTCATTTTGGTCGTTTTTGCGATTCCATGGATTATATCTATTTGCACAAATACCTCGGCGAGTCCCACTTGTTAATATATAGAGTCCAATAAGCATATCTTGCGTTGGGACGGAAATGGGATCCCCAATAGCTGGCGACAAAAGATTCATATGAGAAAACATAAGTAAACGAGCCTCTGTTTGAGCCTCTAAGGATAAAGGTACATGAACTGCCATTTGATCCCCATCAAAGTCTGCGTTGAATCCTTTACAAACTAATGGATGTAAACAAATCGCGCGCCCTTCTACTAAAATGGGTTGGAACGCCTGTATGCCTAATCGATGCAGAGTAGGCGCTCTATTTAACAATATGGGATGCCCCTGCATAACGTCATGAAGTATTTTCCATATAATCGGCTTTTTCTCCCGAATTTTACTTTTAGCAACTCCTATGTTCGAAGCAAGATGTTGTCTAATTAGACCACGAATTATAAATGTCTGGAAGAGCTCTATTGCAATTTCACAGGGCAATCCACATCGATGTAATGAAAGCGAAGGGCCTACGACAATGACAGAACGACCGGAATAATCGACCCGTTTACCAAGTAAAGTCTCACGAAATCGCCCCTCTTTACCTTCAATTACATCCAAAAATGACTTATAAACTTTATTATGACCGTCCCTCATTGGTTGCCCGCGGATTCCATTATCAAGAAGTGTATCCACGGCTTCTTGTACCAATTTCTCTTGACACATTACTAATTCTCCGGGCGTAGATCTACTTGTTGTTAATAGATCGTTAAGAGTATTATTCCGATAGATGACTCTTCTATAGAGTTCATTAATATCCGAACTCATTAATTTTCCTCCATCTATCTGAATGATTGGTCTCAATTCGGGAGGAAGAACTGGTAATAGACATAAAACCATCCATTCTGGTTCTATATTTGTTCGAATAAAATGCTTAGCTAATTCCATGCGTCTAACTAAAAAATCCTTTCTTCTTCCAACTTTTTGGTCTTCCCATTCATTCCCTGTGGGGCCCTCTTCTCCTAACTCTTTCCATTCTGCGAATGAATAATCTATAACAGTTCGCAAATCCAAATCGGCTAATTGTTCTCGAATAGCACCTGCTCCAGTAGATATTTCTCTATTTCGAAATGCATCAAAACCTTGGGTAGTAAAAAAAAGCGGGATGCTGTATTTCCAGGATTGGATTTCATATTCGAATAAACCTCGTAATCGTAAAAAAGTAGGTTTTTTTGCTATGGCCCTAGCAAATGAAAAATTGGGATAGGATCTTTATAGGATCTCCTCCTTCAAAACCGGACGTGAAAGTTTCCTCTCACCCAGCTCAAGCACTTACAGTAAACAAATTAAAGAAAGGAATTCTCACTTTCAAAAAAATTAGAAAATTATATAACATCTCCAAAATAAAAGATCTACTCTTTACTCAAGTTTCCTTGAAGACTAAGCATCATTGCCTTGATTCATTCTTCTTTTACTTTAGTTTTGTGAATTCTTTTTTTTTTATTCAATTAAATTAAAACAAAAATAAATTTTGAAATTCTTGAGTAGTCTACTCCCCTTCGAATGATCAATCCCCTAAAAAAAAGAATTGTAATTCAAAAGGAATTTACTTGTCTATGTATTGTTCCATTTGATCTTTTAGGTCACGACTTCACCTCGACGGTTATACCACGTACCCTTAAATTAAAGTAAAGCCTATATGCGACGGATAGACTCTTGTAACCATACCCTATTTGCTTGCTTACGTGAACATAATTTCTTTAGAAATGAACCAGAATGGTTAATTCCGCAAAAACACAAAAAAGAAATCTTTTTTTACGAGGTACAACTATAAATTAATATTTTGTTGTTACGAAATCGGCCATGGATCAATTCCCCCTTTAATTAGAAGTATTGAATACACCCATAATTCAATTCTGAGCTTCATGTTACTCCTCCCAAGAGACATGTCAGAGCCGGGGCATCCCCATTCAATCCAAGGGGGATGACAGTTTTTCAGTCCGAATCTGTAAAATCATAATTTCGATCAAATCACACATCGCAGTATACTAGGCCTTCTAATTCTTTAAGAGGTTTATCTAAAAAATTCGCGATATAACTAGGAAGACGTTTCAAATACCACACGTGGGTTACGGGGCATGCCAATTTAATATAGCCCATTTGATACCTTCGTATTCGAGAATCAACAAATTCGACTCCGCATTGTTCACAAAATTTTGGGTCTTCTTTTTCATTTCTGATTACTCGATAATTTCCACAAGCGCAAATTCCGCTTTTTATTGGCCCAAAAATTCTTTCACAAAATAATCCATCCTTTTCGGGTTTATTGGTTTTGTAATGAAAAGTATAAGGTTTTGTCACCTCTCCAACTATCTCTCTATTAGGTAGGATTTTGGTGGCCCAAGCACTTATTTGTTTAGGCGAAACTAATCCAATTCTAAGTTGTTGATGTTTATACTGATCGATCATAGAAGAAAAATTAAAATTTATTCCGATTAAGCTTCCATCCTATTAATCTGGAAGGTTTTCTCAGATACAAGGAAATGATTCAGTTCCAGAGCCAAAGATCGTAGTTCTCGAACGAGCAGTCGAAAAGATTCTGGAGCATCTTCGGGTTTAGGTATTGTTCCCCCAATGATAGTAGTACCAAGTACGTCCTGGCGAGCTTTAATATGATCCGATTTATAAGTAAGCATCTCTTGTAAAATATGTGCAACACCAAATCCTTCTAGAGCCCAAACTTCCATTTCTCCTACGCGCTGTCCTCCTTGCTTGGCTCTGCCTCGAAGGGGTTGCTGTGTAACAAGTGCATAATGTCCACTAGAACGTCCATGGATTTTATCATCAACTTGATGAATTAATTTCAATATATAAGGATTTCCTATTATAACAGGTTGTTCAAAAAGATCCCCTGTTCTTCCATCAAATATTTGACTCTTTCCCGGATATTCAGGTTCAAATATCCATGGCTCCGATGTTTGTTTACTGGCTTGATATAATTCAGAAAACACAAGTTTTCTCGAAGCCTCTTGTTCATATCTCTCTTCAAAAGGTGCGATTCGATAATGTCTATCTAGGAGACCTCCCGCTAATCCGAGCGAACATTCAAATATCTATCCTACATTCATTCGTGAAGGTACTCCTAATGGGTTAAAGACCATATCAACGGGTCTTCCATCTTGCAAATAAGGCATATCTTGTCTGGGCAAAATTTTTGAAATGATACCTTTATTTCCATGTCTTCCGGCTACTTTATCGCCAACTTTTATTTCACGTTTCTGTAAAATATATACATGAATTGTTTCTGGATTATAACTAGAGCCCCCTTTTTTCTGGATCCATCTCACATCAATAACTCGACCCCTACCACCTATAGGGAGTTTTAGACACGTTTCTTTGGATGTGGATACCTGAATGCCAAGTATGGCTCGTAATAATCTATCTTCGGGGGCATATGAAGATTCTTTTGCCATCTGGGGTGTTAATTTACCTACCAAAATATCACCTGTTTCTACCCATGATCCCAACCTCACAATTCCATTTTTGTCTAAATTGCGGAGTAAATGAGCTTCTAAATGTGGTATTTCACTTGTGACTCTTTCGGGTCCTTGACTTGTCACATAAGTCTGAATTTCATATTTCCGTATATGAAAAGAAGTATAAATATCCTCATATACAAGACGTTCACTAATGAGTACCGCATCTTCAAAATTGTAGCTTTCCCACGGCATATAAGCCACTAATACGTTTTTTCCCAAAGCTAGTTCGCCCCCAACTGTAGCGGCACCATCCGCTAAAATTTGCCCCTTTTTTATGCATTTACCCAGTGGAATCCGGGGGTTTTGGTGCATACAAGTATTTTTGTTGGAACGTTGATACATTACTAATGGAATGCTTTGAATATCCCCATTACCTGAAAAAAGAATCTTATCGGTATCGGTATAAATGATCTTTCCCTCATGTTCGGCTATAGCGAGAACCCCTGAATCTAGGGCCGCTTGGCGTTCCAACCCGGTTCCAACAATGCATTTCTCGGATTGAGAAAGGGGAACTGCTTGACGTTGCATATTAGAACTCATTAAAGCTCGATTTGCATCGTTGTGTTCGATAAAAGGAATGAGGGAAGCGCCAATAGAAAAATATTGGAAGGGAAAAATACTTCGAAGATGAACCTGTTCCCACGCAATAGTCAGGAATTCTTGACGGTATCGAGCCGGAACAACCTGTTCTTCCTGAATACCTTGATTCAGGGCTAAGGGGTTACCCGTGGATACCGCATAGTATTCATCTCTACTTGGTGATAAAAAAAGCATCTGGACCGTTGTTGATCTCTCAGAAATTTTATAAAAAGGACTTTCTAGAGACCCCAAAAGACCAATTCTTGCGTGAATTGCTAAGGATCCAATAAGTCCAACATTAATTCCTTCAGATGTGTCAATTGGGCAAATACGCCCGTAGTGACTAGGGTGGATATCGCGTATCCGAAAACTAGCCGTTCGCCCTGTCAATCCCCCGGGGCCCAAATAATTCAATTTTCGTCCATGAACGATTTGTGTCAATGGATTAGTTTGATCCAAAACTTGAGATAATGGGTGTAATCCAAAAAAAGATTCATAAGTCGTTGTTAATGGAGTTGAAGTTACCAAATTCTGAGGAGTCGGTATTAATTTATGCCGAATTGCTCCACATATAGTTCCTCGAACCACATTTTCTAAACTAACCAGAGCCAATCTGAATTGATCTTGTAAGAGATCTGCTACGGAGCGAATACGTTTATTTTTCAAATGATTCATATCATCAAGTGTACCCATTCCAAATTTCATTCCAATCAAATGATCCGTAGCTGCCAATATATCACGCGGTAGCAAAAACGTATTGTTTTGGGGTATATCAAGATTCAGTCGACGGTTCATATTTCGTCGACCAATCCTTCCTAATTCGCATTTTTGTTGAAAGAATTTTTTTTGTAATTCTTTACATAAAGATTCCGAAAATACCGGGTCCCCTCCTACACAAGCAAATTGTTGATAAAACTCCAAAATGGCATTTTCCTTTGACCCCAAAAATTTTTTCTCTTTATCATTCAAGAAAGACAAGAAAATTTCCGGGTAGCAAACATTATCCAGAATTTCTTTTAGATTCAAACCCATAGCTGATGATAGAACTAGAATATATATTTTCTGTTTCCTACTCACACGAGCCCATATCCTTGCTTTTCTATCAATCTCTAATTCTGATCTTCCTCCCCAATCTGATATTATGGTGCCAGTATAGACCGAAATTCCGTTATGGTCCAATTCCGACCGGTAAAAAATACCCGGGCTTTGCAATATTTGATTGATCACAATTCTGTATATTCCATTTACTATAAAAGTTCCGAGGGAATTCATTAGAGGGATGTTTCCAATCAAAATTGTTTGTTCTTGCATCTCCCGGCCGGTTTTCCAAATTAATCCTGCGGATACATATAATTCAGAAGAATATGTAAGGGATTTATACACAGCATCCTTTTCTTTTATCACGGGTTCTACCAATTGATATGTTTCCACAAATAATTGAAATTCAATTTCTTGATCTGTATCTTCAATTTTTGGAAACTTATAAAGCTCTTCCGGTAAGCCCTGATCAATGAACTGACAAAATCCTTCAAATTGTATCTGATTAAACCCGGGTATTGTAGACATCAGTTTATTTCCCTCTCGTAACATTTAAACCCAATTCCTTATTTTTTAAAATCCCAATTTTTGATCAGTCTTTATTGAATAATATCGATCGATCTAGTTCGGATGGAATTTATATTCTGTTTACTAAATCACATAAAATTTGACACATACATTCCATATATATGGAATGTATGAAATACGTATGAAGGGAGGAATATAGAAAATTTGCTACTCTACTCATATTCAAATTGAAATTTGCAACAGATCCAAGAGTAAAGAGGTTGATAAAACATTATGTTTTAAAAAATTATTATGCTGCTTAATTAGATTTATTTAATTCTATTCTATTTCTACCATTATTATGATATTACTCTGATTGGATAAAGAGATGACAGGATTTTCTCCCTTTAACCGAGATAAGAATAATCAGAAACAGTATAGATTTTTTTTTATTACTTAATAGGTTTTTATTAAAAAACCTATTTGCGGAGACAAGATCTATTTTAGTACTATTTCGTAAAATTCGTAATATATGCTTATATTGTAAAGCAAAGCGTTAATTTTAGATACGTGCCCTGATATCTTCTATATATCGTATATAACGCTCTGTGTAATTTCTGTTATGGTTCCGGGGTTTACATATGGGTATAATTGTTGTTATAATTGAAATTGAGAAAACGAAAAAAATGAAAATAGAAATAAATATTTTATTGAAAAGACGCAATAATAATTATTAGTTACCATTTGGATTTTCTTATGTCATTAGGGAAACTTGAAGTAAGAATCCAAGACTCGTTCATGAATTCAAAAAAAGTTAATGGTTCCAATTTATTCTAACTTTTTACTTTTGTGAAAGGTCTATATTTTGGGTATGGATAAAAAAACTTTTTGTTAATAGGAGGTTAATTAAGGAAATGGAATTCAAAATGCAGTACAATAAAAAAAGTTAATTAATCCACCCCCAAAAGGGACTCTTTTCATATATATTTTGTTTTGGCGGCATGGCCGAGTGGTAAGGCGGAGGACTGCAAATCCTTTATTCCTCAGTTCAAATCCGGGTGTCGCCTGATTCTAAAAAAATGGAAATATCCTAATCCCTTAGGGTCTCTTGATCTTGATACGTACTTGATTCTAAGCATCTAGTGAGCTATAAAGCTTTGTATCTCGATTTCAAGGAAATTATTATTAAGTAATAAACATTAGGGGTGTATGGGAATCGAGATGTTTTGATAGCCCTTACACTCCTAATGGAGCCAATTCATTGCGAGTTAATAGACTAACTAAATTAGTAGTTCGTAATGGCAGAAAAGCGAGATATAATTTGTATACAAACTTTAAAAAATCTCTTAGTACTCAGGTATTCAATTGCGACAAAACCTCTTTTCAGTAACTGGGTAAATCCAAAAATCATGTAGGAATTTTTTATATGTATGTGAATTATTGGGGTTGGCTTAGTAAATTAATAAAAAGTTCGCAAAATTTTTTGACTCTATACCCTTGATTTCACTATTATTAGTAAACAATAATGGAATAATTCCTTCATATTAATAGAAATAGGGGACAAAATTCACATGGATATTGTAAGCCTCGCTTGGGCTGCTTTAATGGTAGTCTTTACATTTTCTCTTTCACTTGTAGTATGGGGAAGAAGTGGACTCTAGAAATACTACTTAACTTAGCTAATTTTAACTAATTGAGTTTTTAGTTCAAACCTTATCAATTGTTTTTTAGATCACTCCATAAAGTATTTTTAAAGATACTAATGTAAATCAAGCAGATATTTTTTAAATGACCATAGTTATGTTTCTTTTTTAAAAAGAAATATTAGATAATAGGAAATTTATTTCAACAAAAATTTTCCTAAACTTCACCGAACAGGTTCTGCTCAAAATTTTATAGGGACGCTGGGGAACAACAGGCTTTGTCTTTATGTTTTGTTTTCTCTTCATAAAATAAAATCTAAGATAAAGCCGTTCTCTTATTAGTAGACATAGTAATCAAATACGTACTTTCTAGAAGAAAGAACATAGGCATAGTTGTTGTTCAACAAAAAATATATACATATTTAAGGATCTTGACTCGGACGAGTTGAAGATTGGACACTTATCTCTTGTTTTATCATTTTAAAAAATATATTTTTACTTTATCGACTCATTTCATATCCTGGTTTAAGTGTTAAATTTAAATAAATAATGTACGAGATTTTCTTTTCGAAATTCCATGAAGTTTCCATACCATAGAACTCCTTTGATCATATATCAACCAGTCGATGAACTAAATTACTTCTTGGGTTGAGAATGCTAAAAAAAAATTTAAATTAATACATACCCTTGTTTCTTTCTTTGATTCTTTCGACGGATACTAGAATTTTTTTTTTAATAATTGGAAATATAATAATTTGAACTGTAAAATAAAAGTAAGAGTTGCCTTTCGATTATTTCAGATTGATCAGAATCACTATCAATACAAACCCATCAAATAAATGTAGCAAAATAATAGCATTAGGATCAATATGTACATAACATATATGGGGATACATATTTTAGATTAGTCACTATTTTAAAATATTATATTAAATCTGTATCTTTAGTATAGTACAACTTTATACACAACAAAAAAAAACGAATAATCTAATATAATAACTAAAAAATAGTATGGTAGAAAGAAACATTTCTTTCTACCATACTACTACTACTACTATCGAATCAAATACTGATGATTCTAGCCCGCGATAAAGAACGAAGAAGTCAAGTTTCAGTCAAACTAATTATTTTGGCTGACCGTTTTTACATAAATGATAAGTAGAAAAGCAGTAGGAACTAGAATAAAGAGCGCAGTAGCAATAAATGCAAGAATATTTACTTCCATAATTTCATCGTTTTTTTAGTTCGCAATAACTCGGGATTTAATCCCATAGAGATGATCAAAATATCACCCGTAAATTCAATGGAATGTATTCCATTTTGATGATATTGAATATAAAAAATGTTATGAATAACAATATATGAGCTATCATATAAATTCGCCGTCGCAAATTGAATAGTATAACATAGGAGAATCTTTTATCCATACTGAATAAAAAACAATATATTATAGAATTCGTAATTGAATCAAGATATGATTCTTTTTTACCATTTTCTTTGTACAATGAATCATCTAACGAAGTTTGACCACGTTTCTTTTTCTTTTTTACTTTGGTTGGTTACAAAAAAACCAAAAAGAAAGAAAAAAATATATGAAAAACAGACTACAAGGGTTTAAGTTCTAAAATACCTTTCTTTTTTTATTTTTTTGTAAGAATAATAAAAATATTTAAAAGACGAGTCCTGGTACAAAAAATCAAATAGTATATAAAATTAATTTTTAAAAAAGTGTTTGCTCTTTTTATTATTTTTATTTCGAAATGAAAATAATAATAAGAAAAAACGATTCCTCATTACACGGGGTCTAAAAACAAGGATGAGATCCTTGTTTGATCTTTCTTTTATTGGTTATTGGATCCGTCGGGACTGACGGGGCTCGAACCCGCAGCTTCCGCCTTGACAGGGCGGTGCTCTAACCAATTGAACTACAATCCCAAGGAACTAAGGTATACAATAAATATCCTTTTTTTATTATTTGATTCAAAACATTTCGAGTTCGTATTTTTGTGTTGTAATAGAGAAGAGAGTTATTAGTGATATATGGATGTACGTATGAATATGTACTTGAGTGAGAACAACACGAATTACTAGTCAATTTTCTTTAGTTCAAAAAAAAAAACCCTTGTCTTTAGTTTTAGTGAAAGATTTTTCACAATTTCTTTTTTTTTTTTACTTTTTAAATTATTCCATAGTATGAATCTAGATAATGATCTAGATCAAAATTTCCATTTCCCGGAACAAATAAATAGAATAAACAAATGAAAAACAGAAAATTTTACTCTTTTATTTTGCATGTCGGCCGTTTCGGGAGGACAAATATCTTCATCTCAATAGTGGGTGAGAGAGCTTTTGGGCCGAGCTGGATTTGAACCAGCGTAGACATATTGCCAACGAATTTACAGTCCGTCCCCATTAACCGCTCGGGCATCGACCCAGGAAGAATCTAGTCAATTTTAGGTTTATTGATTAGGCTTATTGATAATCCATGATTTGTAGTACCCTACCCCCACGGGAAGTCGAATCCCCGCTGCCTCCTTGAAAGAGAGATGTCCTGAACCGCTAGACGATGGGGGCATACGTACCCAACTGCCATGATACTATGTTCATAGTATGAATAGTTTTTTAAAATTGTCAATATAATCTAATTCTAATCTATATCTATATTATTATTAAAATAACACTAATTAGATTCTTAGATTCAAGGGGTCTTTCCGTCTTACATGATTACATCCAATTTTTTTGTCATTTTTTTTATAAATCAAACCATTCGATATTCAATCTATAAACTCGAAAACTATAAAAAAATCTGCTCGTATTTTTTATTAATTTTCTTTTTTTATACTATTCAATTTATTAAATTAACGGAGGAAATATAAATAATAGGAAATTCAAAGGATCCGTTCAAGACGTGCTTTAGTTAGTAAAAAAATGAAGGTTTAAGTTAAACAAACCCCATATATCGCATTTAGAAATGAGTTGCGAGCTGCTATCAATCCACTTATTATGTATATGTAAGTTCTACAATATATATATATTCTATGTATATAAGTATATAAGTGGTGACTCAGCCAAGAATTAACTATATCTATATATATATATATATTTAAAATATATTCATAAGGGCCCCTTTAACTCAGTGGTAGAGTAACGCCATGGTAAGGCGTAAGTCATCGGTTCAAATCCGATAAGGGGCTTTTGAGGTGTTTCATAAAAAAAACACCATCGGATTTGCGCGCAGAATAGGGTGTTTTTTGATATCTAATAAAAAATTATATTATAAAGTTGTCATTATAATGACTAAATAATAATAATCGTATAAGCGGTCTCTTGAATCAGTAAATATTTTTATTTTCAATTCTTTTTTTCAATAAAATTTTTTGGAATAACAAAATGAGAAATAAACAAATGCAAAAATAAGTGGACCTGACCTATTGAATTATTACTCTATCCGCTATTCTGATATTAAAATGTGATTGAGATTAAAATAGAATACTTTT